>VZRF01001704.1:159988-197797 GCA_013396875.1 Vireo altiloquus
TGCCTGAGCACTGAGCATTGCCTGAGCATTGCCTGAGCACTGACTGAGCATTGCCTGAGCATTGCCTGAGCACTGCCTGAGCATTGCCTGAGCATTGCCTGAGCACTGCCTTAGCATTGCCTGAGCATTGCCTGCTGTTTCCCAGGGCCAGAGGGGCTCCAGCAACTGAGATACAAGAATACTGGGTATTCTTTGTGATTGCTCTGCCTGGAGAGGAGAAGCTCTGGCGTGACCTAATTGCACCTTCCAGGAGCAGACAGGAAAGAGATAATTGATGAGGGATGGGACAGGTTACAGGGAATGGCTTCCCACTGCCAGAGGGCAGGGATGGATGGGATATTGGGAAGGAATTCCTGGCTGTGAGGGTGGGGAGGGGCTGGGATGGAATTCCCAGAGCAGCTGTGGCTGCCCCTGGATCCCTGGCAGTGCCCAAGGCCAGGTTGGAGCAGCCTGGGATGGTGGGAGGTGTCCCTGCCCATGGCAGGGGTGGCACTGGGTGGGATTTAAGGTCCCTTCAATCCCTGGTCATTCCAGTATTCCATGAATTTTATGTGATTTCAACAACCATCTGAGGAATATTTTTTGTAATTTAGTGTTTATCAAAGTTGCAGGATTGAACCACAGGAAAGACAAGTGTTGCAGTGGCGCACAGAATGAAGAGAAAAGAGTCTGAGTTCTAGAAAATCAGAAGGCTCTTTTTTTTATTTCAGGATCCATCCCTTTTTATAGGGTCTTACCCTACCAGCTACTTGATTGGCTAAATGACACATCGCCTCTCTACCAGCATTGGATGAGATAGAGAGAGCATATTTTGAAAACACACACAAGAAAATAACAAACTAAAGTGAAAAACAGTACCTGTTATTTTGAGAACAAGAGATACTTACAAAACCTCTATCAATCTTTTCCTGAAAACATGAAATGCCTGCAAAACTGTTCTCTTTAAAGGTAAAATGTTTTTCCTTGGGAACATTCAGGCCTGGTGCTGGATGTCTCTAAGATCCACTAAATGTCAGCCCCACAGACAAGTTCTCTAAATAGCTACAAATAAACTGCCAAGTTCATCCATGCTTCTTTTAGTAATTTCTGTATTTTTTTTTCTTCAGGATTTACCCAGAATTGGGCAGGAAAGGAACAGAGTCATTCCAAACTCAGTAGCAGCACCTGAGCCTCAAGGCAGCCTTGAGTCAGTCAGGAGTTTCTGCCTCTCTCCCAGGTGAGGTGCAGGTGCTCAGCTGCCACCTGGCCAGGGAGCAGATCCCGTTCCTGTGGCATTCCTACGGACACTGCGGAAAAATGGGGGAGCAGGGGCATTGCAGGAGCTTGGGGATCCTGCTGCCTCACTGTGTGGAGTCTCTGCTTTACTGGGAGACTTCAGGAATACATTTAACTTTTCTATTCCTTCCAGGCTGTAAGTGGGAGCTTTCCAAGGCCGAGCCTATACTTTAAACCCAGCTCTTTGCAAGCTTGGTATCGGTGATAACTTTTGGTGCAAGTGAGATGGAAATCAGTGACAAAGTGAAACCAGACTGTGTCTGCCCCCCTCCCCTGCCACCCCCCAGTGATATTTTGTGTATTAAAAAGTCAGAGGAAAATCAGGTTGATAAGGCACAAACTCCAGCAGCTCGTGACTTTCAATCAGCGCCTCGGGCTCCCCTCGGGCTCTGGAGGGCTCTCCTTGCTAAAAGGGTGTGCTCAGAACAGCAGGATCCAGGGCATCTTGAGAGGCTGATGAAGGAGGGAAAAGAAAGCATTTTCCTCCCAAGCCCTCCTGGGATTTAGGGTTGAAAGAGAGGGCAGGTTGGCAAACAGAGTGATGTCAATGTTCTGCTGGGATAGAAAAGGTGGTCGCAATAATTTAGAGCAAAATACATCATAAAATCATGTCATAAAATCATAGAATGGCCTGGGTTGGAAAATCCCTTCTAAACTCCCGGTGTTGGACAAAGGGAGCAACACTCCCGTAAACTGTTGATGATATTCAAGTTGTAATTTATAAACAGTCTCCTCAAACATTGTGGTATTTGCAATGTATTTATATCATATTATGTAAGATAAATGGCTGGCAAACATTCATAAAGTATTTATTGGACATGCCACTGTTTGTTCAGTGATTTATAAATCAATGCTGGGAAATGGGAAGTGGTGGCAGAGTTTCAGATAAATTCGTTGCAAAATATTTGCTGTGCATCAATAATTCTGATATTAATTAGTTTAGGTTTTATCTGCAAGTGCCTTGGGAATGGTTTACAGTTCACTTTCCCTCCAGCCCCTGGCTCAAGGGGCTGGAATTCCTGCTCGGGCTGGGGCCAGGCCTGGCTGTTCACAGTCCTGGTTCTGTCCGGAGCTGGATCTGTCCCTGGTTTGTGCATCTTCCTTGAAGACTCATTGGAGCAGGATTGGGATCAGCAGGATAACCCTGAGTGTCTCCAGGAATGAGCTGTTCCCTCTCTCTGCTCTCCCTGTGAGATTAAATCATGGAATCATGGAATGGTTTGGGTTGGGAAAGACCTTAAACCCCCCCCAGTGCCCCCCCTGCCATGGGCAGGGACCCCTCCCACTGTCCCAGGCTGCTCCAGCCTGGCCTTGGGCACTCCCAGGGATCCAGGGGCAGCCACAGCTGCTCTGGGAATTCCATCCCAGCCAGGAATTCCTTCCCAATATCCCATCCATCCCTGCCCTCTGGCAGTGGGAAGCCATTCCCTGTGTCCTGTCACTCCAGGCCCTTGGAAATTTTCTCTCTCCAATTTTCTTGCAGCTCCTTCAGGTCCTTGAAGGCCACAATGAGGTCACCTTGAAGCTTCTCTTCTCCAGGTGAACAATCCCAGCTCTCTCAGCCTTTCCTCGCAGCAGAGCTGCTCCATCCCTCTGATCACCCTGGAGCCTCCTCTGGGCTCTGTCCAACCTGTCCACGACTCAGAAGAGCTGGAAACACTGAGCATGGAGCCTTGGAGTGAGTCTCACAGAGGTGCTGAGCCTGCTGGAAAGCTGGGAGTGGTTTAAGCCCATCCTGTGCTTTCTGGGGCACCTTGGAGGTCTTAGAAAACATTCTGTAGAAAACCAGATTATTAAAACATGTTTAAAGGAAAGTTTAAAGTTGCCTCACCAAAGGGTTTTTACATTGATTAAAAAGAAACACCCCAAATTTGCAGAAGCTTCTTTAAGACCCAGATGAGAGTTCTAGGCTTGGTTTAATGGTTGAATCCCTTCATGTGGAGCTCATCACAAGCTTCTTGCTCTGCTTGGGGGGCTCTGGTCACCTCCTTCCCCTTCTAAAATCAGCTAAAATAAGGAGGTATTAATCTTTAAAGAACTGACACTGCCTCTGGTGAGATGCAAATGTCTCCTGGTTTATATTTCTCTATGCAAATTAGTTCTGAAGTAGTGCTTGAATTTCATTCTGGTCCAGTGGATCAGCGAGGGGCTCTTGTTGCTTAAACTCATTAAGGTTCAGACTGGAGCTGCTTTTAGAACTGTAGAAATGAAAATAACTTGTACTAATTGGGTAAAGTGTGCATCCCTCTCTGCTTATTGTTCTTATACAGGTTTCTTAAGGTGCAAGAAGTTGTTTAAGTTATTTAAAGTGAGTTTAGCTTTTATTTGATCAGTGATAGAAACATTCAGAGACGTGATAATGCCCAGTGAAGATGGATAAATAAATTAAAATCTATCAACTTCGATCAAGAAGAGGATACCAGAGTACAAAGCTACACACCTGGACCCTCACTCCAGGATCTTTGGGTTTGTGGCAGGGAATTGGTGTTTTATTCCCATTTAATAAAGTTTTTAGTTAACAATTGCAGCAAACTGAAATGGCTCTGAAAAAGGAAATTTTGTGTAGCCATGTTCTGCTTTAAGAGAATTTTCAGGTGGGATTTGTGTAGCCCTGTTTTAGTCTTGGGAATTTTCAGATGGAATTTGTGTAGCCCTGATTTGTTTGTGGGCATTTTCAGGTGGGATTTGTGTAGCCTTGTTTTAATCTTGGGAATTTTCAGAAGGGATTTGTGTAGCCCTGTTTTACTCTTCAGAACTTTCAGGCTGGATTTTTGCAGCCGTGGTTTGTTCTTGGGAATTTTCAGGTAGGATTTGCGTAGCCCTATTTTGTTCGTGGAATTTTTAGGTGGCACTTGTGTAGCTCTGTTTTGTTTCAGGGAATTCCTGTGTGGAAGTTTTGTAGCCCTGGTTTGTTTGTGTGAATTTTCAGGTGGGATTTGTGTAGCCCTGCTTTGTGTGTGGGAATTTTTTGGGTGGGATTTGTTTAGCTCTGTTTTTTTTAGTGGGAATTTTCAAGTGGGATTTTTGTAGCCCTGTTTTACTGGTTTACTCTTGGGAAGAAAAAGGAGGAATTTGTGTAGGTCTCTTTTGTTTGTGGGAATTTCCAAGCAGGATTTTTGTAGCCCTGTTTTACTATGAGAAATTTCCAGGTAGGGTTTGGTGGTCCCATTTCACTCCAGGGAATTTTCATGTGGGGTTTGTGTAGCCCTGTCTTGCTCTTGGTAATTTTTGGGTGGGATTTGTGTAGCCCTGCTTTGTTTATGGGAATTTTCAGGTGGGATTTGTGCAACCCTGGTTTACTCTTGGAAATTTTCAGGAGGGAATTGTGTAGCCCTGCTTTGTTTGTGGGAAGTTCTGGGTGGGATTGGTGTAGCTCTGGTTTATTCTTGGGAGTTTCCAGGCAGGATTTGTGTAGCCCTGGTTTGTTTGTGGGAATTTTCGGGTGGGACTTGTGTAGCCCTGTTTCACTGTGGGGAATTTCTAGGTAGGATTTGGTGGCCCTGTTTTACTCTTTCTAACTCTCGGGCAGGATTTGCGTAGCCTTGGTTTGTTTGTGGAAATTTTCAGGCGGGATTTGTGTAGCCCTGCTTTGTTTGTGGGAATTTTGGGGTGGGATTTGTGTAGCCCTGCTTCGTTTGTGGGAATTTTTGGGTGGGATTTGTGTACAACCTTCAGGCCTCAGTGGAGCCTCCGCCCTTGGGGTTGCTGGGCCTTTTCAGCCTCCAGCTGCAATAAGCACAGAGAGCAAACCTTCCATGATAGCCCTGGGCAGCACCCCCAGAAAATGTCAGGTATTTTGGGCAACAAAATGAGTTTAAAAGCTGGGAAAGCTTCAGGAAGCACTGCAGGGAGCCATCCCTTCCTCCTCAGCATCCCTGCCCTCAGCCCTGATCGCTGTATTACACTGAAAAACAGGGAATCTGTCCTGTCCAGCACCCGTGACAGGTGTTCTGTGCCACCCCTGCCCTTCCCCTCATGTCAAACCCTGTATCTTTAACGAGCAGCTTGTCTGGGCAGGGCCTGGCTGTTTTAGCAGATTTTTGGTGGAGCTCAGCACGCTCTGCCAGGCTTTGATAAATAATGTAAATGACAGGCAGGTCAATAGAGATGTAGATGAAGTAAAACAAGTCTGTGCTGCAGCATCTGAAGGCTCAGAGTTAAATTAACTGATGGAGATGATAAAGGGCTGCTTGTTAGAGCTGCACAGGACCTGGTGCTGTGAACGCCTCGTTAAGGTTGGAGCTGCTCAGCTCTCGAGCCCCACGCTCAGGGAATTTCTGCCTGTGCCCTGGAAGAAAATCAGTTTATAGCTTAAGAAGTGCAGGAAAATACAGGCACAGGTCTGAATTTAGCAGGCAGATGTGGTGTGGGAAATAAAGGGTGGAAATTGAGGGAGGAAAACTGCCGGCAGCAAAGGAAAAGCCTCTCACTGGCACCAGGTCCAGAGGGCCTTTTCATCAGTTGTATTGTGGGATAAGGTTAAAAAAGGGATGTGAGTTTTCACCCCAGCAGGAACCTTATCATTGGGTCATTAAGGCTGGAAAAGGCCTCCAAGACCAACATTTGAGCAAATCCCACCCTGCCCATAAATCCTGTCATGAAGTGCCAGCTCTGCTTGGTTTTGAACCCTTCAGGGTGGGTTTTGAAAGCTGACCCTCCACTTTTATGTGATGCTTCTGTTCATTTTTATGCCCAAAGTAGGATTTGGGCAGCAGCCAGGGCAGAGCTGGCCATGCTGGGCAGGAGCAGGCCCAGGGTGTGGCTGTTTGAATGCAAAGCTGGATTTTCAGCAGTTTTTTGACTTTTCAGGTGAGGAAAATCCTGCTGCAAAGACCAGCAGGTGCTCCATAGGAGTGGGGATTCCACAGGGAACGTGGCTGGGATCAGGTGGATCCTGAACCTGCCCTGTGCCAGTGGCTGAAAACATTTTGTTGGTAACAGCAGTGATGGATTGGGAGGGGTGGAAAGGCCCAAAGCAGCTGGGATTTGTGCTATAAACTCCAGTTATCCTCCCCTTTTTTCTTGCAGAGGCTGAATCCATCAAGTTTTAAGTGTTCTTCCCTCCGAGTTCTGTCTCGCTGCCTCAGTTTCCCTCAGCAGCTGCCTGAATTAAATTATGTGGGGAGCATCCATGGAAAATATCGGAAGCTTTTCTCTCTTGTTTGCATGACCAGCACACAGAATTCTGGCAGACTTTCAGGCCTGCTTTGTGTGGGGAAATTTTTGGGTGAGATTTTACTTAGCCCTAGTTTGTTAGTGGGAAATTTCAGGTGGATTTCTGTAACCCTGGTTTACTCTGGGAATTTTTGGGTGGGATTTGTGTAGGCCTGGTCTCACTCTTCAAACTGCAGAAAACCCTTTGAGAAAAGCTAGTTGACAACACCAGCGAGTGAAGATTGTTTTAAACTCCAACAATTTATATTTTATTATAATGAGCTTCTTTTTCAGGGTCTCCCCAGTGTCCCATGAGCAATCTGGGGGGACTGGGGTGTCACCCCCTGATGGTGATGCCTTAAATGGCTACCTAGAAACAGAGACTAGACAGGAATAAAGGAATAAATTTATTTGAGGTATTTATTTGAAAGGCCTTCAGAGGTACACTCTGGGCTCCAGAGGCTCCTGCCTCAGTGGATCCCAAAATGGACAATGCCAGCTCCTGAGTTCTTCCCACTTTTCTATCAGCATCAATTCACCAAGCAGAACTCAGCCAATGATGGAATTTCCCCAAGCTTTCCCCAAGGTGAAGGTTTCCAGTTCCTGGGCCTAGGACGGTCTGGGTGTCCTTGGAGAGCGAGCTGGAGAGGCTTTGTTATGTCTGTCTTAGCATGAGAGAAGAGCACTTCACAAGCTACAGGACACTTCAGAGTTACACTGGGCAGTACCCGATTTGAAATATAGAAAAGTTAAAACCTAAGGCATCAATGGCAAAGAGGACCCCAGGAGAGCTCGAGGCCCCCTCAATATTTGTCCCCTCTCCTGTGAATCCCGGCTCCGTAACCATCCCAGGGAAAGGAGGGAAGGCTGGAACCCTATGAATATTTATATTGGAATATTAGTGGGTTTTCTACTGTAAATAACAGCACAGTGGATTCCTTCCCTGCAAAAACATCTCGATTCCTGTGAAAATATGGAAATATTATAAAAGCCTTCTAGAGGCACAGTGTAAGCTGACAACTTCATGTCAGGATTATTGGAGACTTGTTTAGACCAAATTTTCTCAGTGTTTTCTCTGAAGTAATTGATTTTTGGGCCAGAACAGGAGTGATGTTATTCAATTAAAAAGGCCAAATGTGAACATTTTTGAGCCAGCAAGAAGAAAAGTTTGGGAAAAGACAACAAGTCCTATCAAAACAAGAAAAATTATGTTGGGTTTTGGGGGATTTTTTTTTAGGGAGAGCTTGATGAATGACAGCTTTTAAAAACCATAAAAAGCACCAGTTAAGAAAAATGTGGCTCGTTTTTTTTTTGGTTTTGGGTTTTTTTTTTCTTGCTTTGGTATAGATTGAGATGCAGCATTTTAGGCCTCATATGTGGAACTTGAGTTTTTCAGTCAAGTTTCCAACCTTCTAAAAGCCATCAATATTTCAGAAGCACAAGAAAGTTGGTTTACAAACTGTAGGGTTGTATTAAATAATATATCTATACTTGTGAAGAAAACAAAAAATCAATGGCTGCTGCAAGTTTAGCTCTGAAAGAATCCTAAAGAAATGTCGACAGCTCTTTTCTGGGCTCTTTCTATTGTGCTCATCGAATGTTTGAAGTGATTTTCAATATTGGCTTTTACTTTGTGGTAAACTCATTGCTGAACATTCTTGGGGGAGCCTAAATACATTAGTTTATCTTCAAGAGTGAGTTTTCAGAGATGTGTTAGTGTTTCTCTGAGAAGTGGCAGTGAAGTGATGGGCAGTGGAATGTCCTGACTTGTCCATGTGAAAATCCCAACTGTTCCCTCACATCGTCCCTACTGGAGCCAGGGCTGGTGCCAGGGGTGGTGCACAGGTTGTGATGCTCAAACATCCTCACTAAAGTGGCCAAAAGATTGAGAAATAAACCCAAACAAATTAATTCTCAATTTTGTTCAAACTGCCAGCAGTTTGATGAGAGAACTGAGAAGATTTGGGGGGGTGTGGTGATTATTTCTTTTTCTGATACCACATTACAATAACTATTTCCTTTCCTGATGATCTGTTTTAGGTGCTTTTACACCTGAAAAAATAGGGGTTATAGCAGAAAGAATGGCCAGTATGGAGCATATCATTTAATAATCTCTTCAGTTCAGAAATATTGTTAAACATCCTCTGACCTTTGGGGTTTTAAGAGCACCGGTAACAATTCCCACTGATGATCCTTGTGGGTCCCTTCCAGCTTGGAATATTCTAGGATCTTATGATAATAGATGAACTTTTTACAATAAAACCAGTTTATAAACAAGCAAGGATTACCCCCAGTGTCTGTCTATAGTCAGAATTACCGTATATCCCAGTTTTATGTGGAATTTTATGTGGAATCCAATTCTGGACTGCAGTGGAGGTGCTGATGCTGCACTGGGAGAGAGCTCTCAGTAAAATACCTGGAGTGTGAAAAACGTCAGGCACTGCTTGAGGTGAGCAAGTAAGTCCCAGTCCTGTTCCAAGAGGGAATAGATCCGGTGGCATCCCTGAAAGCTTCCCGAATTTAATACACCAACATCTCCTGGGGGTGCATTGAATTCCTTCCTTCTGCAATTAGTGTGATTAATACAAGTTTCTAATGCTGCCCAGCCCTGGCTCTTTGGGTGGTGGAGTGTCCAAAAACCCTCTGGATGTGGCACTTGGGGACACGGATTGGTGGTGACCGTGGTGGGGCTGGGTCGTGGTTGGACTCGATGATCCACAAGGTCTTTTCCAACCTCAGCCCATCCTGTTCCCTTTAGCAGCTTCTCTTTGTTCATTGCCCCAAATTCCCTGTTTGTGCTTCCAGTTGGTGAGTCCAGCTGCAAATGGATTGGGAAAAGGTCAGGAATGGGAAGGAGCAGCTGCTTTTGAGGGAAGGTAGAAAACAGCAGCTCCATAAGATGCCAGAATTAGTTAAATCTCCATCCTCAGCCTTAACATCCAAAACCACCTTCCTGCCTTGGGAAGTGGAAGCAGAAACACTGAAGTTTTGGGCACTTTGCTGCCCTTTCGTGCCTGATCCCAGCATGGAAAAGGGAGCTGACATAAACTGGGAGTATCCAAATGATCTGTAAGTATCTGGGCTAATGAATGAGTTAGAGTTCTGTCAATATTTGCAGCCAGGGCTGTGGAATTAGCGTGGGTAATGCATGCAGGAGATGTAATTTTCAATTTACTTATCAATGTAAACATTCATTTAAAGCCGAAGCTAAGCCTGGTTTACAGAACTTCGCTTGCTGGGAAAGCAGGGAAATTTATAATTTACATTTTCCAAGGGAGGGCTGCTCACAGCTACCCAAACCAGGGGTATTTTAGTGTTGTTTTGCTGTGCAAAATTCTGTTCTTTCCTAAACAACAAACCAGATTCTGGCATCCCATAGAAGATGACTTGATGTGTTATTCCAAGTATATTTTTCCATGTATATTGTGTGGTTTTTCCCTGAGAACACATAGAAATCTTTCCCAAAACAAATCTTTTTGTCTCTCTCTGTTTTTCCCCATTATTGTTGAGCAGATCTTAATCTCATCTATAATGAATGTGGGACTGAAAAATTCCAGGGAGTTCACATTAACCAGTGTTGCCGAGGGAAGGAATTCTCTCCCGAAGATCCAGCTTTAATATAAAAGAGGAATAGCTGATATTACCACTTTCAGATCCAAAAGCTGATAATGGAGCTCTGCTGATGTTTAATACCAGCTGGATTCTGTGGGCCTTGCGTCAGGATAATTTTTGGAGGTTAGATTTGTGGTTCTGTGGTGAGGAGCTTGAATAATTACATCCCTAAAAAATCTACTGCCCTGGAACTGCATGTCAGGAAAATACCCCTCTGATAGATTTCTTTTCAATTGTAATCAAATTGAAGGAATTTGATATTTTTGGGATATGGCTAAGATGTAACGGAACGTGGCAGAGGAGTTGGTTTATCCCGGAGTTATTGATGCAGCAGAGCACAAGGGTTTGTGCACAGCTGCTTAAATCAACGATTTTGCTTTACTCTCACTTGCCATTCTCCCAGGGAAGGGAAACAATTGATCCCATCAAAACACGTTCTTGTCTGACAGCACTTTTTGAAGTGTTTCTGGTCGGACCTAGCAGGGAGAGGTGAATTATCTCCTGCCTGGCTGCGCAGTGCAGGCACCACCCACCACTTCTCCTTCCTTGCTGAGTTCCCCATAGCAGTATTTTATGGGAATAACTGGAATGCTGGTGTTCTGCTGAATCTCAGCCCTAATGGAATTTTACTCCAGGCCATTGCACCAAAATCTGCTGGAAGTTTCTCCCCCAGCCTCTCCAGGCGAGTGGAATCGATGGACTTGGCCCAGCAGCAGGAATGGGATGAAGGCTTCGGCATCTGTGGGGGAAATGTGGGCAAAAAAAAACCCCACAGACACAGGCAAGGGAGGGAAATAACCTTAATTTTGAGAATTTGGTATTAACTGGGAGGTGGAGGGCTTGAGTGAGGAGGAGGAGGAGAGCAGCTCCCTTGTGCCAGAGACAGCAGGAGAGCCGGGGGACAAAGCCTGTGCAGGGACCAGCTGTGCACTGGGGCACTTGAGGAGGCAAAGAGGCATCCCTGGAACATCTGTGCAGCACAGAAACCACGGGGGGAAGGAGCTGCCAGGGAATCCAGGCTCAGGCACCGCTCGGGGCTGAACAACTGCTCCTGTCTGAGCCCTTCCTCTGCGCATTTCTCAGCACGAGGGAGGGAGCTGAGCACCAGGTGGGAGAACTTCTGGCACGAGGAATGTTTGTGAGCGTGGCAGGGCTGCGGCAGAGATCCCTTACAGCACATGTGGCACACGCTGAGGTTCTTGCCACAGGCTTTGCAGCAGGTTGTGGGAGCCGTTCTGGAAATGTGCTCTGCAGTGCACCTGCTGCTCGTCCAACCTAAGAAATCCATTTCCTTCCACAGCCCCTTCCAAACAGCCAAGGAGGGCTCCCCTTTGCTCTTCCATCAAAGCTGGAAGAGGTCACTGGTCCCCACTATCAGATGTGAGACAATTCCTTGATCTTCAAATCCCTTCCCTCGGATTGATTCCTGTAGAGGTGGCTGAGAGGTTCCTTGATTTTAGGAGCAGAGCAGGGGCTCGCTCCCTGTTGCTGTTTGATCAGCAAGTCCCCAGCTATTTTCCTGAGTGTTGGGGCCACAAGAGGCTGAGTCTTTGTAGTGTTAACAGCACCTCTAGTGCAAGGACACTGAACCTCCTCGGAGCTTTGAAGTCCCCAGAGCTACAGCCCAGCTCCACGTTTAAGCACTGAGGTGACATCAGCAAGGGCCCAACACCCTCTAAAACTGAGATCTTGTGGTGCGATGTGCCCTCGTGCACAGTTCTGGGTAAGCTGTGAGTCTCAGCTGCTCAGCTCATCCCCATCCAAGATAAATTAAACACACCACGCTTGTTTGGAGCACAGAGGGAGGTGCTGGTGGCTCAGGTGGTGCTGCCTGTGGGGCAGCTCTGTTTGACAGCCTGCACGTGCCTCTCCCACATCCAATTCCCCCTTTGCTCCCCACCGGCACACAGCGATCCTGTCACACGGCCATTAACACCTCCAAGTGCTTATTTATTCTGGCATTTGGTTCCCCAGGCCCCTGCAGGCTCAGCATGGGATGGGCCAGCCAGGGTTTGTTGTTTCCTTTCCTAGGCAGGTTTGGTATTTACACAGAGGGGATGGGTTTCATCCTTTAACTTTATTCCCTGTGTTTGGCAGAGAGGCAGGAGGGAAAGCCTTTTTTGTGACTCTCCAGTTCTCACCTGTGCAGGTGCCGCGTGTGGTGTTGGCAGCGCCAGAGCAGGAATAGATTCCATGGAAAAACCCGGCGGAGAGGAGCTGGGTGCTGTTTCTGGAGGAGGGGAGCTCTGCTTATCAGATCACTGCAGTGGCATTTGATTCCTCCTGGGTTTTCACAGTGACTTCCTCCATTTGCTCCTGCTGGATGAGTCAGGAATGCAGAGCCCTGAGCTGCTGCAGTGTCCGTGCTCTGTCCTGCCTGGCTGCATCAGCTGCTCCCTGCTCAGCTCGTGCCTTCCCTCCCCAGCAATTTTCAATTCACTATTCATAAATTCACGGGCTAAGAGGCAGGGAACGGGCCTCTCCCAGAAAAAAAGAGCTTCTTGTGCTATTATCCCAATTTAAAAAAAGCCCAATTCATGTCTCAGAAACTCTTCCAGCTTTCCCTGAGAGCTCCAGGTACCCAAACCCCATTCTGAGGATTAGAAGTGATTTCTAGGCCACCCAGGTGGGCTCAGGGAGAGCTGTTCTCTGTCCCTCTGTGCTGTGAAGGCCAAGGCTGTGTCTGCAAGGACAGGTGGTCATTTCCAGGAGGGAAAAGGTCCCTGTTTGCAGGGGCAGGTGGTCGTTTCCAGGAGGGAAAGGGTCCAGCTGGTCCTGGCTGCAGGATGTGCACCGGAGTGATGCAGGATCAGGGACACAACCCCGTGCTCTTCCCAGTTGAGAGGAATTGAGACACTCATCCATCTGTGACAGAGCAGAGGATGAGCCTTTTCCTCACCCTAACCCAAATTTTCCAACTGGGAAAAGGAGCCACCAGTTCTGGGTTTGCTTTACCACCATGGGGTCCCTGAAACTGGGACCCCAGTTTTATCAGAGAGGGGATTCTGCTCTTTATTGGCTCCTGGAGAAGTTTTGAAGATTCCTCAGGACTTCAGAGAGAAAGCCTTGCTGTTTTCTCCTGTTCTAATTGTATGAGTAGGAGAGGAATAAGAAATCAGCTCTTTCAGATTTGTCAATTTTCAGAAGCAATTAAGGCATTCCAGTTTAATTTTGGTTAAGAGCCGTTCCATTATGGATGTAGGGAGGAAGCTATCCCTGATGGCCCTCAGGACATGCCAAAGTGCTTTAAGATCAGTTTGGGCAGTCAGAGATGTGTGAGTAATGAAACGTCTGCTCCAAGAAGGGCCTGTGCCCACCCTTGGCAGGGGAACCTGGCAAGAAGCTCCTCCACAGCTTTGCTGCTCCCTCCCATCCCTGTGCCTCCTTCAGGAGCCCTCTCCACCTTCTCCTTTCCATCTCTCCTCTGATTTTTTTCCTTTCTTTCCCAGCAAACCTCGGAAGTTAAGGCACCACAAGATGCAACATGACATAATCAATAGAGAAACTTTCCGAGCTTGCCAAGGCTTGGGATTTTTTTATTTTTTTTTTTTTCCCAAAGTGTCTTGCTATCTGTCAGCATGTGCTAATTGAGCCTACACACCCATATGGCACCTGCTCCCTGGAGGGAAGCGTTTCCATAGCCCTGGAGAGCACAAAGAGTGGTGGGGAAGGAAGCGTTTGCCTGGGAATGTTGTATTCCTGGAAAACAAACTGGGGATGGTCCCCACGGGGCTGGATTGGAGCCTTCAGTGTCATTGCTTTGCTGCTTAGGATGCTGGCACTGGGTGAGTTGTGTTGGGCTTGGCTTAAATTTAGAACTACGCAAGGTTTTAGTTCTCAGGAGGATGGGAAAAGCGATGTGGGGGTTTCTAATGAGCCCAAACGAGGCAGCAGCTCCATCAAACCTCAGGAATGGTGGCTGTGATGCCCAGACCTCAATGGAAATGCTCCTCTTGTGGCTCAGTAACAGCGGCACCCACTCCAGCTGAGCTCAGCAGCTGGAATTTCACATTCCCAGCCTCCCCGGGGCTGTCTCACCTGCTGTCTCAGCAGGGTTCAGGAGCTCTGGGGGACCTGCACTGGGAAGGGCTGGGCTCCACCCTGGAATTCAGGAGACATCTGCCACCATGGGCAGATGGGCGAGCACAAGGAGAAGGAGCTGCCTGAGCCACGCACGGAGAGGGAGCACAAAACAGTAAAACAGTCAGGAGTTTTGCTCTGTGAAGGACACAAACCACACTCGGCAATGTTCTGAGGGGCTGCGGCTCTGCCAGCCTGGCCACCAGCGAGGCAAGAGGCCTGCGAGGGGTGAAATAGCCACAAGTGTGTGAATACGGGCACTGCAGAGCTGGAAGGTGCTGCAGGAAACATGTGGAGTTGTGGGCAGGCAGCCAAAGGTTTGGGATCAGTGGGGTCAGCATGAGGCCCTTCTGCACATCCTGAAACCCCTGATCAGCCCCAGAAATGCAAGAGCGGCACCAAAAAGGGGAACTGCGCTTTTCTGGTGGAAAAACCACTGGATTTTGGGGTTGAATTGCTTTGCCACAGCCTGTGGTGTTGTGTCAACCATAGTTCCGGGGCTTTGGGATTTTTGGGGTGTGCAGGGAAGTTAAACAGCTCAGTTGTGCACCCAGGGTCTTCAGACCCGGCTGTAGGAATGTTGGTGGCACAACCATACAGATCTGACTCTGAAATCAGTGGGTTCCTCTCAAAAGGAGAGATGAGACTGGGCCTAGGCCTTTTCTCGTTCCTTTTGCTGTCCTGAGCACTCCTCGGTGCTCACTGAGTGGCACACGAATTATAAATAGGAATTGCTGTGCTCTGGGAGGATCAAACTGTGCCGTCCATCCCCTCCCATCCCTCAGGGCTGCAGAAACGGCACTGATTAAAGTCTGTATGACTCTGTGCTGGTGTTTGATGCTGTGCCTGGAAAGAGGAAGGATCATCCCCCAGAAAGCTCTGGGGTTGTGTTGGTTAAGCACAATGGAATTACTGTGTTTGCTGAGCCCCCACGTCTGTCTGAGCTTTGGTGTTGACCAGGGCCTGAAAACACCTGAACAAGGAGGTGAAATGAAACACATTTCCCATCCCCTCCCACACAGCAGAGCTCTGTGACCAGCCTGAGAACAGCTAAAGCCCCACAGGCTAAGGCTTGATAAAGTGATTTTATGATCTCTCAAAATCCATTTAGTTTTCCCATGTCCCTTTCTGGTTTTGCCTGACCGGTGTCTGTAAGGGCGAGCTCTGCACTTGTAGCTCTTGTTCCAAATGAATTTGCAGTGGTTTTCAGAGCCTCCCAACTGTTATTGAGTGGTTTGTTGGGTTTTTAAGTGAGGTTTCCTACAGAAACTGGAGTTTGCTGGAATCCAGTACTTTCTGGAGTATTTGTACCACTCGCTGCAAAAAACAGAGCCCAACAAACACAGCTGATCAGAAGTCCCAGCACATTTGTGTGTGAGATAGAGGCTGGTAACAGTCACCCACCTCTCTGCCGTGGATGGTCACAAGAATTGTCATCTGAGAATCTGTTGATCCTCGTGTTGGAGTACTGAGGGGCTTTGGTACTCCCGTGACACCAATGTGATCTCCCCGGTCACTCGGAGGGGAGGCTGGAAACACCCACGTGCAGATTCATGGCGTTGGGACCAAACATTTGGATCCCTCTCGGGTCTGCTCCTTCCAAAGGCTCTGGGCATTGGACCTGCCTCGTGGAGGAGCTTTAGGGCACTCAGGATATTGGGGCCAGGAGGTGGGAGGTCCTGGCTTCAGCCTGACTCCAGCTCCAGGGACCTTGTCCAGCCACATTCCCTGATGGAGAACCAGCTGCTGTCAGGTTTTCCCTTTACCTGGGGGAGCTGCAGCTCTGAGGGTAGCTGAGGCTCTGTGGATCCTCCGTCTCAATTTAAAAAAAACAAATGGAGGTTTGTGTATAAAAAGCAAATCTCTTCCTGCAGCCAGTGGGGATTTTAATGATTTTTATTCCCACAAGCTCTGGGAGCAATCCTTGCTTCCTTCTGCAAAGCGGAGGATTCTCTTCAGTCTGATATAAACTCAAGCTTTGCTTTGCCTCCTCACCCGGCTGAAGAGCAGGGAGTTCCCAAAAACCTGCCTCTGGCTTCTTCCTCAGCCTGTTTCCCTCTGAAGGAGCTCAGCCTGTCCTAAGTGTGCCCTGGGTGCCCCCAGGATTTCCCCCAAAACCACCTGATCTGCTGGGATGCTCTGGGTTCCAATCGGGACAAGGAGCTTCGTTTAAAGTTGTCGATGAGCTGATTGTGTGGGACCAGCTGGGACAGACGAGGGGCAGCAGCAGAACTGGAGAGGGAACTTTCCCTTGGAAAGGGAATTACCTGGTGCTGATGTGATGTTTCCAGGGGGTGATGGCTGAGGGAAACCCCCAGGACAAAGAGGCCCCACTCCACACTGGTGACCCTAAAACTGAGCTCAGTCCCATCTGTGAAATTTGTGGGCTTTAAGCATCCCAGCTTTTTCCCATTTTCTGCAGCATTATTGCTGAAGTGCCAGCTTTAACTGGGATAAATCCCCGGGGAAGCTCCGTTCCAAGGAGAGATGTGGATTACAGGTCTGGGCTGAGCATGTAACTCCTTGGATTTCCTTTATGTGTGGATCCTGCAAGGGCTGCCCACCCTGGAAGTGCCTTTGGAGTTGGAGTGGGGATCCACTGGAGCTGCCGTGGGCTCGGGATGGGAATCCTTCAGTGCCAAACAGAGGGGCTGAGCCCTGCTGAGGCTTCAGGAGCATTTCCTGCCCCTGACAGGGCACATCCAGCTGTGGAACGGCCACAATTTATGGGACACAAGGCAGCTGGAGCGCAGAGATGGCAGGAAAATCAATAAAGAAACCCAAAGCCGGGGAAGTTGGCTGTGCTGCCGGGAGTTTGTTTGGTGACCAGATGTGTGTGGGAGCAGCGGGGAGGTGCTGTGGGCTTGCAGAGCGGGTGGCAAACACAGAGTGGGCCTGATCAGATCGGAGCAGCTTGGACGGCTCCGAGCAGCAGTGGGTGTTCGCCTGCGGATCCGGCTGCTCCGGGAATATCCCGGGAAATTGGGATGGAGGCGCTGGGACTGCAGGGAGCTCGGCAGTGTCTGTGCTTCAGCTGGGGCCTGTCTGCTTACACAACAGGCTGAGGGGCTGGGATTGCAGCAGAGATGTTTTCCTGCCTGTTTTTCCGTGTGGGTGGAACTCGGTAGACAGGAATCCTCAGGTGGGGAAGGGGAATGAGTGCCTGGGGCAGAGGGGCTGTGCTAAACTCGGCGCTGACACGGAACCGAGGCCTCAGCCTGGCTATAAATTGCCACCTTGCAAAGCAATTTTGGCTTTTGCTGTGTTCTCACTTGTGATAAATTTGCTGGGAACTGGAGGTGTTTTGCCTTGGATGCCTTGAGCTGTTCCCGGAGTCTTTCCCGGGGTTTGGAGAGGGAATTTGACTGTCTCCCGTGCACACACTGCACATCCTCAGAGACCCAGGGAGGAAAAACACTAGGGAGGTGTTTTCCTTAGGAAAACCTGCTGGTGCAGAGGGTTTGTCTCTCAGAAACAAAGCTTTCAGGGAAGTGGAGTGTTTATGGCTTGGAAATTGCTCTTGGCAGAAGGTGCAGTGTGAAGCAGGAGGTGAAAAGCTGCAGTTGTTGGTGTTCATTCCCTGGCCAGGGGAAGAGCCCAGTGCCCAGTTCTGCCCTGCTCCATTCCCAGATCCCAGAAAATCATCTCAGGTACCAGAGCAGACAGAGTTATCCTAAGCTTGTTGTGTATTTATGGACAAGCATCTTTAGGAATGGGACATTCCCCTGGGATAGCAGTTATCCAGTTGAGCCTCCTTGCATCCTCCCAGACAGGAGAGAATTCCAGCTTCAATCTCCTCCATCGCTTCAGGTGCCTTCTCTGACCCATCCTCTGCCTTGGGTTGTTGGTTTTTTAAAGCCCCTTTCAGAAGATCTTGTTCTGTTCCATTGTACCATGAAAACAAAGACGCCAAACCCTGATTTTCTCAGGAAATGTGATTTATTTTTCCTCAGGCAGCCCACAGGGAGGGCGCTGGGCACTCCGAGGAGCAGAGCTGACACCCTCCCTGCCAGGGGGGTGGGTGTGCAACTCCTGTGCCAGCTGTGTTTGGATTTCGGCCTCTCCCTGAGGAGGAGTGACTGTCCCAGCGTCACCTGAGTGGAAGGCTCCTGGTGCAGCTGCAGGTAGGCGAGGGATGAGCTGAGCCAGCTGTGAAGACGTTCCCTTCCCAGGGAAAAAATTTGTTCTAAGCTGGAATCAGAGCTGCTGTGCTTCTTTCTGGGTGAATTATTCAGCTCTCTTCAATAGTCAGGCACTTCATTTTTGCAGGATCTTGCTGTTGGTTTTATCTTGGCATATTCTGCTGTGTTAGGGAGTGACCCTACTCCAGTTTATTGTGAGGATGATAAAATCATGGAATATTTTGGGTTGCAATGAGCAGGGACGTCTTCAACCCCCCCAGGTGGCTCAGAGCCCCATCCGTCCTTTTCCAGGGATGGGGATGCTGCAGTCTCCAGGCATCCACCCTGCCTTCAGCTGCTGGCTGCTTTAAGATGCCGGGCAGGAAAATTGTTCAGGAACAGATCCTGGAGGAGAGGAGATATCCCAGCACTCCAAAGGGAAGCATTAACCCAGTGCTGCGAGCTGAGGGCAGGGACGAGGCTTTAAATTGATTTTAGTGAAAGCTGGCAGGGATTTGGTGCCTGTTGGTGATGTTTGTTGGCAATTTGGTGAGCCCAAAGAAATAGAACAAGGCTCAAGTCTTTGTCCCCTTCTGTGCAGTCTGGTGGGTGACAGCAGTGCTCTGGGGGTGTTTAAAAATGCTCCTCAGCTGCTCTGGGCTGGTGCTGAGAGAGAGGAGCAGGGGGGGACAGGGCACAGCACGGAACCAGGGAATGGGGTGGGTTGGGTTGGGCTGGGCTGGACTGGGCTGGACTGGGCTGGACTGGGCTGGACTGGGCTGGACTGGGCTGGACTGGGCTGGACTGGGCTGGACTGGGCTGGACTGGGCTGGACTGGGCTGGACTGGGCTGGGCTGGACTGGACTGGGTTGGGCTGGGCTGGAGGGACCTTCAGGCCTGTCCCATCCCACCCCTGCCATGTCAGGGACACTTTCCCTGGATCAGGGTGCTCAGCCCCACATCCAGCACCCGGAGCTGGTTCCGGTCTGGGGCTCCTGGCAGTGGCAGCATGGTCTGGGCCTGGCTCTGAGCCACACTCGAGCAAGCAGCTCCTGCTGGGCTCAGAGTCTTCCTCCAAATGCCCTTTGCAGCCTTTGGGCAGAGCAGTCACCAGTGAACAAGCAGGAGAAAAACCCTTTTGAAGTCTTGTGAAACGGGGCAGAGAGCTGGAACCAGGGGAAGAGATGAGCTGATGCAGCAACAACCCTGCCTGCAACAGCTCCTCGCGGAATTTATTCAACAAAAATATTCCAAAATTCAATTTCCGCAGCAGGAATTGCCAGTGAAACCAGGAGATTTCCTTGCTGGGTTTAACAGAGTTTGGGTTACTCCAAGCATGGAGGTTCTGCTTTAGGAATCTACAATTTGTAGCTAAAAGAGGCAGATTAGGTAAACCAGAGGCTTTAAAACACATCAGCACATAAATGCCAGCATTAATAACATTCTGAATTATATTTTTTATTTTCCTAAAGGTCACTGGCTTTGAACAAACCTTAAGGAATCAGACAGTTTTTGTTTGGTGATGTGCTGAGAGCTGGAATCCCCAGCTGGAGCAACAGGAACCAGGGACACTGGAGCCTGGGAGGAATTCTAATCGACGAAATGCCAGAGTTTTGTTGGCAATAGCGTGAGAAAAGGGAGGGGAGGGTTTGTTTTATTCACCCCAAATGCACAAGAGGTGAGGAGCCTCCCTGTGGGGTCTGCCAGGAAGGGACAAATCCAAGGGCTCAGCTCTCCCGGCTCAGGGGGCCAGGAGAAGTAGGAGAGTTTATCCTTAACTCAAATTAAGGACTTCTGTCCATGAGTCAGGCTGAGACTGGGATGGAACTCAGGATTTGGGTGCTCAAAATCAGGGTGGGACTGGAGCAAATGGAAAGGCTGAGAGAACTGGGAATGTTCAGCCTGGAAAAGTGATGTGGGGTGACCAAATTGTGACCTTCCAGGACCTGAAGGTACAGGAAAGATGGAGAGAGACTTCAGAGAGGGGATGGAGGGAATGGAATCCCCTGGCAGAGGGCAGGGATGGATGGAATATTGGGAAGGAATTCCTGCCTGTGAGGGTGGGGAGGGGCTGGGATGGAATTCCCAGAGGAGCTGTGGCTGCCCCTGGATCCCTGAAACTGTCCCAGTCCAGGTTGGAGCAGCCTGGGACAGTGGGAAGTGTCCCTGCCCATGGCAGGGGTGGCACTGGGTGGGATTTAAGGTCCTTCCCTTCCCAAACCATCCCAGGATTCTGTGATTTCCCTGTGGTTCTCAGATTCCCATCCCCACCACCTCCCCGTGTGCTCCCAGCTGCCCTGGCAGGTTCAGCTGACAGGAATTGTCCCCTGAATCCCTCAAATCTCAGCTGGGAGGCAGCAGCAGCTGTGGGGATGTCGGGAGCTGGAGGCCGGGCAGGGATGTGGATCCCAGGATCTACCGAGCGGGATGTGGATCCCAGGATCTACCGAGCGCATGGAGACTCTGAACAGCTTCTCCTTCACAAGAGGGGTTTGGGTTTTTCCAGAGAAGTGGGATCCATCTCCATGCTCAAACAGGAATTTGGGGTTGGATTTTTTTGTTTCCTAGAGGATAATGGGTCCTGATGGCAGAATGGGGCAAAGCTGAACTTGGCTTTCAATGATGGGAAGGCAAAAAAATACAACTTAAATGTTTGGCTGCTTCATTTTGGGTTCTCTGGGGAAAGGTGGGAATCTGTCTGGGATCTGCAGGGGAAGTCTCAAAGTAAAGGTGGTAGGTTTAGAAAATAATCTCATGTCTAGGGCTCATTTGAGGTGAGAATTTCATAAATCTGGGAATTGGTGTGCAGTTCTCTGTGGAGCTTCCCCACACCTCGTCCTGAACCTCTTTGGGAGTGGCAGAGATATTCTTAACACATTTTCTCAACAAACAAGAAAAATGTTTATTTTTCTGCTTTTTTCCAATATATTGGTTTAAAACATTTACTTCTCTACACATTCAGCATTAGAAAGTCCTTGGAGTAACCCAAGCAGTGGAGATGAAAACCTCTGCAAGAGGCTGTGCACAGACTGATTAAATTGTGTTCCAAAACCTGGTCTGAAGTCAGGGCGATGTTAATCAGCAGCAGAACTGAATGAAGGAAGAGATAAACACACACTTGGTTTTCCAGCAGTTTTGGAACAGCCCCCATGACTGCTTTGGTTCAAAAAAATTGTTTTATTTTCATGCAGATATTTTTAAATGTCTTTAACACTCTTTTTTACATGACAATAAAGATATTTGAATGTTTCGTATTGAAATGTATCATTTTGAAACAGAATCATGAAATCATTTAGGCTGGAAAAGGCCTTCAATGCTGAGTCCAACCATATTTCTGTAGCTGTGTCATGTTTAACTTCATCTAATGCAGTTAAAAAGAACTTAAAGGAGAAATTCTAGGATCTCTCGATTGCACGTGTCCAAATAAAATATTTTACTGTTGTTTCTTCCAACCTCTTCACCCTCAAAAATCAAATTACTGCAATCAGTGTCATTCTAACCACTGACAGCTGTATTTTAGTCCCCAATTGGCTCTTCTTTCCCCAAAACTCCTGCACCCACAAGGCCTGGAGGGAAATTTTGCTGGAGCATTTCAAGGCGGAGAAGACGTCCTGATCATTTAAATAATGATTTTAAGTTGAGGAAAAAAACTCCTTCTCTTGCTGTAGGAGCCTCTCCCACCATTCCCATCCCAGGGCTGTTGTCTCCAGCTCACCTGTGGGGATGCTGCCACACCTGGGACTGGTGCCTGTGGAATGGACACTTCGGGAAAGGACCCTGCATCACCTCCATCCTCTCCCATGGATGCAGGGAGCTCCTTCCTTCCCGCTCTGTTGCTTCAGCCCTATCCACTGATGGGAAAAGGCAGCCCCCAGGAAAGCTCTGGGATGGCACCAGTTAACTGCCAATTGCAGCTTTCCAGTGGAATTAACAAACAGGGCCCTTGGCTTCCCAAAAACGCCCAGTGAGAGCTGGGAACCTCCTCTGCTTTTTATTCCTCCTGATTTGAAACATGGAGAAGTTTTTCTGGTTTGTTCTGCTGGGATGGTTCAGCCTGGAGGGTTGGGGTGACCGAGCTATGACCTCGCAGTGCCTGAAGGAACCTGCAGGGAAGATGGAGAGAGAGGATTTACAAGGGATGAAGGGACAGGGAATGGCTTCAAACTGACAGAGAGCGGGGTTAGGATGGGATATTGGGATGAAATTCCTCCCTGGGAGGGTGGGGAGGGGCTGGGTTGGAATTCCCAGAGCAGCTGTGGCTGCCCCTGGATCCCTGGCAGTGCCCAAGGCCAGGTTGGAGCAGCCTGGGACAGTGGGAGGTGTCCCTGCCCACGGCAGGGGGGGCACTGGGTGGGATTTAAGGTCCTTCCAACACAACCCATTCCATAATCCCATGAAATATCTTCTGCTGGAGTGGCCATGCGCTGACAGCAGTGCAGGGCTTCCTCCCCTCTTCGCTCAAACCTTTGGGATCCTGTTTTTAGCTTCAAACCTCCATGATTTCTGCTGGGAGGCAATACTCCATCCTGCACTCCTGTCCTGCTCTTCAGAGGTCCCACCTGCAGCTCCAGCAATCCTGGGCACATTGGCAGCTTCACTCCTGTCACCTCCAGCTCTGGGAATGCTGCAGCCAGCAGGAAGAATAAATCTATTAATGCACAGGCAGGGAAATTGGTGCCTGTTAACAGCAGCTAAATTTAACTGAGGGAGCCAAATCCTCTTTGGGGTGAGCTGGGTGACGTCAGTGTCTGCTATAAATTAGGGATTGATTCTGCTGCCTTTAGGGTTGTACAAATTCTGAGTGGTTTTGGTGTCCCTGTGTGCAAGAGATTAAATGAAATAATGGGTAAAATGCTTGGTTTTTGTTGGCCTCGTGTCTGCTCCTGGAAATAGTGGTGAGCTGGAAATGGAGAGGGGGTTCCTGCTCCGTGTTGGGATGAGCTTTGTGTGTGGAGACGCTGTACTTACTGACTGCCTGCAAACATCTTCAATTTGAGAACGAATTTCTGCTCCATTTCTTTATTTGGAGCTGGAATCCTGGTGCAAAGCCCCTGTTCCTCACACACACTTCAGCAGTGACCTTTTCCAGCAGCACTCGTTCCCCGAGCGCCGTCAGTGTTGCGTGTCCTCTCTGTGTCCATGGCAATGGAGAGGCCCCGGAGCTGTGTCGGGCAGAGCTGTGATGCTGATCAGATTCCACTTTCCATATGGTCACTTATTCTTACTTTTCCCGCAGGATTTAGACATGCAGACCACGGACAAACCCTGTTCCTCCTCCCTGTGTATTTCCAGTAGCAGCCGTCACTGGGCTGCGTGTTCTGAACTGGGCTCAGCTTGATTTTAAATCCCCCTTCTCCTCCCAGGCCTAAGGGCTTGTTTTGCCAAATTGCTCCGTGTGTTGCCTGCACTCTGCATTTTGTGCCTGCCCAAAGCTGTGAGAAGCATTTGGTGCCACCCTGCTGAGCTCTGCTGGGCTCTGCTGGGCTTTTATCCACTCTCACACTGCTCACACCCGTGCAGCTCTGGAAGCGGCTATTAGAGAAAATATGTTCCCCATATCCCAGCAGCCTCAAAACCCCTGTTAGCTCAGGGGATGAACACATCTCTCATTCTCCAGGAGCTCAGGGAAGCTGTTGTGGGGTTGGTTTTGACACAGCAGTAAAAGACTCTTTGTGGTGCCAGCGATTCTTTCCTCTCTTGACAAGATCGTTTTTGGTCTTTGCTTTCCCACACTTCCGCATTATTGCAGGACCAACAGGATGCTGCTGATACATAATTTTGTTTTAATTTTTTTTTTCTTCAAATCATACTTTAAAGGTGGTGAGAGCTACAGCAGTCTTGGAACTTAATTCCTTTGGAATGAATTTGGAGAGCAACTTCAGGTAAAATTAACAAACATTGCAATTAATTTATGCCAGTTACTCTGGCCGAGGATCCATTTCAGTGTTGGTTTATGATAACGCAGAGCTAAGGAGGACAAAAATATGCAAGAGTGCATATTTTTGCACATTTTGGGGGTTTCTGTGTAGCTCGTGATGCTGAAAATGCCCTGTTTGAGACTCTTCAAGCTGTGGGGATCTGAGGATTTGAGCTGAGCCAGGGGAAGGACTGACGTGAGCGTGACGGACGTGCCCAGTGGGAGCCTCTCTCGATGCTGGGCAGACAGAGAGGAGCAGGAGATGGGAAAAGGGAGCACAGGAATGTGGCCTGGAGCTGCCCAATGGATTGCAGCTATTCCCTGCTCCTGCCTCCCTGACCCACCAGCCTCCCCACAGGCTCCAAATTCATTTTGCCTTCTTCTCCTCCTGGGCATGAAGAGCTCTGCCGTGAGGGGGAGGGGATGGGATGACCTTTGTGGAAAACAGAATCTGAGTTTTCAAAGCACTTTTCTCTCATAATCTACAAGAGTTCTGGAAGTGTGTCTAAAAACAAAGCCCCAGACTTCAATCCCTCAAAAAAAACCCTTGGGAATTGCTGCACAGTTCAGCATCTATTTCTAGATGCTGTTCAAATACCCCCAAAACTCATCTCTATCTATTGTGTGGTACATGGGATTTGTGGATTAGGGACCACCTTTAGTTTAGATTGATTTAAAGGCTGGAGTTTCCAGGAAAGATCCTTTGGCCAAGTGGAATTTTATGTACCTGCACTTTATAAATGCACAGGGTAAATATTGGAGATGCAGAGTAACACTTTTCAAAACCATCTCTGAGTTTATTCAACACTCACGTTTTGTCAAATCCAAGGGGAATTCAGACAGTTTTGATTATTTGAGCCTTGAACTCTCCTGTGCAGTATTCTCTTGTGTAAATATGGGCAAACCTGATGTCCCTGGCTGTAGTTAGACAAAAATAAATTGAGTTCTGTGACTCTTTGACCTCCTGTAAGTTGGATTCTGACAGCCTCATGTCACCTCCTCAGCTGTCTCTGTGGCTGCTACTGTTCTCCTGTGTTTTACAGCAATTTTGGGGTTGGGCACAGCCCTACTGCAGTTGGAAACGTTGCACCCGGCTGATTCCTGTCAGCAACCAGGTTAATCCTCAATCCCTGCTCCTCTTGGAATCCTTGAAGCTTCATTCCAGCTAATCAGGTGTAGATAATGAAGGATCTGTTAATATGGACAGTTATATCCCCTCTCCTGCCCTTCCACCCTTCCCCAAACCCTTGGGGTCTCTCAGGCTCATGGCTGATGTGACAGCGACACTTGAATGGAGCCCTTGGCACACAAGAAGTTAAACCCAAGCTGTGGCTGCTGCTGCTGCAGATGGTTTCACTCTTGGACAGAGCTGGGAGAGAGAAGGATTTCATCCCCTCCTGTGATCAGCGTGGAGAGAGCTTCTGTCAGAGCCTGGGCAGCAGAGGCAGCAGCAGATGGGGCGAGTCGGACTCCTGTTCATGAATGAATCCTTCTGCCTCCTTGTTTTCAGCATCGCTGACCACGGGCAGAGAAATAAATGCCTCACTCTGGCCAAGACAGAAGTGAAGCCTGTCAGTAGGATCTTCATGGAGAAATCTGTATTTATGCAGTGGTACAGAATTTTTATCTCCCCTGTTGCCTCTTTCTTCCCCTCCTGTTCTGGTATCTCACATTTTTCAACCCTTCTCTGTCGTGCATCTGATCTCAGAGTTGCGTTGCAGAGAGGAGCAGATTTCCACGCCAGGAATCAGTGCCTGGGGTTGTAATCCCTGTGTGTCAGCCTGGGCTCCTTGTCACTTCCAGAGCACTTGATCCTCCTCATGCGGAGACACGGAACCAAGTGTCTGCCAGCATTAACATTCCACAGAGCTGCTGCCACATGAGAAGGGGAAAATGACCTCTTGCCTTCTCCAGAACCCTGAAAAGAAGGGATTGCTCCCAGGGCAGTAACACCAGTCCCAACATGGCAAAGCTGTGCCTTGCTGGAGGAAATTAATTCATCGTGATGTGTGAGCCTTTCAGCAGAGCTCCTCTCTCTCGCTGTGCAACCTGCTCGGAATTCTCAGGCTCTACAGGTTTGATGCTCCCATGACCTGATTTCCAGAACTGCTGCCCATTTGCAATGCAGCTGGAGCTTCACAGAGGTTTGGGAGAGGCTGTGCCTCACAGGCTGTGTTCAGGCTCTGTAAATCCTGCCTGACCTTTTCCAAGTGACAGAGCCTCGGGCTCTGGCAGAGCCTGAAAGGAAGCACCAGGCAGAGAGCAGGGACTGAGGGAAGCAAGTCCTCCACTTGGCTTTTAGTGGCTTTTAGGTGCCTAAATGAATCATTTGCAGGTATAGGGAGAGCAAAGCAGAGGGATAAGTTTGTTTTAGAGATGGGGATAATGTTCAGTCAGACTGAAGTCCACAGAAGTAATTAATGAGTCACTGTGGGCAACTCAGGATGCTTTTTGCTGCATCCCAATACAGCATCTTCGGATTCCTTCACAAGATCTACTTATTTCTATTTTGTTGGAAGTCAGGTTTATAGGTTGTGCTGACTTTTAGTCCTCACTTTCACTATTTATATGGCAAAGTTTTGCCTTTTTTCAGGCTCTGAAGTCCTAATTCAGTTGCAGTGGGTCTTGTACTAAAAGAAGTCACTGCCGCCCTTGACATAGGAGTAGCCACTTTTATCCTCCAATACTTCTTTCCCCCACGCATCTTTGTGAGCACTAATTTCTATCTCAGGGAGGTTGAGTTTTTTCTTGGACCTTTTTCTTAACCTCCTGACCTGCCTGACAAAACTGGGTGCTGTGCTGCTGTTCCAGGCACAATAAATGAAACAGAGCCGTGGGCCAGGAGAAGGGAGCCTTTCCTCCCTCTACAGCAGAGTGTTCAAAGCCACCCACGCAAGGAGATGTGACTGTCTGACTTGGATGAAAAGGCCTGGAAAGGGGCCTTGAAGAGGCCACTACAGAGAAAACCTGAAAGTCGAGGTTCTGAGAGGCTGTCACAGCTCGGAAGTCGCCGCTTCAGAGGCGAGTGCACGACACACCCATGGGTAGGTTTTGTGTGGCTTTGTGCTCCTCCTCGGCCTTATCCCAATAAACTGTGGAGAGCCATGACAAGGAGAACCCTCCTGACCTTGGAGGGCAGGAGATGCACACAGAGGATGCAGTAATGAGGCTGACCCTGCTGGCAGATCCCTCTCATGGACCACGGGTGGGATGAGCCCTCGGGGCCAGTGAATAGGGACAGGCTAGTGCCAGAGCAAAGGTTGGGGAGGCTGTTGTGGCTTTCTAGGACTTCTTTGTGTCTTCATCCAAAGTTCACAGAGAGCTTAAAGCTCTTTGATACCACAGAGGATGAATGTTGGATCTGAGGCATTGGCAGCCACTTGTTGAAACACTTGAACAAATCATCTTTAACTCAACACAATGCAGAAGTTGCATAAAGCTGCATCGGGGTGGGATTTCAGATCCAAAATAAGATCGGCAGTATCCTCAAGGTGAATTAAAGTTGAATCAGTCAGTTATAGGACAGGGGTGTTAATCTAAAGCTTAATTATCTCAGAACTGCCTCCAACTGTTCATGGCAACAGCACCCAAAGAGACCACAGTGATGCCTTAACAAGGGAGAAGAGGAGTGAGGTGGGAGGTGTTCATCTCCTGGAATGGGTCACCTTGGCTTGGCTCATCTTTGTGGAAACACAGCTGTTCAGCATTAATTTTATATTTAATGTTTGTGCAGCCAGTTGTGATTTAGCTCAGCTTTTACTTCTTGCTGATGGGTTCCTTGAAGCTCAGACCTGACCTTTAGAATTTTTTATGAGGTTGTCATGTCCCAGGCACAACCCGAGGAGGAGCAGGCCTGTGGAGGGAATGCTGAGATCAGCCCCAGCACTTGACCAAGGATGGTGTCAGCAGAAAGGAATATTTTATGAAAACACTTCTCCTGACCTCTGTTAACAAGAGTTGTATTTTGTGGCAGAATTGCCACGAAAATGACTTTTCCAGCCTGAGAGCCAGCAGCCCTCCCCAGTGATGTCTTTGGGATATAAATACACCCCGTGAACTCTGAAATGAGTGAGGCTGATGATCCCCAAGGGTGCTTTGCATTTCTCCTGGATTTAAGGTGCTCAGGGCACGGATTCACACTTGGAATCTCTTTATTTACTGGAGGGGGAGTCTCAGTTCTGGGTTCATCTTCATCCCAACCATTGATATCTCCCTTTGGGAGATGGCAGAGGAATGACCACAGACCACTGGGAGCATCTGAATCTTAAAATCTCTCCTGGGAATTTAAGAGGATCAAAATCTCGTGGAATTTTAGCCTGGAAGAGCGGTAACAAGAATGTAAAGGAGTTTTTCGGCTTGGGTATCTTCAGAAAATAAGGGGTTAGGAGCCAGGAAGGTAAAAGGCAATGAAAAACACGGTGACATTGTTCAGATTGTTTAAAATTCTTCTATTTTTGATGGTGGTTTTGCCTCGAAGGGGGTGTTTAAAAGGCAAGTTTCCGTTTATTTAGGCTTTTGCTCCAATTTCCTTTCCTGTAAATTTCAGATGTCCATAACTCTGTGGTGAAATCCATCTTGTGCAGCTATGGATAAATAATCTGGCTATAAAACAGGAGATGCTCTTGGTACAGTGTCATGGAAAACATGGAGAGGGTTTGGAAGGAAAAGCCCAGTGAGTTGCAAAATCCTGCTTTTAGTCTAACTAATGCCTGGTTAAATTTATGGTTTAACAAAGTGATGGAATTGCTGTGGATTTACATTGATACAACAGTACAAATTGGTCCATTATCAGCTCTTCCTTACGGAAGTGGCACTTAAGGAAAACTACACCAGTGCAGTTTTATGGAAATTAAGTCTGAACTGACTCAAATTCAGCCCACAGGTAGGAATGATGATTTGGCACTTATTCCTCTTTCAAACTTAAAAGCATCTGCAGGGCCTCATGCAGTGGTCTTTTAAAACTCATCAGCAGGTTATAAAAACAAAAAAAAAGAGGAAGTTTTGGAGTTATTTTCCCCTGTGTTATCCAGTGGTGGAGCTCGTATCCACAGGCTGTTTGGGAGGGCAAAAATTGAAGTTATTTTGGAGAGAAAATAAGATGCACTTCCAAAAGAACAGCCTCGAGGGGCGATAAACACGGCTGATATTGTAAGTTCTGGCTTGGAAAAGTGACACGTTGCTGTTTCTATGGAAATTGGAAAGAAGGGATCCTTGGTTGTGTTTGCCACACGTTTTTCCTAAACACCCACCCAGCCAGAGGAGTGACCTTGGGGTCTCTGGACCTTCAGCCGGGCCCAGCACAGCCACCCTCCCACTTTGCTGCAAGAGGCAGGGAAATGTTGAGTGAAAAATAGGAGAAAAAAAAATTTTAAATAAGAGAAAAATAGGAAAAAAATAGGAAAAAAATAGGAGAAAAAATAGGAAAAAAATAGGAAAAAAAATAGGAGAAAAATAGAAATTTTGCTCTGCCTGAGCCAAATCCACATTTAGATAATGCTCCATGTTTTTTAGACAAGGAGAAGGGGAAAAGGAAATAATGTAATGACTTTTTTCACGTTATCGGAAGGAAATTTGTTGTGTTTGTTAACTCAGCGTTTAGTTTTGCCTGGGTGAGAGGCCGAAGTGTCTTGGAGCTGAAATGTTCCCATTTGAGAACTGGAGGTGACTGATGGCTCCTCTTCTCCAGAACTTCCCCTCAAACCCTATTTTTGATGTATCCTCCCAATGATTTGGGAGAGGGAGAAGAGGCTGTGTGGGTTTGGGTTTTTTTGTTATTTGCCTTTTTTTCCCATATTTTTTTTGAGAAGGCACAGTGACAGAAACATTTCCAAATGACATTCCTCCCTCAACCTTCATCCTGGAGCTCTCTCAGCCTTGACAGGGTAGGAGGATCAGAGGATGAGCACAACCATCTCCCAACTTCAGAAAAACATGTGCTGAGACGGAGATTTATTCTCGGGAAGACTGATCTCCCAAAACCCAGAGTTCCTGGTGTCACTCCCTCGTACATCCATCAGCTTCTCGCCATTGCTCAACCAAATTCCTTATTTTTATATTTAATGATAGCCATGATAACAAAGCATCCACATTCTTGGAGGACAAGGGGAAAGGTGGGAGTGTCCCTGCCTGTGGAATGGGGTGGAGTGAGATGAGCTTTAAGGTCCTTCCAACCCAAACCATTGTGGAGTTCTAGAAAACAGCAAAATTGTGGTTTTTAGGTTTTCCCGGTGCTGTTGTCCTTCGGTGCTGCCCTTGTCCACACCATGACCACACCATGGAAAAGGCTTTGAAGCTGCCAAGCAGGTTCTGGAAATTGGGAAGGGTTGGAAAGGTTCCTTCCATCGTCACTTGAATGAGTCCTCATTAGAAATGGAAGTGCTGCACTGGTTTCAAGTGACTCTTCTGCACAAGGTTTACATTAAAAATGAAGGAATTTCATCAGGACAATTTCTTGCTCTCTCTGTCCCCAGTCTCCTGTGAGCGGGGAGATGAAAGCACTGGGATCATGGGAATTGTCTCCATTTCCCCATTTCCATGAGCACTGATTTAACTGAATAACTCCTATGTAGCCAACGTGGTCAGCGCAATAAACATCTCCTTTCCTGAACTCCTGCTATTTCAGACCATTTCTTTTTGTTAACTCATCACTCTCTTTTATGTCTCACCTCCTCCCAATGTTCCCATGGAAGTGAATTCCCAGGTTTCAGGTTGCTGTTGAAACCAGCAGCAGCACTGCTCCTGCACCGGGTAGTGGAGGATGAGCTGCTCCTGGCACCCTTCTGCTTTTTCCTGCATCATCTCCTCATTCCTGCGTTTCCACAGAGCTTTTTAATTCCCTCGTAAAGAATGGAAATGTGAAAAGCTGAGAATTGCAGAGTACCAGGAGGATGGAGAGCCCTCCCCAAGGAATGGAGTGACAGGATAAGGGGGAAGGGCCCTAAGCTGAAGGAGGGAAGGTTTAAATGGGATGTTGGGAAGGAACTCCTCCCTGGAAGGGTGGTGAGGGGCTGGGATGGAATTCCCAGAGGAGCTGTGGCTGCCCCTGGATCCCTGGCAGTGCCCAAGGCCAGGCTGGAGCCCCCTGGGACAGTGGGAGGTGTCCCTGCCCATGGCAGGGGTGGCACTGGGTGGGATTTAAGGTCCTTCCAAACCAAACCATTCCATGATTCTATGGGACCAAGTCCTACCTTAGACTCAGATGTGACTCTGATTTCTCCAATCTGAGCAATCTGAAAAGCCCATGTGGGACTAAAAGTGTTCCTGGGGGTGGTGGCACCTGCTGATCTTTGCCTCCTTTCTCCCCTCTCTGTCCCACAGGATGTAACAAAAGACATCAGTCCTGGGGAATATCCATGCTTTAGGACAGTCTTGCTCTCATCACGTCTTTTCCCCTTCATTTTTTTCCTCCTGAAGTTCTCTTGGAGTCCCTTGGAAGCAACAGGGGAAGGTGCTGCTTCAATTAAAGAACCAAAAGCAGGAAAATCTATAAAAAACATTTCATTACCATTTTGACAACTTTGTGATCTTTAAAATGAGAGAGGAAAGAACCTCAAACACAAGGTTTAAGAAATGAACAACTGTTTCTCCGAGATTTCGCCAGCACTGCCAGGTTTCCAGGAACAATTCCACGAAATGCCATTTTTTCAGAGCAGAGACATCCTTGCAAGAGTGTTTTGATGAGCTCCAAGGAGGAGCAATCTCCAAGTGCTCTCCATTTTTAAAACCAAATCCCATTTGTACCCTCAAATGCTGTGACCCAGGCCAAGGGGACACCTGCATGTGAGGAGAAGTCCCTGTTTGCAGAGAATTCAGCTCACAAAATTTCTGCAGCAAAATTGAGAAATAACAATGCCAAAAATGTGGAGGTTTTGAGCTCAAACAGCAAAATATCAGTGAAAAGAGATGATTCCAAAATCTTTGTGAGCTGGGGGGATGGAAGGAGGACCTGGTTAGGAATTTCTTTAAATATTCTTTTCCTTTTAATTTTTTTTCTTTCTTTTTTTTTTTTTTTAATTGTTCATTTTTTTCTTTCCTTATTTGAATTTTTTTTTTGTGGTTCTCACTAAAAAAAAATCATATCCCTGGCTGATTGTTGTGAATTCCTTGATTTCAGCAGAGCAGCTCCACGTCCTACCTGAGCTGGGCTCACCTTTCTCCTAACCCTGAGCCTTGTACGAAATTATTCCTTGAATTGAGCAAGAATTCTGTCTGAATTTAAGAATTTCTGCCTGTTGAAGAGCAAGTGAATTTTCCAACAGGTGGGCTCAGATGGGAAGCAGATCCCTGCCAATGGAGTCAGGTGGATGAAACATTCCTTGCCTGGGATGAAAGCAGCTTGGGAGGTTTGAACATCCTTGGGAGCATTCTGTTTCCCAGCTCAGCGCTGCAATCTGTTCAAAACAAGCTAATTTTAGGGCTTGGCTGATGGAAAGGAGCCATTTCTTTCATCTTAATCCCACATTTCACATGTGCGGCGTGTGGAAGTTTGGGATTGACCTGTCAGAGCTTTCACGGGGATGGAAAATAAACGGATTGAGAAGAGGATTTGGGGGATTACTGGGTTGGATGGGGACTGGGGGAGCCTCAGTGTTCTGGTTTGGGTTAAAATCATGGAGCAGGAGGATTGGGATGGGACTGTGAATTCCAGAAGTGCACTGGATGTGGGAATAACTGGGTGACTTGATGGGAATGGCTTTATCACTCCCAAAAGGATCATTTTCCTCTCGTCAGCTGGAGCTGGAGCAGGCTGAGCTCCCTGAGCTGGATGTCTTGGGAACCTCCACGAGTTCACTGCGGAAAGATGGGAATGTTCCTGGAGCTCTGTGTGCTCTGGACAGGGATTCCTGATGGAAATGTGGGAGATGGAAGGTTCATTCCAGGTGTGGGCATTGCAGGAGGGAATGAGTGTCAGGGAATGAGCCCTGGAATTGATCCTGGAGCTGCGAGAGGCCCAGAGAGGCTGAAAGCAGGGCTGGGATCCCAGGCCTGGCCTGTCACTCAGCAGTAACGATTTAAAAAGGAAACAAAAGCCCCCCAAAACACACAAATGTTATTTTCTGCCTCCCCTGCACCTCCACCAGGGCCAAAATTGATTCCCATCCCAGTTGCCATGGAAGGGCATCCAGTCAAAGCACATTTGGCAGCAGTTCCCTCGCCATCACATAACACGGGGCTGGAAATACAAATATAAAGGAAGGGAAAACAGCTTGATTTGCATTCAATTGCAAATTCCACTGATACAGAATGGAAACCTTTTGTGCTGAGAGTCAGAAATCTCCTCTGACAAGTTGATGGAAGAAGCTATGAATAGTAAACCAAGAATTTTAGAATTTGTTGCGATTTGGAGCAGTGTTTTTTCTGAGCAGATGCCTTCGCTGCCTATTTCTGTGTTGCCTTTTTTCCCTCTAACTGCTCTACCAGTGAATTTTGCAGACAGATCCGGGAATTGCAGCATGACCTGAGCTGGATGGGTTTGGAAGCTCTTGGGTGCTTCCAATTTTTTCCATAATCACTGGGATATGAAGATGTTTAGCGCTTGTGAAAACCTGGTTTAAGAACTCTTCCCCAGCGTGGTGACTCCTGAGGTTCCCTGAAAATTTGCAGGAGCAGGTGAGGCAGCAAAGGTCAAATCAATTGGGTAGAGAACAAACAGGCTGATAAATTCTTTGGAGGTGCCACTGCCCTTCACAAAATCAAACTTGTTACCCTGCAGGCAACAGAAAAATATCAGAAATAATTGAAAATGGAGAAATTGACAGCAGCAAAATAAAGATTTTGCTTTAATCCATGGAGCCAGGTCTGTGGGAATGCTGTTTATCCTCAGTCAGTGGAAGTCCATAAGACACTGAAGGTTTATGAAATATTGTAATTCAGTCTGGTACCAACTGGATGGAGGAATGGCTGAGTGCTCTCACTTGTGCTGTGTGGTTATTCCATAATTCTTTCTGGACTAAAAAGAATGATCTGTCAATTGTTGAGGATCAAATCTCCTTCAGAATAGCAAAAGGTTGTGAATTTCATGAATTATGAAACATTTTTATACCTTACTTATACCCCAGTTTAAAATAAGTTGGGAACTGATTCATTTTGAGGAGGTCCAATCCCAAGGGTTTTTGGGAAGCTCAGCTATGCTTTCCAAAAAGATCTTACTTGAAAAAGGATCCCTGTTTTGAGGGTAGAAATGGAGCATTTTTTGAAAAATGAGCTTAATTAAAGCATTGCAGGTGCTTGAGCATGGCACCCTCTGAAGTCTTTGGTTCCTGGGATCTTCAGGAAAGCTCACAGGGAAGTTAAATGAACTTTTTGAGGAACATTAAATTAAGGGGCTATTTCTGGTTGATGCCCCATTTTGGTGTGCAGAGCATCAGCCTATCCAGAGTCTGGATCCACGCTACTTCCAAAGTCCTGGAGCATTGGATCCCCTTCAAAAAGCCTTCTTTTGGGTGTGTGGGCTGGGATTCAGCCTCTTCCCCAGTCCTTAGGCAAAGATGAGTCTTCCTTTGCATATTTTATGCCGTGTTCATCCGTTGCCTGTCAGGATTCTCGGGGAACTTGGCTCCTTCACCGGGGAGTTTGAATCATGACTTTTCGCCTTCATTGTGCTGCAGGGGAAGAGCAGATTATAGGCAGAGAAATTTGATTTATTTTGGCTCTTCCAGAGGTACTGCTGGCTGTGCTGGTCAGTGCCCAGCTCCGGTGGCGGGTCAGGTGTTGATTTTCTAAAGTGATTTTATTACTGAAAGCAGTTTCTGATCTAAATTGGGGTGAGCAATTTTCTTTTCTGAGCCCTGACCCTGCTGTCCCTGGTGATGGAAACTGAGCCCAAATGACCCTGCAGAGGCAGCAGCAGATTTTAACAAGGGGATTTTGTGTCCTGCAGGTCACCCAGAGGTGTCAGGGTTTGCCAGGACTTTGTCTCTCGCTGTTCCCAGGTGGAGCCCTCACCATCAATCCAAATCCAGGGTCAAAAATTCCACTGATCTGGATTAAACGTGAGGGATGAAAAAGTTTGTGTTTGGATTAACCTGCAGCTCTGTGGGCCATCAGCAGCAACGTGTGACAAATGGATTCCTGGTGCCTGCAAAAGCTGCTGGGCTGGGGCGATCCCGACAATTCCCAGGAATACCTGGGACCATCCCTGGCACCGAGGTCTCCTCAGGGTCTGGTGCTTGTCATCCATCACCCCTTGCAGTGGCAATGAATGGAGCTGCTCCAGCCCTCTAGCACTGAAACCTGTGCCTCCTTTTTCTCCCATTCTCTCCCTTTCTTTCCCATTCTCTCCCTTTCTCTCATTTTCTCTCCCTTTCTCTCCTTTTCCTTTCTCTCCTTTTCCTTTCTCTCCCTTTCTCTCCCTTTCTATTCCTTTCTCTCCCATTCTCTCCCTTTCTCTCCTTTTCCTTTCTCTCCCATTCTCTCCCTTTCTCTCCTTTTCCTTTCTCTCCCATTCTCTCCCTTTCTCTCCCTTTCCTTTCTCTCCCATTCTCTCCCTTTCTCTCCCATTCTCTTCCTTTCTCTCCCTTTCTCTCCCATTCTCTCCCATTCTCTCCCATTCTCTTCCTTTCTCTCCCTTTCTCTCCCATTCTCTCCCTTTCTCTCCCATTCTCTCCCATTTTCTTCTTTTCTCTGCCTTTCTCTCCCATTCTCTTCCTTTCTCTCCCTTTCTCTTCCATTCTTTCCCTTTCTCTCCCTTTCCCTTTCTCTCCCATTCTCTCCCATTCTCTCCTTTCTCTCCCATTCTCTCCCATTCTCTCCCATTCTCTCCCATTCTCTCCTTTCTCTCCCATTCTCTCCCATTCTCTCCCATTCTCTCCATGCCCCATTTTTCCCTGGGTTTGAGGCTTCCCTGTGCTGGTGTCACAGCTGGGGCTGAGCCGGGAGCAGGATTTGAATCATCCACAAACTTTAAGACAAAGCTGAGCCTCTCCTGGTGATTTGCATGGAACTGTTCTTTCCCATCACATTAGAGAAAGACTCATTTCTTCTGCAAAAATAACAGTGAGGGAATCCCGCTGCTTCCCCCCAAACCTTTGTTATTCTTTTGTGGGATTGTGATCTGATGCTGTTCCTAATAGTGGCTGAACCCACAAGGATATAAAACATTTCATCTGAGTTAAAAGCAGCAAAATTCTCTGAGAATTTTCCCCCCTCTGTGTACACATTAAACTTCATCAGATCAAAACTTCCTTTAAATGTTTGGTATCGTGGAGATGTTTTTCCCTTTCATCCCAGCTGAGGCTTTTGTTATTCCAGGCACTGAATAAATCTGTTCCTGCCCTTAGGAACTTAATTGAATTTTTGCTTTTTCTTGTAAATATGCAAACAGGATTTTGCCCGTATTAAAAGTGGAAAATGAAGTAAAAACAGATGAAATTTGTCACATTTTAAGCAGAAGTTGGGGCACCTGCTCCAGCACAATGGCAGCCCAGTGTCCTGGAGAGAGGAGAACTGTGGAGGAGAGGAGGTCACGGCAAGGTTTTCTCTTCTGGGGATTTATCAAAGGAGATTTGAAACGTGGAGTTTTATTTCAGCCCGTGCCGTTTTTGGTACAGACATCTCCTAAATGGGTCATTGTATTTTATCAGCAAAACACATTGTTGGCATTGTCCAAACACTTTTCAACAATCAATATTATCTTTTCTGAGGGGAAATAATAACATTTTGTGCATGTCTGGAGTCCAAGTGATTTTCAGTGCTTATCTGCACTTTGTTTTCTCTCCTCCTGCAGTAAATTCATTCACTCTTTACTGGGGTACAAATTGATCCATAAACATTTCATTACCAGCAAACGCCGCTCCTTCCATCGAGTATTTTATTTCTTTCATTTTAATTGCATCCAAAGCTGAGCACGGGGCTGGCAGATAATGAAACCAAAGCTGCCATTAACAGAAATGTGAAACTGTATTTCCTTCCTATTTTTAAAGTAGTTTTTCTGCTTATCATGGCAATCTGCTGCTCCACTTCTCAACCCGACAAATCTCGTGTAATTTTTTTCCCGCTGAACAGCCCAGGTCGGCTGTAGAAGGGGCAGGAATTCCAGCCAGAGGGGCTGAGTTTATGGATTTCCCTCCAGCAGCCAAGGAGGGGGAGGTTGCTGTCCCACCCTTGGGCATCTGCCCTCACTACAAAAGTTTGTGTGAAGAGAAACGATCACTGCCACTCCAAAAAAAAACCCATCCACTGTGGCTTGGGAAGGAGAGGGCACTTCTCCATCCTGGAGTGGGTTTGCTGCAGGAATTCCAAGGCAGAGAAATTTTTCCTTATTAAACTGAGCTCAAGGAACATTTGGACAATGCTCTCAGGCACCGGGTGGGATTTTTGGGGTGTCCTGGGCAAGGCCAGGAGTTGGACTCCATGATCCTGATGGGTCCCTTCCAGCTCGGCAAATTCCATGGTTCTATGAAACTTTAGCTTGAACATTCATCTCAGCCCCAAAGTTCTGAGGGGCTGGAAACCCATCCCGACAGATTTGGCTGCTCCTCGGAGGAGCCAAGCAGGGGGTGCAGCTTCATGGTTGCGATTTTGGGAGCCACCTTGGCTCTGAATGTGCTGGGGGAACACAACAGAGGCGCTGCATTAGTGTAGGGAGGGAGGAATCATGGACCCCTCCCACCACCCTGGGGTGCTCCAGCCTGGCCTTGGACACTTCCAGGG
>VZRF01001704.1:197858-223815 GCA_013396875.1 Vireo altiloquus
CCCATGAGGGGAGAAGGAGGAACCAGACAAGATCCAATGAACATCCGAAGAGCGGGAAACCCCAACCAATGAGCCAAGCCGCCAGGCAGCAGGCTCCAATCAGAAACTGAAGGGGGGTATAAAAGACTCTGCACTCCCACAAGCGGGGTCCTCCTGTGGTCCCACAGAGCTTTTGGGCAGTGAGCTGATCCCGGGGGGGTCACAGTGAGGTCCTCTTCTCTCTAAGCTTGGAGAGGNGACAGATTTGGCTGCTCCTCGGAGGAGCCAAGCAGGGGGTGCAGCTTCATGGTTGCGATTTTGGGAGCCACCTTGGCTCTTAATGTGCTGGGGGAACACAACAGAGGCGCTGCATTAGTGTAGGGAGGGAAGAATCATGGAATCACAGAGTGGTTGGGGTGGGAAATGTTATAGGAGCTCCTTTCAGTCAGGCGGTTCCAGGTAACTCTTAGGTTGTGTGGTTTGTTAGTTAGAACAGTTCATTGTTAGGGGTTCAGTTTGGAGTTTTCAGCTGTNCCAGGTTCCCTGGGCAGCCGGAGGAGGTTGGGGGATGCTCAGCCTGCCCTGGAGCTCCTCTGCTCTAGGTGGAACCCTGAGAAGGAAGCCACAGGGCCCCGAGGGGCTGGGTAGGGCCTGGACACTGCTGGAGGAGGGAGGAGGAAAAGTTGCTCTGGGCATTCCCAGGAGAACGTGGTGGAGCAGAGGGCTGGGAGCAGCTCTGGTGCAGGAGCCTGGAGTGATCCATGAGGACCTGGGACTGCTAAAGGCTCTGCAGATCAGAACAGAGCTCTGCGTGAAGGAGAACAGCCTGGGAGCTGTGGAAGTGCCGCAGCCTTGAGACAGAAATGAGTAACTACCTTTGGGAAGCTTTTTCCGAGGCTGGAGAGGGACGAGTGCCGCATTCAGCGGAGCAAATGGTGACAAACGACCCTGGAAGTAACTCCTGTGTTAGGCACGACATTATTGTTAAGCACATGCTTGGATCAGTGAATTCCCCCTGTGTTCAGGAGCTAGAGGACAACGTGAATCCTTTTCAGCTGCACTTTCCGCTGCTGGCCATTAAACTCTGCTGTGGTGTTGCAGGAGCTGGCATTGTCCACAGAAGAAATCAGAATTTGCATTATGGAACAGCGATGTCTGTTTTGATTAAGAACAACACTCTCCCTTGCTATCCTGTTTCATGAATATTTAAGTTAATTAAGCCCAGCAAAGACTTCATTTCAGCTTAATGACTTCTAAATGTGACTTCTTATGTCTGTGGGAACGAGTGAGATATGGCAGGCACAGCTCTTAATACACCTAATTATGGAATTTGATGCATTCCAAGGATATGGGGCAGCAGGATTTTGTCCTTAGGAAATGTGACATCCCCGAGCCGGTGGTGTGAGGTGGGTTGGCCTACCTGGAGACCAAAGGGGCTTCCACGGCTGGAAAGGAGAGAGAAAATACAGGAGAAGTCTCGTGGGTCAAGACAGGGCTGTGAGAAAGGTGTGGGACAAACTTTGGGCAATGTCACTGCTGTGCTGAGTGACACTGAACATCACCTTGGGGTGTCAGCTCATCCATGAGAAACCTGGATAGGAAAGAGACCAGAGATGTTCTCTAGTTTTCTTATATTTCAGTAATTTGGAGCAGAGGGGTTGCAGGGAGTGATTTTGGTTTGTAGCAAATGGGTAGAATTGGATTTGCTTTTTTTGTCAGGTAATTAAACATCCAGCCCGACTTCCCAAACTGGCAGTCTTGGGATGAGTGAACTGGAAGTTGGAATTCTGCATCAGAATTGGAGAAGTGGTTGGATATGCTGGGAAAATGAGTCTCTTTAGGCTTGGCTGTTAAGGAACCTTATTTTAAAAAATCACCTGGACAGAATTGTTGGCTACTTTGGAAAATATGACTCCCATTTTCTCAGGCATCGCTGAACCTCAGTCCCAGGTAATTCAGAGCAGCTGGTATTACTGGTAATGGTGGTTAAATACAGAGTTTATCCTAATGCTCACACTGGCATCAAAAGAACCATCTCTAAAATCACCCCTCTCAGGAGTAATTCCGGAATCCCATTAGTGACTGGGCAACCTCTGAGCTAAATCCTGAAAATGAGAGAATTATCTGCCCCAAAAAGGCCACACGCAGGCAAAAATGAGGTTTGTGGCTGGTGGCAGAGATCCTCGGGAGGTAGAGAAGGGAAAGTGTGGGGAGAGGGAACCTCAGAGCAGTTCTGTGTGTCCCTCACAGGCTTTTCAGCCACTCCTGACAAATTCCTGCCTGTTCTTCCCAGGAAAAACCTGAGTAACACCTGGGGAAAAGGTGAAGTGTTTCCTTCATTCCTGGGCTGCTGTTTGAGTGAAAGGCTCAGACATTTTGTATTTAGAAAGATGGGTTTGAAAATAATGGCTCAGAGAGACAAAATCTTTGCTGTTTTGTGAGAAACTGGTGCTTCTGTGGGACAGGCAGGGAAATCCTGGGAATCCCTGGGGGCTGCCTTTCCTGGAGGAGCAGGTTCAGAGGGATGCACCAGCAGCTGGGACTCCCAGCAAACTCATTCCATGCTTGGGCACCACCCAAACCTGGTGAACGAGGCAGGGAAGGAATTGTTGAACATTCCCAGGTTGTAGCAATATTTGATTTTTGTTTTCCCACCCTAATCCTTACAAGTGTGGGGGGAGCAGATTGAGATTCTGCCTTAAACTGATGGGTCTTGACTCAATTTAAATCCGGCTAAGAGTGTTAAATTGACATCTAAGTAGGTGAGTCAAGTGCTAAGTCTCTTTCAGAACAAGCTGTAGGTGTGTTGTGATTCCAATTTATTTCTTTATAACTCCCCTAATGGAATAAAATGTACAAGGGGGATGGAAATGCTCGGATGATGAACGCCGAGGGGATGAGATGTGGTTTGAAGTGGAGGCTGCTTGGAAATGACAAGTGAAATTAAGTAGAGTAAAAGGATGTTCTCACCTGATGGAAGGTGCTCTCCAGGGACTGCACTGAAGGGGACCGAGAGGGGGGCTCAGCCTCTGGGTTAGACTTGATTTTGATTTTCTGAGTTACACTTTATTTTGATTTTCTGAGTTAGACTTGATTTTGATTCTCTCCCCATTCCTGCTCCCAGTTCTCCCATGCGCTTTCAGGAATAGGAATTATTTCCTTTTCTTTTGCCCCTTTTGTCTCCAGTGAAGTGAACTCTGTTCCTGTGAACACCAAGAATTCTGCCCTCACTGAAAGTCTTGGGAGAGATCCTCTCTCTGTGGATGGAGCTTTGCTTGTAGCAGAGAAATGCCAGTGTTGATATAAAGCAGCGAATTAACAAAGTCTGGTATTAAATGTGACAGCAGTTTATCAGGGTTTGATGGCGAGAGACACTTGAGTGTGGACTCTGTAGAGGGAAGTGTCAGAGAGACCCAACTAAGCCCCTTTCCACGGGGAATTCTGGTGCAGCTGGATCCAGGTTTAGACCTGGATTTGCTCAGAGGTTTGTGTCCAAAGAACGATATGGACACAATCAATCTTTTTTGTCAGCCAAGATTTCAAATTTAATCTTTGAAATAACTGTTAATCCCAGCTGTTAATCCCATTTTTCAATCCCCTCTGTCAATCCCTTCCCAAGGATCTGATACGGCAAAGAATCACTCAGCCTTTGAGGAGTAACTCCCAACGTTACTCTGGACCTTTGAGGAGTAACTTTGGGAATTACTCTCAGCCTTGGAGGAGTAACTTTGAGAGTTACTCTCATCCTTCAAGGAGTAACTTTGAGAGTTACTCTGGACCTTTGAGGAGTAACTTTGAGAGCTCCACAAACCCTGGATCTGCACTATTTATGGGGTAGGATGGTTGACTCCCAGTCCTCTTTGCACCCCAGCTGTATTTTGGGTTGCCCCCCCCAGCTGCTGAACAAGGCTCTGCCCTTAGATGTTGAGAGAGATTTATGACTTTAACTCTTTTCTTGTGGTCTCTGGGCCAGATGGAGCTGTCACGACCACCCTTCCCAGCAGGAAAAGGGGAAGTGCAGATGGTTCCCAGGCAGAACCTGTTCCCCTTCCTCAGGCATCCAGAGAATGAGACAAAAATACAAACCTTGTGTTATCTGCTCCCCAAAAAGCACCATTCTGCAATGAAATTAGGGATTTGAAGCCTAAATATTTGCCTTGGTGCCAAGCAGGACCACCTGGCGTAGTCTTGCCATGACAAAAGGCCTGAAGGACCTTTTGGATTTATTGATGTGTGTAAAATAACTGGAGACCCAAACATAATTTTTAGAGCTGGTGGCAAAACACAGATAACCCCCCAAAATTGTTCTTTGGATAAAACAGATTAGTGTTTCTTCGGGGATGGATGGATTAGCAGCTGAGTTTTGCGAAGCGTTTTCAGTATCAAAATTAGAACTTGATATTTTGCCCCTAAAAAACCCCAACCTTTTCAAGAGGCTGACTTTTAACAAACGACTGCGTCTTCAAAATTCTTTATGGTCTCGAAGTCGGATGTGCAAAATCCTGTCAGGTGTGCCAGTGAATAGATGAAAAACTTTCTTTATTTTTATAGTAAGGCATCTCTTTTTGGCTTAAAAGAATGAGGCAGATGAAAAATGGAAATATTAGAAGGCTTTGTATGGAGAACTATCTAATGAGGCAGCTTTATCTGCAGCAATGAGGAGATTTGTCTGTGAATGGAGGTTGAAAAAGCCTTAAATATGTCATTAGTGCTAATCTGGGGTGTTTGATCTGGCCAAGGATCTTAATCTTCAGATATTTCACAAGCACTGAGACAGATTGATGCCTCAGTTTGTCTCGCCTTAACTTTGGCTGTTCTGCTGCTGCGGTGCTGATCCCCAAGTTCAATGAACTCATTGAAGTTGTGTTCCAGAAATTCAACCGAAAATGACTTTAAACTCCTTCAGATTCTGAGTTAATCTTAGAGGAACGCCTTGGATTGTAACAAAACAAATGAGGGCTCTAAGAATCTTTTTCACGTTTGAAATTCACTTCCTTGCAGTGGGGAATATCAAGTCTGAGAGTTTAGAGATTTGCTCTTGAGGTTATTTTGTTGTGTTTTTAATTGCATTTTGTAAAATGTTTTCTGTAAGAGTGGGTGGGGGAAAGGGGAGGGAATGAGGTGGGGGAAGGTGAGGAAAGGTGAGTGAAGGAGATTTTTAGCACTTTGCAGTGAGATTTGGGCAGAGGAGGTGACTTGTTTGCTCCTTTGACAAAGGCCCGGACTGTCAGAATTGTATTTAATGGCATTTAGAGTCACTGTATCACAGCCTGCCCCCAAGTCTGAGGTATTTGCTCCCTCCTGGAGAAAATGCACGTTCCCTGCAGCAAGGCACTGTGCAAACTCATCAGCTTTGCTGTTTAGATTGTCGCCTTCTGCCGCGAATCCTTTACAAGGAGCCCGTGTACCATCAGCAGCCCTTGTTCTCTTCGTTAGCACTGTCAAAGCAGAGTGGATGGGCATAATTACCGAGGAGTTCTGGGCTGCTGAAGTGGATAATGAAAAGTGCCACTGACACAGTCTTTGCATGCTATTAAAAAAAATTAAGGCAATGATTCAACAGGCAGAGTTTCACCTGGGCTGTTGGCAGTGCTCTTTGTTCCATGGTCCTCCCAAAATGTGTCGTGCTGCCTCCACTCAGTGTTCAACATCTCCTTTTCAGCAGCAGAAATACCCTGTGCTCTTTATTTACTGCTTTATCTCAGCAGCTGGATAACGAAGATTCCTCTTGGCATCAATTCTTAGAGGTCTTTGAAGTAAGAAGGTTGGTTTTGAAAGTTTTGTTGGGTTGTTTGGGTGCAGGGAGGTTTTATGCCACAATTCTGGGTGGGTTTTAAGCCCTTTGGGTGCCCACTCCTTGTGTGACTTCGGCTCAAGTTGTGTCACAAATCCCGGAATTGCTGAGGTTGGAAAAGACCTTTTAAGATCATCAAGTCAAAACAGCACCACTGTAAGGAACAAGTTCTAGTAAGCCCAATTGCTGAATTGGAGTGTTGAGGGAGTCAATCACCGATTGATTGTCCTGTACTTATCTCTCTGATTGTTGCTAATTACCCTGTATTGTACTCCTTTTTTTCGTCGGATTTTTTCTTCACTGTTCCCTGAAAGGGGGCCTGAGACCAGAGGGAGATAGGGGTATGCAAATCAAAGGACCCTTTGCATCATGAGATCATTTTTATGGAATAAAAAACCCCTCAGACAACGAGCGACACACAATCAAAAGACTTAAAGAAGTTAAAGAAAGAAATTGAAGAAAGAGTAAACACATCTCCTGATGCTGATTTGGGCTGCCACCCTGACCTACAAAGAACTGGACTAGTGTGTAGCCTGGACTTCAAAGTGGGAAAAGCAGTTTATTGAGGTTTCCATGAGGATGGGATCTGGTTGTCTGCTGCACTGCACCCTAACAACAGCATGGCACATTTCTTACTTCTCCGGACACTAATGGGACCTCCGGCAGTGGGAGTGCATGCTGTCAAACCCCCTGCCCAGCTGATTCACATAATAAAGAACTGAATATTAATAAAGACTTTAGCCATGCTCATTTCACCACCACATCCACCACTAAACCCTGTTCTCAAGTGCCACGTCCCTCTTTGAGCATTTCCAGGGGTGAGTGCTCCAAACCTCCCTGGGCAGCCCCTGTCAATGTTTATCAGCCTTTTCCCTGAGGAAATTCCTGCTGCTGTCCACCCTGAGCCTGCCCTGGCCCAGCCTGAGGCTGTTCCCTCTCCTCCTGTCCCTGTTCCCTGCCAGCAGAGCCTGACCCCCCCCGGCTGCCCCCTCCTGTCAGGGAGTTGTGCAGAGCCACAAGGTCCCCCCTGAGCCTCCTTTTCTCCAGCCTGAGCCTCCTTTTCTCCAGGCTGAGCTCCTTACCCAGCTCCCTCAGGAATTACCCAGCCCCAGATATTCTCCAACCCCATAACCCATCCCTGATCTCCTTTTCTCCAGGCTTAGCACCTTTCCCAGCTCCCTCAGCCGCTCCTGGTGCCCCAAACCCTTCCCCAGCTCCGTTTCCATCCCTGGACACGCTCCAGCCCTCCAATGCCTTTCACAAGTGAGGGGCAATCCTTAAACAATATCCTGGAGTTTACTGACTGTCACCTGCTGGTGCCCAGGGCGTTTTAAAGCCGATGCCATTCATCTCAGGCTAAAGGCTATTTCTCAACCACTCCATAAAGTTCTTAACAGCCTGGCCCCGCTGCACTCCCCGGGAAGATACGACACACTGGATACCTGCTTTCAATTTCCCCTTCATTTTCCCTGGGTTATTTCAGCACACAGCTACTCCCTGCTTTATGTAGGAAAACCGTTTATTTTTTAATGGAGCTCAACATTTCCAGCTCGGGCAGCAGCCAGTGGATAACTTCCACTTGTGGAACATTAAAAATTGGAAGGAGGAGTCTTTGGAAGTGATTTGGTGCGGAGTTAATGACACCTCTGCTGTTGACTTCTGCGGGGATGGATGCAATAAAAAAATCACAAAGACCAGCAAGAAGACATCAAGGATTGCCTCAGGATTGCCTTTAGATAGTGAAAAATCTTCCCTCGTATTCATCAGCTTAATTTACATCAAGAACTCAATTTATAGACTAGGTGAGACTTTTTTCCCTATGCCTTTAAAAACTCCCCAGAATTCTTCATTAAATCCTACAAGAAGGTTCAAAACACTTAAAAATGCATGATTAATTTCTCTGCTGTTCTGTAGGGCTTTTACTGAATTGTTCAGCCTTGACTAGGATGTCCTGGGAGAATTGTGACAGAATTACTCAGAAAATTTCATATTCAGGGAGATTTTGTGCTGCAGATCTTGCTCTGAAACACAGCTCCCAGAATGATGATAAGGAGGGGAAATTGTACAGGGAGGGTTGCTCTGCAAACATCTTTTCCCTGCTAATGTGATTAAATGCAGTTGGTAATAGTTGATGAAGATCCATTGCAATCTAGGAAAGCCTGAACATTAGGAAGGATGTGGATTAATAGGACCAAACCTTGGCAACCCAGGATCCTTGTAAAAGATCCATTGATCCAACCACTCCAGCTCAGCGCTGTTTGAAGTCAGTCCACTTCATAAACTGAGACAGTGGTGCTATGAAGGAATGCACTGGGGATCTCGGAACAAGCTGATATTTAATAAAATACCTTATTTTTGGCACTCTGTGATGCTTCCCTGCACTGCTGCTCCGTGGTGGTTGCCTGGGGACTCCTGGCTGGCAGGAAGGGCTGGTGCTGAGCAGGGCCCAGCAGAGGAGAAGGGATGAGTCAGTCCAGCAGGACGTGCCAACGTCTGGGAGCCAGCTTGCTTTGGGAACAGAGGACAGTTTTCTCCCTCGCTAATGAGAAAGCCATATATAATATTATGCATGATGACAAGGGCCAAATCCAGCCTGCAGTCAGGGCTGATAAGATGAAAGGCTGCAGCAGGGAAGAGCTGTTGTACATGGAGTTCACGTCCGGAGCCAAGCACAGCGTCTGTAAGAGATGATGCTTCGTTCATGCAAAGCAGTTTGAGGCTCTGCTATTGAATTTTCATATGGAAAACACCCTGGTCAGGCTTGAATTCCCCAAGGAGACCTGGAACTCATTGCTGGGATGGGGCAGCTGTTACAGGGGAGCAGAAAAACTGCAGAGGGAAAAGAATTCTGCTCCCTCCTGCCCTGGATCTGTGGCCTGTCCCCCTCACGTGTCACTCGTACCACAGAAATGGGGGTTTGATAAACACCCCGAGGCCTTCGGCAGCACCGAGGGGTTTATTGGTCCTGTGCCGCTCTGGCTGCAAATCCTGTGGTGGAACATCTGGAGCTGACACGCCAGGCTCAGCTCAGCGCAGCCGCCTTAGTCCTTATCAGGGAATTCTGTACAAGCCGCACTTGAACTCGTACAGAATTGTTGTAGCAAAAGTAACTTTTATCTGTGAGTGCAGATCGGGATGTGAAGGCATTATCAGGACTAGAAAACATCTTTAACTGCCTCTCGTAGCAAAGTTTCACATAAGCCTCTTTCTCTCAGCATGTGCAGTGAGTAAAATCCACAAGGAAGCTGGAGGCATTTTTCCTGCAGCTTCAAGTCTCGGGCTGTGCTTGGAGCAAGGGCTGAATTTCAGAGTGAATTTCTTGGCCACTTGAAAGGCCCAGCCTGCTCCCACTGTTCCCTTTGTGCTCGGGAGAGGAACAGGAGCAGAAATAGGTTAGGGAGTAAATGAGAGTGGTGGTGGAGACGTGGAGCTTCCTTGATGTATTTGCTGCGGACGTTGAAAAGATGTTCCCTGTGTAAAACACGGCGCAGGACGAGCTGGGAGCACGGCGAGCGTGAGCTGCTCTGACATCTGCTTCAAACCATGATGTCAAAGCAGCTCCACCGTGCCTGAAAGCTCCTGAAGTGGAAAGTTCCTGTTAGGTTTGGTGATTTGGAACAACACTCACAGGGAGACAGGGGTGGTACGAGCCCTCAGGCTATACCTGAACACGCCTGTGCTTTTCTTCTGCTTATTGAATTTTGGGGTTGTTTCTTGACAGCCTCAGCATCTGCAGTAATTGGCTTCTATGGCTCAGATCAAACAGTTTAGGAAAAGGGCTCTTAAACAGAAGATATCTGCATAAAGCAGCATGGAAAAGTGCTGGCTTTAAAGAGCCTTTCTGTTCTTTTTGCTAAAAGTTTGTAGCAGATTGTGCACCCTGGAAAAGGAGCAGTTCAAATGCTCAGTGTGAGCTTTGCTCTGCAAACTTCATTTGTTTGGGGTTTTATTGGTGGGTTTCACTGCGCGAGGCTTTAGGAAAGGTTATCTTAATTTCTGTACAGGAAATTCTGGCTTGGAGTGGAACTCTGGACCCAAAGAGATGGTGACAGGTTTGTGAGGGACCCAAATCTCCCAGATCTTTCCAGAGATCATCCTGTGCCATAGAGGGGCTGCAGGTGCTCGGTATCTCTGCAAACCAGGCTGCTGCCACTGGGATTTCCACCTGCAAACTCAGGTGCCAAATTTGCAAGGGATTCTTTTTTTTGTGAATTCTCTGTCCTTTGCTCGTGGCTCCTTGGCTCTGTCCCCTGGATCCTGGACTGCTCCTGATAACTCGTGGTTTTCCCTTGCTCCAGTGGAGCAAACGGCTCAGTGGATGCTCCAGGAGTGTCTTCTCCAAGTGCTGTAGCTCAGAGGGATGTCACTTGAATGGCTCTTAAAATTAGGTCTGTCTGGGAGAGAATCATTTAAATTCCACAGTTAAAACTCCTGGTGATTGAGAACAAACGAAACTGCTCTGAAGGCTTCAGGAACTCGCTAATGGCTGGAAAGAAGAGGGTCAGGGTCTGGTTGGGAATCATTGAAAATCCTTCCCTGCCTATTACTCACCCTTTAAGTGACATTGATAGTTGCACGAGGGTAGTTAAATATGAATTGTTAATACCACCAGCTTTTGTAGGGAGGGCTCTTTTTGCTCCCAAACGAAGCTGATTTATTTTTGTGCTGGTTCCCACCAGTTGTCAAAGCCATTAAATATCCTTAATTGCCTGGAAATGGATTCACATAATAGAGTCCTGGTAATTCAGAGATCTGGGAGCTGGGACGTTGGTGTTTCACTCAGCTCTCCCTCGGGAATGATGAGTCTGAAATCACGCAGTGCCTCTTGTTCCCTGGCTTTTGATGGAGCAGCAGGAGAGATTCTGCAGCCTGGCTGCCATCACCCTCAGAGCAGCAGCTGGAGAGCTCACCAGCTGTATTTCCGTGTGTGCTGAAATAAAACCACCTTGGGACCTGCAGGCTCCCGGGCAGAGCAATCCCACAGCTGCTGGAAACATGGAACTGTGATGCTTTGAAGATCTGGACTGAGACCTCAGCTGCTGGGGGCCTGGGGTGCCTGTGAGGGGGCCAGCGCCCTGAAAATGTCAGCAGTGGCTATAAATTGTGATATTCCAGCTGTGGTTTACATCTTTTTATGAGCCTTCAGTTTTCTGAGTTCGTTGAAAAGCGATTCCAAGACTGAGATTGTTCTCCAAAGCTGGTTAGTAAATCTGCTTGCTCTGTGTTCTCTTATTGCCCCATTTTTCCACCCGTGGTGCAAACCCAGCACCAATATTTGCTGCCTTCTTAAGCTTGACTTTCATGTCCATACCCCAGGACCTCACCCTGCTGCCTCCAGCTCTGGGATTGGGAACTTGCAAAGGGAAACCACTTTGTGTTATTAAGCAGAAAACAAACCAAAAGCACTCAAAAGTTACTGTTTTCCTTAGAGAACAAACTTGGAACATGATGAGGTTTTTTTTTTAATTTACATTGTTCACTGATGGTCCTTGGAGTGTTTTGGGAGCTGCTTGGGAGCTGTAAAGGCTCTGGACGCTCCCTGAGAGCAAATGTTGGAGGGGCCCTGAGCTGGCTGGGGGTGTTGGGGTGTGGGGCAGCCCCTCTGCAGAAAGCCCCTGTGCCCTCCACCCCCTGCCAGGCTCCCAGAGCCCCATTGCCCACCTGGAAATGGTGCCTGGCCCATGAGAGGCTAGTTTGCGGCATGGCCATGGGCCAGACTGGAGCTGTGAGAGGCAGTGCAGCGGGAGGGGAAGGGGAGATGAGGGCAGGATAAAGTGATTCCCAGTGATTCCCTGCAAACTGTGACTGTTGATCCCAGTGGAGCAATCCCAGTTCCCATCTGCCAAGGATCCAGCCCATTGGAAGTGCAGCGAGCCCAATTCTCTGGGTGGAAATAAATTCTCCCAGAGAAGCTGAAATCCTCTGCAAAAGTGGGGCTGGAGCCTGGGGGATTCCCACACAAAGCAAGGCTCCAGCAGCTCCAGACAAAGCTGTGCCGTCCAACATCCCTCCAGACCACGGACAGCCATCCACAGGCCTGGGGAATGCCCTCCTTTCCCTTGAAAAATGGATCCAGGTTCCTTTTCCCAGGTGCTGCAGATGCTGCCATCGTTTGTTCCTCAGCTCCGATCTGGGAATTGGAGACACCCTGTGTGTCACAGGATAATCCCCAGAAAACCTGGGACTGAGTGGGGAGGGGAAGGACATGGAATTACTCCCACCCATCCCTGCTCTGCTTTTTCCCTTTGCATTTGGGGGCCAACCCAGTAAAAGGAAGAGTGGAAGTGGTGGGAATGGGGCAGTTTGGGAACATTTTTAATGGCAGAGATGGCTCACCACGTGTGCCCCTGGGCAAGGGGCAACCAGGTTCGTGTTCCCTTCTGGGAATCCAGGAGATTTTATTCCAGGAGCCTCCAGAGCTGCTGGAATCTCTGTTGCCACCCATCCTGCTGGTGAGAAAGGGACTGGGATGGACTGGGAGGGACTGGGATGCACTGAGTGGGTTGGGCTGCTGGGTGGGAGGACAGGTCTTGCCCCCCCAGCTCATGTTAAGGCAGACCCAATCCTTAAATATCATCCCTTCCTTCTCTAACAGAGAATATTGGGAATATTTTGTTTTATTGGATCTTAAAGAGGCTGCAAGCTGCCAGTAAAACTCTTCCATGAGACTTTTCTCCTTCCCTTTTGAACCTGGACTTTACATGAACCCTTGGAAAGTGGTGTCTGAGGCATTTGAGGTGATGGCTCTGCTGGATTCTCCCTTAGTGGAGATCATTTTGTGTTGCTCTGTCCCCCGCTGGGACAGGTCAGATGGATCTCTGTGCTGTGTTAAGTTACACAGCAAGAATTTGGTACCCAAAATGAGTATTTTAAATCCGAAATAAGACGTAAAACTCCATGTGAATTATTGAAAATGAAAACATTCATCTTTTGGGATTTGTATAAATCTTTTCTGCTTTTTTTTTTTAATTGTTTGTTCTCAAATTCATGCCAAGCCTTGTTCTCTTAAATAAAATGACAATTTTGGCCACAGCACCCCCTTCCCCTGGGTCTGAGCATGGGCTGTTGGCCTCCAGCAATGTTGGTTTGTGCTGCTGAGCTGGGTCAGGAATATTTGGGAATTGGATGGGAGACTGGGGCACCTCCCAATGTGTGCTGGTGGTTCAGTAAATGCTGCTGTAAACCTCGTTTATTGTAGCCACCAAAAACAGGCCTGTGGTCATGACTTGGCAGTGGGTTTTTGAGAAATCTCAGAGACAAGCTGGAAAAAGCAATTTCTTTCTCACCTGTCTTCAATTCTAAATAGTTAAGTCCATTTCTAAAGGGAACTCTGGGAGTTCCCAGGATAAAAGAATGTAAATATGAGAAATGTTTATGGTAAGGTGTTTGCCTGACCAATCAAAGGTTTCCTCTCTGTCCTTGTTGTGCATTCCATTCTGGTGCTGGACACACACAGACGAGAGAGACAGGATGAGGATCGCAGCTCCTGGATCTGCTGTAGAAGCTGCTGATCTCTCCCTCTCTCAATCATCTTTTTATTAATATCTATCTACTTATCTATCTATAAATAAAGCCTTCTGATCATCAATCCATGAACACGGAGTGATTTGCAGACCAGGCCCTCAAAATAGGGCCACATCTTTTCTACACAGGCCTCTGTTAGAGGATCAGGGAATATTTGGGCTTGGGAAAGACCTCCAGGATCCTCTGTTCCAAGCATTCTCCCAGCGTGTTGTGTTGGCTCCTGTGCAAGGGAAAGTGTGCTCAGGAATTCGCAGCTGGGAGTCTCCAGAGGGCCTTGGGAAGGGATGTTGGCTCTTGGCAGAGAGGACAGGTTTGATTTCCAGTTAAATCTGGACATGTGGGAGAGGCTCTGATCATGAGGAAAAGCTTCTGAGTTGGTTGGATTTTGGGATTTGATCAAAACCAAGATTAAAATTGAGGTGTGTGGATGGTCCTGTTAATATTCTGACAGCTGGTTTTGGGAGAAATCCCCTTAAAGTGATAAAACTGCTCCTAAGAGCTGCTGATTTTAGAAGATCTTCACATTATCTGCCTGGAATGTTGGATTTTTAGATTGGCTTCTTGTTTCCAGGACAATTTGGGAACACATTCCTGGGTTATTTGTCCAGTTACAGGGATTCAGGAATAGGGTTTAGAGCTGCCAGTGGGATTTGACAAATTCTACTCCTGTACTGCGGTAACTATAAATATATTTATAGTATATTTTAATCTGACATGTGTGGTGGAGCTTGGCAAATTAAGCAGTATCTTTATCTTGATTTATCCATTTGCTGTATGTTAGATATATTGAGATACATAAAATATATATCAATATATTTTAAAATTTTATATATATATTAGATATTGATATATATAACATACAGATTAATGCATGTATTGATATATAAAATCTATATTGATATATAAAACAGCTATTGATAGATATCAATATATTGTGTATTGATATGTATATCTATAAAATATACACTGATCTATAACTATTGAAATAGATATGTGGCATTTGTTAGATAAATTTAACACAAAAAATTATATATATTTATAGAGAGGTTTATAAACTCAGGCTGCAATTAGAATTTGAGTCCTCAGCTGATTTCTCCTTTACTCCCCAAATCCCCTGAGCTATTCCTTTATTTACAAAGTTAATAAATGCCCTATTTTTTCCCCTTGATCCACTGTCAACTGTGTCATTTTACTCTTTGCTTTTTCATTTTTTAAAATTAACACTTTACCCAAAAATCTTCAAACAATGAGCTGTTCTTATAAATCAAAATATAATTAAAAATAATAACTGCTCCTCGCATTGCCATTCCGGGGTGTTTCTCTACCCTGGGCCCAAATCTCCGACATTCCTTGGGTTGTGCCTGTTATAAATTTATTTATATATGTATTGTTGGCTTTTCGCAAATATTAAAATGACTGTCATATGTGTAATGTAAGAAAATGAAGTGGTATGAAAATATTTCATTTTAAAAAGTAGTGTGATGTCTAAGGATTATATCATATGTAGAATGTTTCTTTATGTAGTAAACTAGGGATAGCAAAGATGAGCAAGGAAATTCCCCAAATTCCTGGACTATCTGGCTGAAGATAACATCGACAGGCCTCAGATCCTGGAATGAAAGATATATCAATCAGAAGTGGAACGCAAGATAACCGGATAGGGGAAGACTTGGAACCCAAAGAGATACCAAAAAAGGAATATTTGAATGATGCACAGAAATCTATGAATATGTCTGAGACTTGGGCATTTAACAGAAGAGGTTTGCTAGCTAAGGTGTGCCTCTGGCATCGTGCCAAGCACCAGGCCCTATTAACTCTTTGCTTTATTTCTGTCTCCTATTATCCCTTTTATTAAACCCCTTATTAAACCCTTTTAAAAATTTACAAAGAGTGAACCTCGTTTTTCACATGCCGAATTCCAGGTTGGATTCCAGGACCTGTTTTGAAACAGCAGCAGCCCAGCGTGGATTTGTGTTGGGCCAACACTTCACCCAAAATATCCCTGGGAATGCTCACTTTAGAACAACGAGACAGCAAGAACAGACTTGATTATTTATTTGCTCAGCCCTTGCAGCGGAGAGAAGATGTTTGGGGTTATTTTAAGCTTTTCCCTGTGCACGGGGCAGCCCTGCTGAGTGTCTCTGGTGCTGGAAACACACCCAGCACATTCTGGGGCTCGGGACACTGTCACCTTGGAAAGAAATGCCTTTCCCTAGGGGGGATTGTGCAATGTGCATCTATAGAATAATATTTTAATTTGAAAATAATTGGAAGGAGATACTCTTGACATTGGAAGTCAGAGAGAATAAAAAGGAGTTTGGGTTAATGTGACAGAGCAGTTCTAATGCCTGCGAGCGGGTGGGAACAATAAAGAACTTCTGGGACTTTAATCTTGTTTGTCAAGTAATTTATCACAGTTGTTTTCATAAATCTCAGAGATAATCAGCATCCGTGGCAAATGGAACTGGATTAAACATGAGCTGCTGGGTTGTTCTGTTCAGCTGGGTCTTGTAGCACAACGTGTCAGGTTTTTCCTGGGCACGAAGCGGGGACACAACTGCAGAGCAACATCTCAGACATTGAAGAGGGGATTGGGAAGATTGAATTCCATCTGTCTCCTGAGAATTCCAGGAAAAACATTTGCATTACCTCTGCTCCTTGCTGGGCAGCCGAATCCTGGAACGAGCCCCTGCCTGGGTGGGGAATGAGGCCAACTGGAGCTTCTCAAGGCTTGTGGGTGGAGGTGATCCCAATTCAGGGGGTCCTTGCAGAGCAATTCCTGCCTTTCCGCAGGGATTCCATTATTTTAGAGACTGTTCCATTACATCAGAGACCTTGTGGCTCTGCACAACTCCCTGACAGGAGGGGACAGCTGGGGGGGGTCAGGCTCTGCTCGCAGGTGTCCCAGTTTTGAGACAAATGCAGAGGAGGAAATGCTAGAGGAGGAAATGCTAGACAAATGAATCGCTATCTGTGAGAGAAGGAAAAATAAAACCTGAAACGAAGTCCCCTTAAGGGTGTGTCCTATCTGCTCCCGGAGTTAGAAAGGTGTCTGTCCGGGGAAACAATCCCCTGCAGGCNGCTGGGCCAGGGGAGGCTCAGGGTGGACAGCAGTAGGAATTTCCTCAGGGAAAAGGCTGGAAGGGACTGCCCAGGGAGGTTTGGAGTCCCCATCTCTGGAGGTGTCTCAGGAATTCCTGGAGGTGGCACTCAGGGCTCTGGGCTGGGCACAAGGTGGGCATCGGGCACAGGGTGCACTTGGTGATTCCAGAGGTTTTTTCCACCCTCAAAGGTTCTGGGATTAAAAACTGCTCAGGAAAATTTCTGATTTTGCTTGACAGCATTTTTTTTTTTTTCCTGGAAATTGATGCCCTTTTCACTAATTCAATAAGGATTTGGGGAAACTGCACTTTGGATTTGATGATTTTAGAGGAAAATTTTCCATGGTTTGTCAATACCATCTACAGGAGTCCCCATCCCTGGGGGATTTAACAGCCACGGGAATGTGGCACTTGGGGACACGGCTTGGGGCAGCCTTGGCAGTGCTGGTTGGACTCAATGATCCCAGAGGATCATCAACTCAACAACTCCATGACCAAACAGATATTTGGGATACGGGCAACAGAAGTGCCACCTCCTGGTGCTTGTGTGGCTCCCAGGTGGGATCTGTGGCACCACAACCCCTTCCAACAGCGTATGGGACTCGGGATGAATGCCTGAATTGGGTACAAACACTCCTGAGTGAGTTAAAAGTGGCAGGGATGGATTTAAAGCAGCACTTGAGGGACCTCCCTCCCTGGAATCGGGCTCGTGATTGGATTTGGGGGAAGCAGCCGTGCTTGGCTGGAGCTGCAGATCTGTCTCTATTAGAGAGCTCAGCTCAGGGTGCCTTTGGCTCCTGCAGCAGCTGTATTTTATCACTTTAAAACGCTGGGTAATGCTGCATCAATAAATCCTGAATTAAGGAAATCTGCAAAGGAGCAACAGCCTTATCTTAATTAAGCAAAATCTATGGCTCCTGCCACAGCCCGGACCAGGAGCCAGTCAGCCTTGGAACAGGCGCTTTTTTCTGATCTTTGATACTCCTTTTGGGGTTTTTTACTGTAGGAACTGGGTTTGGGGGCAGAAAAGCTCATGGCCTGGAAGCACAAGTGGCTGTGGCAGAAGGGGAGAGAGAATAAGGTACTTGATAAAGAGTTTTTTGAGTGTTCTCTCCACTTTTAGCTGCTTTGAAGTAGAAATTGTCCCTCAAGATCCAACCCTGTGCCTTCCATCCTCCTCCCAGACCCCAGGGCTGGCAGCCTGAAGCTAAAACAGATCAGTTCCTGGGCTAGGCTGTCAAGTTTCCCAGAGAACTTTAGGTCACTTGGGTGAAAATGATCTGTTTTCTACAGATTCCTTTTTATTTGAGGCTTGGTTTTGTTCTCCTGACCCAAAAAATTCCAGAGCTGCCTGATGCTGCGTGAAGCTGGAGTGTAAAGGAGGGATAAAAACCTCCCTGTAAAGGAGGGATAAAAACTTCATCTACCCTGGCCCTTGCTGTACCTCTTGGGATTCCTGGACTGCTTCTGTCACACAGGGATCATCCTGTCTGAGCTCAGTGTTTGCCCAGCTGATCACAGAATCATGGAACCATGGAATGGTTTGGGTTGGGAAGGACCTTAAATCCCACCCAGTGCCACCCCTGCCACGGCAGGGACACCTCCCACTGTCCCAGGGTGCTGCAAGCCCTGTCCAACCTGGCCTTGGGCACTGATGTAATTCTGAATCTCCAAAACATCAACATCAAGAGATGCATTTTCAGAGAATTTATCCTTTGTTTTTCCCTTTTCCTGTTGTCTCTGTTGTGCTGCCGTGTTCTGCTGCATCTGTTGCCTTTTCCTGGTCTTAAAATTAAAACCAAAACACAGTTTATGGGAAAAAGGGGTTGTTACCTCAGTATTTATTTCAGGATCCTTGGGTGCAGCACTTAGTCCAGGTGAAATGCCCTGAAATGCACACACAGCCTCCACACACCGAAATACACACAATTATAGGCCTTGCAAAATTAACATATTTATCAAAGATTCCCCAGTTTTGGCTGGAGTGAAGCCCTCGTTGTGAGGAACCTTCCCCCTGGCTGGGCCTGTCTGAGGTTCCAAAATGTGTTCTGGAGAGGCCCTTGGTGTCTGGGGCTCCCAGGATGTTTGCTCTCCTGGTTTAACGGTGCCGTGGGGCTGAGCTGAGCTATCAGCCTTGGGAAGTCACAGTGTGTGGGCTAAAAGCACTGAGAATACATAAAATTATATACAAGGGTATATAAGAGGGGTATAAAAGAAAAGGCAAAAAAATCATCCTGGCATCACATCCACAGCTGGGTTTATTTGGAGAGGAGTGGCCTCTATCCATAGATAATCAGGAAATTCTGTTTTTCCAGCTAAAGGGCAGTGAATAAACTCGAGCTGTCCCTCACCATCCCCATGTGGGATCAGAACTTCCCAGGGAGAGGCTGCGTGGCCTGGGAGCTCTGTATTCCCTCACTCCATCCCTGGATTCGCAGCAGCTGCTTTGCCTGGCCCTGTTTCTCCTTAACTTCTTGATTTATTTGGGAAGGTTCAACGAGCCTGGGTTGAGGTGGGGAAGTGACCACGCTGCTAAATCAGCGGCAGTGCTGGATTTCAGGGATTGCTTCCTTGCTGGGAGGCAAAGGGAATGTGGCAGCTGCCTCTTGTTCCACTCGGTGGATTTAACTCGTTTGAGGTGAATTCCTGGCGTTCTCCCAAGCTGGCTGTTCCCGTGTCCCTGGCCACACTCCAGGCTCCATGGAGGGGGTGATTTGCACTCAGCAGGAGCACGGGGAGGCTCCGGTGGGTTCAGGCTCGGGACAGAAGGAGCCTCCTCTGTGCTGAGAGGTGGGAGAAGTGTGGAGTTAAAGTGGAAGGGAGGTGGAATCGTGGGATAGTTTGGGAAGGGACATTAAAGTTTATCCCATTCCAGCCCCTGCTGGAAATATCCATATTCATATCCAAAAGTTGTTTGTGACAACTTCCCTGCTCCCAAGCGTGCCTGACCTCCAGGACTGTTGGAAAGATGATTTTTTTGTTTCTGTGTCCAGCTCTGAGCAGCGTGGGGGTTCTGCGTCCTGCATCCCAGGGGAGTGGGATTGTGGACGCTGACAAGTTTGGTCAGAGGGAAATTTTCCAGGTCTCAAGCCCTGCTCATGAGAAGAAGTTGCTTTCCCAAGAGCAGAGCTGAGAACCAGGAGAAGTTTGTGTAAACTATCTTGGGTGTTTTGTAAAACATATCTCGCAGGTGGTGTTTTGTACATTTTGTTATTCCAACTTGTTATTCTGCAACTAACTGATGCTAAGAGGTGTTCACCCAAGAACCAATGATTGTGTCCTGCTCTAGCGATCCTGGTTATAAAAAGGGCAAGATTTTCTTAGTAAATGGCTTCTTTCGGCTGAAGTTCATGATGTGATCCTTTCTGTCCCTGGGTTCGAGTGCCACACGGAGCTTTGCTGCTCCTCTGCCCAGGCTCTGCTCCAGCTCCTCCCGTGGGAATTGCTGCCCAGTGACATGGGAGAGGCACCAGGGAGCAGGAATGGGTGCCTGGCTGCTCGAGGGAGAATTCTGGGGTTACAGTGGTCACTTGAGCAAAGCTGGTGTGAATGGCAGGGGTGTCGGGGAATGCAGAACACGAGGCCTGAGGAGGTGGAAACCCCAAGCCGGTAGAAGGAAATGGAAGAGAGGCAGGAGGTGTTTTACTTCCAAGTTTTAGTTGAGGTTTTTTTAAATATTACCAGCAAAAGTATTCTTGTGATGTGTGTGATAATGAATTTCAGAGGCTTTGCAGGAGCTGATCAGGAATGCCTGACGCAGAGAGGGAGAAGGGTCTGTTCCCAGGGGAAAGTGAGATCAACTCCTGCCATTCTCAGGCTCCTTCTCCTCCTCAGCCCTCACATCCACAGGGCTCATTCCCAGTAGAGCCCATACTGGGAATCAGCTGATCCTGGTGCGAGTAGGACCAGGATTCACACAAAAAGCCGGTGAGGATGGAAGGGGTGTCAGGGAATGCAGAACACGAGGGCTGAGGAGCTGGAAACCCTGAACTGGTGGAGGGAAATTGAAGAGAGACAGGAGGTGTTTTACTTCCAAGCTTTGGTTGAGGTGTTTTTTTTAATATTAGCAGCAAAAGTTGTTTTGCAATGCGTGTAATAATGCATTTCAGAGCTGATCAGGAACACCCAACACGTAGCAAGGAGAAGGGTCTGTTCCCAGGGAAAAGTGAGATCAACTCCTGCCATTCTCAGGCTCCTTCTCCTCCTCAGCCCTCACATCCACAGGGCTCATTCCCAGTAGAGCCCATACTGGGAATCAGCTGATCCTGGTGCGAGTAGGACCAGGATTCACACAAAAAGCCGGTGAGGATGGAAGGGGTGTCAGGGAATGCAGAACACGAGGGCTGAGGAGCTGGAAACCCTGAACTGGTGGAGAGAAATTGAAGAGAGACAGGAGGTGTTTTACTTCCAAGCTTTAGTTGAGGTGTTTTTTTTTCATATTAGCAGCAAAAGTTGTTTTGCAATGCGTGTAATAATGCATTTCAGAGCTGATCAGGAACACCCAACACGTAGCAAGGAGAAGGGTCTGTTCCCAGGGAAAAGTGAGATCAACTCCTGCCATTCTCAGGCTCCTTCTCCTCCTCAGCCCTCACATCCACAGGGCTCATTCCCAGTAGAGCCCATACTGGGAATCAGCTGATCCTGGTGCGAGTAGGATCAGGATGAGGCTCCCTGATCTTGATAAAACAATCGGGTTTGGTGGTGGAACAGTTCCCTCCTCCTCCTCCCCACTCCCCCAGACAATCAGCCACGATTACTCATTGCTGCTTCCCGCAATCAGCAGAGTACAGATGGTATCACATTGTTTGGGGGCCACCACAGATAAGTTGTGATGAAAATTCTTTGTTACCGATGATTTCCAGCTCGGTTCTTTTCCTTTTAAATGTTTATTCAGTCAAGAAGAAAGGAACCGTGGGGCTTTTTCATTTTAATTTACAAACCTCGCTGGCTCTCTGCTGTTGCCATTTAAAAGGGAGTTATGGCCAGGAAAACAATTTGAAGAAACATAAATGACCTGGGGAGCGCCATAAATTTTGCCTGCTCCCTCCAAGACTCCCCAATCAAATTTGCTCTGCCCGCAGACCCAAAAGATGCCCGTGCAGATTGGCAGGACTGTGAAATCCATTGGAAACCATTCTTCCAGGCTTCCTCTGGAGCTGTGCTGTGCCTGGGCTCCTGCAGGCAGGGCCAGCCGGGTTGCTATGGGACCTGGGCATTGATGGAGCAGAGCCTTTCCATCCTTTTTCCAGCAGCAACAGCATCAGACACCTTTGAAAAGGGCACAGAAGGCTTCTCAGAAAGGGTCTGAGTGGTGCCTTTTGATGGATGTCTTCTTGAATAGCTGGGAGTGGTTTTGTCCTGGTTTTCCATCTTCACTGGGTGTCGCTCCCAGCAGCCCAGGCCTAATTTTACCAAAAAATAAAGGTGAATTGGAAGCTGCCCATGATCCTGTCCCACAGGTTTTGTGTTCCTGAGAACAGAAACTGGTTTAGGAAAACAGAATCGGGGCCTTGCAAGCCCCAGTGGCTCCGAAAGAGCTGCCAGAGTGCTCTGCTGAGCAGGAGCTGAGAGTGCAGCTGGGGCAGCCCAGAGCCTGCTGTGAGCTGCTGAAATGGAGCTGGAATTGTCTATTCCCTGTCCTTCCCTTCTCTCCAGCCCAGCTCTGCAGTGTCCCTGTGACTCCTTTTCCTGCTGCCCGCTGTGTTTTACACCGGGTGGAGCTCCCAGCAGGAATTCTGTGGGCAGTGCCCCTCTGAGCTCACCGCAGCAGCCGGACAGAGCCACGTCTGCCACGGCCAGAGCTGCCCTTCCACTCCTGGGCCACATCCCAAAGGGACACAGGGCTTGTGCAGGGGGTTTGTCCTCTTTGGGGGGATTTCACCTTTTTTTTATTACTCAGACTTGAGGGTCTTGATGGCATAGTTAAAGGGAAGAAGCAGAATTCATGGAGAGGTGTGGGGGTTGTGGAGCTGTGGGTATAAATATCAACGATCCAAATCATCTTGGAATCCTGGAATGGTTTAGGTTGGGAAGGGACCTTAAATCCCATCCAGTGCCACCCCTGCCATGGGCAGGGACACCTCCCACTGTCCCAGGCTGCTCCAGCCTGGCCTTGGGCACTTCCAGGGATCCAGGGGCAGCCACAGCTGCTCTGGGAATTCCATACCAGCCCCTCACCACCCTCACACCGAGGAATTCCTTCCCAATATCCCATCCATCCCTGCCCTCTGGCAGTGGGAAGCCATTCCCTGTGTCCTGTCCCTCCATCCCTTGTCCCCAGTCCCTCTCCAGCTCTCCTCGAGCCCCTTCAGGCCCTGCAAGGGGCTCTGAGCTCTCCCTGGAGCTTTCCCTTCTCCAGGTGAGCATTCCCAGCTCTCCCAGCCTGGCTCCAGAGGGGCTCCAGCTCTCGGAGCATCTCTGTGGCCTCCTCTGGACTTGCTCCAACAGATCCTCATCCATGGGATGCTCGGAGCCCTCAGCACAGTCCGAGGGTGTGCCTGGCTAGGAGGGCTGTGGCTGGGCAGCCCCCGCAGACTGGGCAGTGCTGCTTTCCCTGAGCTGAGCGGTCACTGCTCACTGAGCTCCTTCCATACACCAAACCCCCTGTGCTGCCCCTTCTGCCCCCCCAAACATCCTCACATTTGGGGTGGATTTACTTTTTACTATTCTTTATCCCAAAAAGAACATGGTCATGGTTTCCAGCTGGCAAGTCCAGAGCGAGCAGGAGAGAGGTGATCCCGGACAGACCTAGGGACACAGAACCCACCCAAGGGACAGGAGAAGCCAAATTACTTTTCCAGAGCAGACCTGGAAGAGTCTCACAAGCCGTGAGAGGCCACGAGCTCAGCTGGAAGGGAATGAAACTGCTTCACTTTCCCCTCTTTTATTTTCCATTCTATTCTGGAGTGTGAGGGCAGCTCGGATCACCCAGCCCGGCTGCTCCTCCTTCTCCCCACAACAAACCAATATTGACAATCAGGTCAGAGCACCTTAAATGTTTGGGAGAAGTTTTTTGTCCCTCTCCAGAGCCTGTCTGCTCGCATTACACCCTGAGCGGGAACGTTCCCGCTCTGCCCATGCGTTAAGGATGGATCGCTCTATTTTGTTCCCAAATAACAGAGGAGAGGGAAGCAGCTGTGACAACTTAAGCATTGAGGAATCATAAATCATCCTCCCTTTCCCTTTTCCCCCCACAGCTCATGAAAAATAAATGTGGAGCCCTTTTGGAGATGTTTTTACACTTCTCATTCTTTCGAGCTGGGAGGTTTAGAACTGTGGGGCTTTGGACATCCTCACATGGCTTTGGAATTGGGGTTTTAATAAATAATAAGTGCAATTAAAATGGCAAGGGGGTAACACTGGGGAAGTTTAGAGATGAAATTGTGTCACAATGCTGGTGCTCCACGGAAATGTCCATGAGAATCCCCTCAGTTTCTGAGGGAAGTGGTGATAAATAGGATTTCTGCTGATAAACATGTCAGGTTTTACAAAAGCTGCTGTTATTTAGTAGTTAGGGGCAAAAATAAGTTTGTTTTGTTTAACTGATTCTGCTCTTGGATTGTGAATGTTCTGGGTTAATTAATATTGAAGCCACTTCACCTGAAAGTTCCTATATTCCAAATTTCTCCTGATTTCTGCCTGTTTTCATCCTATGAACCATGGGACGACCCTAAGGGATATCCTTGGCCACAGGAATTTTCGTAATATTGATTTCAGAGCTCGCTCCTGCGTCAGCCTCTCCCTGGAGCTCAGCTCCCATTACTCTGCATGGCTGCTTTTCCTGGGCAAGGCCATTTACTTTTATTTGCTCTTTATTTTCCTTTGGGAAAACCCATTTCTGGCATGTCCCAGGAAAACCTCCCGGAGTCTCTCTAGCTGTTTCAAACAGGAGACACTCAGCTCACAGAACTCCTTGTCTGAGCCTCGGCAGGATTTCAGCCTTTACCCCACCCAAATTTCAAAATAGTCAAGCAATAAATGTTAATTCTTTTCATTTGGCCTCTTCAGGGACTATCAGAGCATGCAAGTTCCTCACTGGATCCATCCTTTTTCTCCAAACCTTGGAATTTAACCCTCTTATCATTTGCCTTATCACTGCAGAACGCGAAGAAAACGCCTTTAGTACTTTGCTTTGAAGAGGTTTTTAACCTTCCCTCTTTAAGGTTAATCAGGCCCATTAGCAGAAGTTAATTAAAGTAATTAGCTTGGTTAGCAGACTCTCCTTGGCCTTTGCTGGAAGTGAGGACCACAGTAAACACCTGAGATTAATGGCAGCGTTGTGCCATTGTTTATCCCTTGTTTTCAGGAGAGGTGATCGGAGATTGATGCTCTCTCGGATGATTTTATCATAAATATTGTAAATCCCCCAGCCTGTCCTTTGCTGCCTGACTTGATTCATTAAAGTTTTATCCCTCCCGTCCGGCCTCTCTCAGAGAGCCGCTGCCCTGAGGAATCTGTTGGTGAAAACAGCAGGATTTGTTTCTGCCCTGGGGGAATTCCATTGTGCCGGGGCCAGGGAAGATGTTTAAAGATCTTCTGTGCCATTGCTTCAGTTTAGTGGTGCAGCTTGTCCTGAGCTGTTCCGACATCCCCTTCTTTCGAGCTGTTATGTTTTGGCTACCAGCTATTTTCTCATTCCTCAGCCTCTGCCATCACTGACAGCCACCCTGGATGCACTTCAGCTCCAATCTCGTCTCACATGAGGGGAAAATGTCCGTTTGTCTTTTACGCTTTTTTTTCTTTTGACCGTGCAGCTGCGATCTCCCACCTGCTGTTCCCATCTCCAGCGGAGCAGGAGGACAGGAGATCTTCCCTCTCCTCTTCCCTCACACCTTCTCTCTAGCGGCTTTTTCCTGGTGAGACCTGGAAATTTCTCCCATCTCTGGGATGTTTTCAAGCTGAAAGAGAGTAGAGGGATATTGGGATGAAATCCTTCCCTGGGAGGGTGAGGAGGGGCTGGGATGGAATTCCCAGAGGAGCTGTGGCTGCCCCTGGATCCCTGGGAGTGCCCAAGGCATCACCTGAAAGGTTCCCTGCCCATGGCAGGGACTGGAATGGGATAAACTTTAATGTCCCTTCCCAAACTATCCCACGATTCCATCTCCCTTCCTCTTTAACTCCTGGATTCTGCCTGGCACTGATGGTGTGATTATTCCAGGGTTTATTTTCTGCTGAGGGGAAAAATTCTGCACTCAGCTCCCTCCCAGTGCTCCCAGTCTGAGTTTACTGGGCAGGCTCAGGACACCAGCACAGCCCCTTTGCCACCTGCAGTGTATCACAGCTTTATTTAATATATAAACGTAAATATCGTGATATAGAAATATATCTCTCCTTATATGTAAATGTATCCCTCCTTATATATAAATATAAATAAATGCCCTTGTATAAAATATAAATATCCTTATATATAAATACATACCTCCTTATATATAAATATATCTCTGTTTATGTAAAAATATATATCTCCTTATATATAAATATAAATATCCCTATATAGAGACATATATCCTTATATATAAATATATCTCTCCTTATATATAAATCTATACCTCCTTATATA
>VZRF01001704.1:224102-350456 GCA_013396875.1 Vireo altiloquus
CCCCTTTGCCACCTGCAGTGTAGCACAGCTTTATTTAATATATAAACGTAAATATCGTGATATAGAAATATATCTCTCCTTATATGTAAATGTATCCCTCCTTATATATAAATATAAATAAATGCCCTTGTATAAAATATAAATATCCTTATATATAAATACATACCTCCTTATATATAAATATATCTCTGTTTATGTAAAAATATATATCTCCTTATATATAAATATAAATATCCCTATATAGAGACATATATCCTTATATATAAATATATCTCTCCTTATATATAAATCTATACCTCCTTATATATAAGTGCTGCTTTAATACCACACTGTCTAAGAGTGCAGCTCATGGCCTCCAAAAATATTTATTTTGAGAGGTTTTTTTCCTATTTTTTCCACCACTTTCCTTTAATCCTCAATAAATACTAGAAGGTTATGGAATCTGTCTGCATCTCACTCCCAGCAGAGTCTGTCCCAAACGCTCAGGTTGGTGTTTCCAGACAATCTTTCCAGGTTGGTGTTTCCAGACTCCTTGATTCCCTAGGAAATTCCACTTTTTCAGTGCCTGAACAGAGAATTTCTCCCCATTTGCTTGTCCCATCCACAAAAGTGTCACTTTAGGGTGAGAGGGGACTTCAAAACCACTGAAAATCTGGTGGAGGATGTGGAAAAAACCTGGAGTTAAAGCTCTGGAGCTTCCTGATGTGAGAGTTACTGGAAGTGAAGTGGAAAAAGATGCCAAGGAGCCAAAAAAAGGCATCAGACTCTGAATAACCTCCCTCTAGAGGAGAACTCTGGGGGGCATTGAGGAAATGCACAAAAACAAGATGAAAAAATAGCCTACAAATGTACTACAGGGTTAACAAATATCCTACAAACACCCTACAAATCATTACAGGGTTAACAAATATCCTAAAAATATCCAGTAAAATATCCTACAGGTACCCTACAAATACACTGTGAGGATAACAAATATCCTACAAAAATCCAGTAACAAATACCCTACAAATATGATAAAAGGTTAACAAATATCCCATAAATATCCAGTAAAAAATATCCTACAAATACACAACAAGGATAACAAATATCCTAGAAACATACTACAAGATTAACAAACATCCTACAAAAATCCAGTAAAAAATATCCTACAAATACACAACAAATATCCTACAAGGATGAAAAATGTCCTATAAACATCCACTAACAAATACCCTACAAATACACTATAGAGTTAACAAATATCCTACAAATACATTACAAATATACAAGGATAACAAATAATCTATAGCTATCCGGTAACAAATACCTTACAACTACGCTAAAAGGTTAACAAATATCCTATAAATATCCACAAACAAATACCCTACAAATACACTATGAAGTTAACAAATATCCTACAAATATGCTACAAATATACTACAAGGATAACAAATATCCTATAAATATCCAGTAACAAATACCCTACAAATATGCTAAAAGGTTAACAAATATCCCACAAACATCCAGTAACAAATACTCTACAAATACACTACAAGGTTAAAAAATATCCTATAAATATACAACAAATATACAAACAATCCATTAACAAAGATCCTACAAATACACGACAAGGTTAAAAAATATTGTGTTTTATATATATATACATATAACAAATATCTACAAAAATCCAGTAAAAAATACCCTACAAATACTCTACAAGGATAACAAATATCCTATAAATATCCAGAAGAAAATGTCCTAAAGATACACTACAGAGTTAACAAATATCCTACAAAATCCAGTTAAAATATCCCACAAATACACTACAAGGATAACAAATGTCCTGCAAATACACTGCAGGGGTAACATATATCCCATAAATATCCCATAACAAATATCCTACAAACACACTACAAGGATAACAAATATCCTACAAATACCCTGTAACCCTTGCAGGATAAATGTTCTTGTTAAGTAAATTATTAAAATTATCTTCGCTATAAATCATTTATTTCGTCTGTGCAGCTGCTGCGAGATTTTTAATTTATATTTAAAGTCTTGCCCCAGTCAAGCCTAAGCTGCTTTTTTTCTGCTTTTTCTCTGCTTTTTCTCCTTTTAGACAAAGTTTTTTCATATGGAAATTTCCAAAGTCATCCAAACTCCTGGAAGTTTTCAGTCCTGACCATATTTCCCAAATTATTTGCTCCTGTTCTGAGGAAAGCATGGAATTTTGGGGTTACAGACATTGCAAAACCGGGGATACAGGGACCTCTTTACTGGATATTTGCAGCCTGAGAGGGAGGGAGAAGTCACAATTAAAGTCAGTATCGATTATCCTACAAGGATATCCCACAAGGATATTTGTTCCTGACTTTAACTGGGATTTTTCCCTCCCTCTCCCCCATTTTTGGCTGCCTGGAAGGTTTTTGTGGAATGTCAAAGGACAGGGGTGGGACAGCAGGGCATGGATGGAGACTTGTGCAGGGCTCTGTCTAAATCCCAAACCAATCCCAGGCTGGATGAATCCTGCCTTGTGTCCCAGTGGAGCATCCATGGGGTGGAAAACCCCCCGGGGTGGAGGTTTGGAGGTGCACAGACTCTTTCCTCTGTGAAAAGCCTCAGTTCCTGATAAATCTCTCATTCGCTCCCATTAATCCCTGCCTTGGAGCCTCTCCTGCCCTGATCCCACCCCAGGAACACGGAGACACCTTAATCCTGGAATCTCTTTATCCTGGGGAGATTCCATGCCCGGGATGGACAAATCTCAGTTCTGCACAGCGAAACCTTCACTGGTTTTCCTCACAAAGCTGGGCCAGCCTGGATCTCGGGATTGGGACAGGAAAGGCTCTCAAAAGGGGAGTAATTGGGGAATTTTATGGATAGAGGAGTTCAGAGAGGCTGCTGCTCCCTGATTTTGAAAGTTGGCACTTCCTGCAGGTTTTCCCTTTGCTGCAGCTCGAGTTATTAAAAACTCGGTGTTGACACCAAATTCTCTGATCAGTTTCTGTATTGTTTGTATAAAACAGTGCAGAGCTCACAGTGCCCTGGAGTGCAAAGCAAGAGGTGCCATTCCCGCTTTTAATTGCAGGAAAACCAAAAATAAAAGTGGGGAAGGATTGGGTTTTGAAGACCTTGCTCAAGGTCATGTGGAAGAGAGAGAGCTAAATCCAAGTATTTGAGTTGTCTCAGAATCATGGAATGGTTTGGGTGGGAAGGGTCTTAAATCCCATCCCATTCCACCTCCCACTGTCCCAGGCTGCTCCAGCCTGGCCTTGGGCACTTCCAGGGATCCAGGGGCAGCCACAGCTGCTCTGGGAATTCCATCCCAGCCCCTCCCCACCCTCCCAGGGGAGAATTTTTTCCCAATATCCCACCTAAACCTAAACTCTTCCCATTTAAGCCGTTCCCTCTTACCCTATCACTGCATTCCCCTGTAAAAATCCAGGCTGGACCCTTCCAGTGAATCCTATTTCATCTCCAGGGGAAACTCAACCTGATAAAAGATGTGGAGCTGAGATGCTCCCATCAGAACCTCTGCAGCCATAAAAGAGGTGAAACTTCCCCCAAAACTCTTGGAGCGTTCAGTGCAAGTACCAGGAGCCAAATCCAGGAGGAATAATAACAGAGTCAAGGATAAAGGGACAAAGTGAGTCAATCCCATCATTATGCAGGGATAATATTTCTTACTGTCCAAAGAGAATATTAAGCTACTGCCTAGGAAGAAAAAAAAAAAAAGAATAAGCAGAAAAAGTTATTAAGGAATGATAATGGAGGGAAGGGAATATTATGTTGATTCTCCCAACAGTTATGAATGAATAAAGATACACTGCCTGTGATAAAAAATCACATTTCCCTGGAAAGGATGGAAAAAAACCCCATCACTGCCAAACCCTGATCGTTCTTTCAAATGCCGAGCACCAAAATAACCCCACCTGTTCAAGTTTGCTGCTGATAAGTCCTAATCGGACCCTTTGAGTCATAAAAACATCCCCAGATTTAGATCTGCTTGGAGAGGAGCAATAAATCACCAGGATGGGGCAGACGGCTCTGCCGGCAGCAGCACCAGAATCACTCGTTTGGCACTTAAAAATAAAAGTGAGAACGACAAACCTGCCGCGTGCAGGGGGGTTACAATACATCAAATATTTATAATGCGTCAGATGTGGCTGCGTTTCCAGCCAGCCACGGCACGGCGGGAGCAGCTCCTTGGCAAAGGCTCTGGAACGGGAAAATCCAACAGTCGATTGGCGGCGTTAAAGAGTGAATTTTTAAAAAATAAACTAAAATCTGTGATTCTTTCAAGTTCCTCCTCCCTTTGAGGTGTGTTTTACATCTTCCTGCAGCTCAGGGGAGAGCTGGGCTGGGGAACCAGGGGAGGTTTTATGGTGGAAACTGTGGGAAATGAGCTGCCATGGAATTCTGGGCAGTGGGAGCTGTGGGATTCCGGGCAGTGGGAGCAAAGGAATTCTGGGCAGTGGGAGCTGTGGGATTCCAGGCAGTGGGAGCAAAGGAATTCTGGGCAGTGGGAGCAAAGGAATTTCGGGCAGTGGGAGCTGTGGGATTCCAGGCAGTGGGAGCTGTGGGATTCCAGGCAGTGGGAGCTGTGGGATTCTGGGCAGTGGGAGCCATGGAATTCCGGGCGGTGGGAGCCATGGAATTCCAGGCAGTGGGAGCCGTGGGATTCTGGACTCCCTGGATTTGTGTGCTCTAGTGAGTCCCTGTGGGGATCAACAGCCAACAAGGAGTGGCCAGAGGGACTGCATGGATGTTGGGAAGCTCCTCATGGATGGTTTTCATTTCTCTGATACCATTTTGGGTGTATCTGATAAATGGTTTGATCCCTCTGATCCTCCAGAATTCCAGCGTCCGAGCTCATTTTCCCTCACTTTTGATTTTCGTGTTGGTTTTGGATCAGCACAACCTGGTTTGTGGTGTGCTGATGGGTGGGAAAGAGGGGACAAAAGGAAGGGGTAACTGGGAAAGGTTTTTCTCTCCGGCTGCTGGAAGGATTGGGAGGATTTTCAGGGAATGGGAATTTTCAGCTCTCAGCCTGGTGTGTCAGCTCCTCTTCCACCCATCCACCAGATCCACATCCATCCTCTGGCCCAGTTACACCAGTAAAAACAACTGGCATTTCCCAGTTAAGACTAGGAAATTGTTACCTGCACAATTTCCTCCCAGGTTATTTTTGCGTGCTTTTTTTCTTTAATAAAAATTTAGGGTATAATTTCCATTAAAAATATATATAAAGCTGATTTCAATAAAAAAGAAATTTGGTATTTAAAGAAAGAAGCAGATGTTCACTGCAGGAAGAATAAGGCAGCTTGGTGGCTTTGGCTGAGTTTGAATTATTTTAATTTATATTGTTTTAATTGAGTACATCCTGTGGATGGGCATGCACGGAAAAAATTGAGTGCCTGAGAGGGAACGGCTTAAAAATGTGATTTTTAAAACAGAATGGCTTAAAATTCCTCAGCATTCCAGAGCTGTCTCTTCTCTATCAGCCTGTGATAATTTGTGTTTTGAATTTCTCAAAGCTCAGAGGCAAAATTTGGTGGGGTTGGTGTTGTATTTGTATCCGAGGCGCTGCAGAGCCAGAGATTCCTGGGAATCCAAGGACTCTCCCTGGATGGATCTGGGCTGTTAGGGTGGGTGTTCAATTAGGGTTGGGGTGGGTGTCTAATTGGGGTTGGGTGAGTGTTTAATTAGGGTTGGGTGGGTGTTTAATTAGGGTTCACCATCATGGGCAGAAGGACACCTTGGAGCTCTGTGGGGTTGCTCCGGGCAGGAATCAGGCTGGGAATGACTTTTCCCCCTCCACCTGCAGAGAGATCAAACCCCAGCAGATGCTTGGAGCAGAAGCTGGGATCTCACTCGGCCCCAGCTGAGCATCTGGAACATTTCCTCCCTGCAACCTGGGGGGGAACAAATTTTAGGGATCAATTCCTGCTGCTCCCTTCTGCTGTTTGCCATGAGCTTTTCCAGCCCTTCTGGCAGTGTCCGGCTGGCTGGGTCTGACAGGGAGGGGCAGAAGAGGGATCTTGGCTCCGTCAGTGGGATCAGAGTGATCCAGAGTGACACTGATGGATGCTGGAATGGCAGCCCTGGACCACGATGTTCCTGGGCCACTGAACAGCAGAATGAGTTGAGTGCTGGCCAAGCTCTGAGCTCTCCGTTCCTCATAGCAATGACTGCCAGTGACCCCAGATTTCACTTTTTAGGGCACTGTTTGCCATGAAAATCCTGCTTTTGGGATCTTTTAGTGAAGAAGTTCGGGGCCATTTCCAGGCCCGAGCTCTCAGGGATGGATGTCCGTGCTGGATATCTAAATTGGGATTTCACCCTCCTGGTTATCTGGCACAGGCAGAGGGTTGTTCTTGTTTTCAGGAATGAAGTAATCCTAAAGGTTAAGCCTGCGGGGTGTTCTCAACCCTGCAAGAATTAATATGGTGACATTTAACTGCTATTAAAAAAAAAAAAAATTCATTTTTTGTCTTCCCACATCCTCTCCTTTTCCTTGGAAAAGCGCGTGAGGCGTTTGTTTTGTAGCAGTGGTTGTTTAAAATAAATCCACAGCTCCCACCTCTGTCCCTGTCACCGCCTGGGCTAACGCAGATGGATCAGGGCTGCTCCCCCAGCACATCCCAACCTTTATCAGCCACTCCCAAGAGCTCTTCCATGGGGAGCTCTGTCCCGGGAAACTCAGGGATGGGAAATCTCCACTGGGGATGTCGCAGTTTGGAGCCTTTCATTAATTTGGGGTTTTTTTCCACCAGCTGAGCTCCCCCGTGCCTGCTGCTGGGCCCTGGGGTCCAGGATGCTCCTGGATGTGGAGCCATGGATTTGTTGTGTTTCCTGAAGCTCGGGGTGGGATTTAATCCATGGCTGGGCTGGGGCTGTCCCAACCCTGGAATCATTCTGCTCCTCCAGTCAGAGCTGGTTCTCTCTTCTCCCTCTTAATTTGTTGGACAAAAATGACTTTTGACATATTTGGCTTCTTAAAAATGTCTTTATTGTGTTTATTTACCAGTTTAATGCAAGAAATGAGAGAATAATCCTGGTTTGGGGGTTTGGTCCAGTGAAATCTTTTCCCCTTGGCTCAGCTTTGGATGGTGATTTTTCTCCTTTTTCTCCTCTTTTCCATCCCTTTTTTTGCTCTCTTTTCTCTCCACTGAAACTAAGCCCACCTCTATTAATATCAGTTATCCTTGCTGTAAAAATCAGCCCATTCATCAGAATAAATAACCCCTCTCTAAAAGGATGGTCATAAAAAAGGGCTGAGTTAACACAAATTTTCCTGCCTTTTAAGGGAATGACCATCGTAGGACAGCATAAAAACAGATCAATCAATTTTTGTTTCCCGTGGTTTTCTCTTAAGATTAATATTTTTAACTTAAATATTGCGAACACAGAGGCAAGTTATGATCCACTTGTGCAGTTTTGTACAGCCAACAATTTTTCTGGTATCAAAAGCTGATTGATTTTCCATTTAAATTAATCTCAGAGAGTCTCAGTTTTTGAAGTCAAGTGGACCTAAACAAGCTCTGGGTACATAAGGGAGGAATTTCGAGACATGATGGAGCTGCTTTGTTTTGTGGAACTCCAAAGATACAGGGAAAAGGTCTGGGAAAGATCCAGCCCAAAAGATTTTCTCAGGATTAATAACCCCGATAACAAAGAGGATGAATGTTTGGGATGGATCCCTCCTGACAGGGTTTGCAGTGTCTCTGTCAGCCTCTTCTTGGTAAATCTCTCCGTTGCTTTTGTACCCTTTATTATTTTATTTTAAATTGTCACCACTCATTTCATCTCCTTGCCCAAATCCAGTCCCTGGAGAGCAGCTCCTCCGGGCTCTGATCTGTTGTTTATTCCTGTTTTCCAAAGCACCAGGGCTGCTCAGGGGTGCAAAACGAGAGATCCTTCAGCCCAAATCTTCCGAGCCATTTGCTGCAGACGCTGCTCTGTCCTGATGGCAGTGGCAGGAGTGGCCCTGATAAAGCCTTTTTTCACTGGATGGAGTCGCCCTAAAAAACCCTCTTTGGACAGGATGGAGTGGCCCTAAAAAACCCTCTTTGGACAGGATGGAGTGGCCCTAAAAAACCCTCTTTGGACAGGATGGAGTGGCCCTAAAAAACCCTCTTTGGACAGGATGGAGTGGCCCTAAAAAACCCTCTTTGGACAGGATGGAGTGGCCCTAAAAAACCCTCTTTGGACAGGATGGAGTGGCCCTAAAAAACCCTCTTTGGACAGGATGGAGTGGCCCTAAAAAACCCTCTTTGGACAGGATGGAGTGGCCCTAAAAAACCCTCTTTGGACAGGATGGAGTGGCCCTAAAAAACCCTCTTTGGACAGGATGGAGTGGCCCTAAAAAACCCTCTTTGGACAGGATGGAGTGGCCCTAAAAAACCCTCTTTGGACAGGATGGAGTGGCCCTAAAAAACCCTCTTTGGACAGGATGGAGTGGCCCTAAAAAACCCTCTTTGGACAGGATGGAGTGGCCCTAAAAAACCCTTTTTTGATGGGATGGAGTGGCCCTGATAAAGCCTTTTTTGTCTGAATGTAGTGGCCCTAAAAAAGCCCCTTTTTGTGCCAGCAGAGCTAAACTGGACACAGACAGTGACCTGCAGCCACTTCCACGGCTCAGAATTCCATGCTCTGGTCTTGTCCACTCTGCTCTTGACTCCTTCACCTGGAAATAGGGCTGGGCTCAAGTCCTGAGCCCATGGAATTAACAGGAGCTGGGACAGATCCCGTGTGGCTGGGGGGGTTGGGAATTTGTCCCTTGGCCTTCTGGAATGCCTCAGGTGTGCCAGGGGAGTGCACTAATACCCACTTTAGGCTGGATTTTTGGGAAAATTCCTTCATCTGAACGGCTTTCCAACCCTGCACAGGGAGCTCCCACCCTGGGGATTGAACAGCTCTGGGCATGTGGCACTTGGGGACATGGTCAGTGGCAGCCTGGCAGTGCTGGGGGATGGGTGGACAGATGATCCTAAGGTTGGTCTTTTCCAACCCAAACAATTCCATGAGTTTATTCTGATTTCTAATGGACTCCACAACACCTTTGAGCAAGAACCTGCTCTGCCCTCAGTGTCCAAAAGTGACAATTCCTGTTCTGAGGCCACAAAGCCCTGTCGGACGATCCAGGTGAGGCCAGTGGTGGTGCAAATTTGGCTTCTCCCGTTCCTCTTCTCCAAAAAATATTCCAGGAATGGCTCGTGGCTGCAGCACCAGCTGGATGGGAATGTTTTACTCGGTTTGTCATGGTTGATAAATGTGTGGGTTTCTGAGCAGTTTTTTTGCTGGAAGTCTTTTCTCTGGAAGTTTTGTTTCATCCCACAAACGGGCAGAAAATGAAGCACTGAAGTGTCCCTGCCCATCACCCACCCCCTGTCAGCTGCCCTTGTTTTCCAAGGCACATTAATAAAAATGCAGGAAGGAATTTTTTTTACTTCTCATACTTTGTGCATTCAGGTGAATTTACTCTTCAAGTGCCTCAAAATAATGGGAGGATTTGGGGGTGGGGGAGATGTTTTCTTGGGAATGTGTGGAATCAAAGGAAAACTGGAGCACTTGTCCTTAGCAGAGGCAAAAAGGAATTTTCTGTTCCAGGTATTTTTGATGGCCACGGAGCTTCAGCCAACAGCTCAGCCACCTCCCCCCACACCAGGGCTTCTTTCGTTCCCAATATACTAAAAAATGACAACTCTGACAAATCCACTTTTATGGTACGCTCGTGCTTGACAGATATTTTTTTCCTGTATTATTTTTCCCTTCTAAAAGCAGAGCATTATTTAAAGTGTCAGCCCCCAAAACTCCCATAAATAATGAGCTGGGAAGCAGGGAAGGCCACAGGCTTTAGCTGCTGTGAGAATTCCAGCATTTACTCGACTCCCAAAGTCCTAAACCAGCTCTTTCCCCAAAACATTTGCAACCAAACTGCTCCCTGCAGCACTCGTGGATTCAATGACAGAAATTGTTAGGAGTGCTGTAATATAATTTGTAAATGATGTTGATTTACTCATTCCAAAGGCTTTTGAAGGAAATAGATCGTGTTCATTTTCTCCAACAAGCTGCACATTCAGAATAACCATTTAAATATATATGCAATTAAACTAATGATGTTTTAGAACATCCTAAATAACAACACAGCGCAAGGACAGCTGTCCACAGCCTCTATTTAGGTTTACATTTCTGCTGCACAGTTTGTTAGTTTAATTTTTTTATAAATATTGGTCAAAATTATCCTTTTTGCTGCGTCTCCAAGAGCAGCAGCTGCCCCCAGCTCAGAACTGGCCACGAGAGGAGGAAAGGATAGAAGTAAAAGAAAATAAAAACTGTTCAGATGTAGAATTGGGGTAAATCTTGATGCCTTCAGATGGTGCAGAGACACTCCAGGGGAAAGGAGGATCAGGCCCTGGAATATCCAGTGTAATTATGCAGATTGGTGTAACAGAAAGGGCTTTTAATTGGGGATGCTCAACAGGATTTGAACAATGCCAGGGCGTCGATCTGGGTGGGTTTGTTCTATCAAAGACTTCTCATGGGCTAAGGAAAGGAAACATTCCAGGACCTTTGCTGAGGTGTTCCCAGATGTTCACCTTCATGGAATCATGGAATGGTTTGGGTTGGAAGGGACCTTAAATCCCATCCAGTGCCACCCCTGCCTTGGGCAGGGACACCTCCCACTGTCCCAGGCTGCTCCAAGCCCTGTCCAAGCTGGCCTGGGACACTTCCAGGGATGGGATCCTTGTTTCCTATCCAGTATTTCCCAGGAAGGGATTTTCCCCACACACTCCTTTTCTTTCCCTGCACTAAGTTCCTGATTAATTTTGTCTCCTCGGTAAATAAATCTCCAAGTAAAACTCACTTCCAGGTAATGGCTCCTGGTTTGAACTCACATCAACTCCCAACTCCTCATCACCTCTTCATTTCAGTAATTACTGCCTGTGTTTGCCACCAGCCCTTCCGAGGTGCTTCATGTCCGCGCAGGAATCACCAACGTTCAGCTCGTTAGGAGAGGAGACCCCTCATTAACTGCGAGTATTAAATGAAACAGCTGAGTTGGTAACCAAACCAACAAAGGCACGGCCGCCTCTCCCTGGGACTGGGGACTTTGTCATCTCCTTCACAGATTAATTACATGGTCCATTATACCGAAATGTGGGGTTTGTTATCGAGACCGGGCTTGTTCTTGAGTTTTTCTACTCTGCAGCTGCTTTATTGCCCTTTATCTTCCTGGGAACAAGCAGCACATCACAGATTTCTGAACCTGAAGGACGAATTTAGAGCAGTTTTGGATGTCTCTTATTTAAAATGAGTTCAAGGAGAAATGTCCATGAACAACCTGCGGAGGGGGAGGCTGGTGCAGCTCTGCCCTGCTGTGATCCCTCCCTGGAGGCACCAAACAACCGAGAACAGACCCCAGCCCACCCTGCCCTGCCAAGATCCCTCCCTGGAGGCACCAAACGACTGAGAACAGACCCCAGCCCACCCTGCCCTGCTCCCTCGGCTCGGTCCCTGCGCTTGGGAGGGATTTTACCGCTTTGGGCTCCACTGTCCCCCAGCCCCGTGGGTTTACAACCATGATCCAGCCATAACTCCTGATTTCAGACCCCTGAAAGCCTCTGGGACTGGGTAAACTGGGGAAAAAAAGCTCTTTGGCTCATGCCAAAACTGCTCTGGGGACTGGACGAAAATGCTGTAAATGAAAAAATTCAGGACTGCTTCAAAATCCACCCAAAACAAACAAAGTTGATGGGATCAAAGCTCCAGGACAGCCCAGCTTGGATTGAGTCTCTGCTGGGAGAGGGACAAAGCTGTGGCACGTCCAGGACCTCCAGGCTTGGAGGTGAGATCCCATCAGTGGCATGTCGGGGGTTCTGTATCCCCTCCCAGCCAGAGCAGCAGCACCTGAGCGTGGGGCAGACACGTCCAGAAGATCAAGGAATTCTCGGACATCAGTGCTGGAGTCTCCTCCCTGGTGCCAGGGAATGAGCAGAGGGGATTTTCAGGCTAAAACACCCGGAATAAATTGATTAACTGGCTAAAGTAACGCTAACAAGCTGTGCAAGTACCTTGATAAACTCAGCTCTGCTCCAGCACCAAAGGAAAATTCAGGTTTTGATGAGGGTGGTGACACTTCAAATGACACTTCAAAGACAGGGATAAGGAGCAAGCACTTGGAAATGAGGGATGTGTTTATCTGCAGCAGCTGCCGAACTGGGGGAACGGGAAAATTCAATTTGTCCCATAATTATCTTTTGTACAAACAGGCAGTGGCCCTCCAGCCAGGCAGCTCCTAAAAAAGCCTCTAATTATTGCATATAATAACTCCCAACATTAATCTTGGCTGTTGCTTGTACAAAAATTATAAATTACTGCACCAAATCCTATTACTGCAAATATTAAAAGTTACTCAGCATTTATTGGAACTTTGATTTTTTTTTTTTGCCTTGTAACTTCGTGTTAATTCTCTCCATATTTCACAACTCCAGCAATCACTGCTAGAGAGGTTTGAGAGTTTCAAAAATTCATTGCTGTGAGATTGGACTCATTTGGAAAAAGGAAACATCATGAAGCCAGGAATATTGGGAATAATTCCTGNCCCACCCTGCCCTGCCATAATCCCTCTCTGGAGGCACCAAACAACCGAGAACAGACCCCAGCCCACCCTGCCCTGCCAAGATCCCTCCCTGGAGGCACCAAACAGACCCCAGCCCACCCTGCCGTGCTCCCTCAGCTCTGTCCCTGCGCTTGGGAGGGATTTCACCACTTTGGGCTCCACTCTCCCCCAGCCCCGTGGGTTTACAACCATGATCCAGCCATAACTCCTGATTTCAGAGCCCTGAAAGCCTCTGGGACTGGGTAAACTGGGGAAAAAAAGCTCTTTGGCTCATGCCAAAACTGCTCTGGGGACTGGACGAAAATGCTGTAAATGAAAAAATTCAGGACTGCTTCAAAATCCACCCAAAACAAACAAAGTTGATGGGATCAAAGCTCCAGGACAGCCCAGCTTGGATTGAGTCTCTGCTGGGAGAGGGACAAAGCTGTGGCACGTCCAGGACCTCCAGGCTTGGAGGTGAGATCCCATCAGGGGCATGTCGGGGGTTCTGCATCCCCTCCCAGCCAGAGCAGCAGCACCTGAGCGTGGGGCAGACACGTCCAGAAGATCAAGGAATTCTCGGACATCAGTGCTGGAGTCTCCTCCCTGGTGCCAGGGAATGAGCAGAGGGGATTTTCAGGCTAAAACACCCGGAATAAATTGATTAACTGGCTAAAGTAACGCTAACAAGCTGTGCAAGTACCTTGATAAACTCAGCTCTGCTCCAGCACCAAAGGAAAATTCAGGTTTTGATGAGGGTGGTGACACTTCAAATGACACTTCAAAGACAGGGATAAGGAGCAAGCACTTGGAAATGAGGGATGTGTTTATCTGCAGCAGCTGCCGAACTGGGGGAACGGGAAAATTCAATTTGTCCCATAATTATCTTTTGTACAAACAGGCAGTGGCCCTCCAGCCAGGCAGCTCCTAAAAAAGCCTCTAATTATTGCATATAATAACTCCCAACATTAATCTTGGCTGTTGCTTGTACAAAAATTATAAATTACTGCACCAAATCCTATTACTGCAAATATTAAAAGTTACTCAGCATTTATTGGAACTTTGATTTTTTTTTTTTGCCTTGTAACTTCGTGTTAATTCTCTCCATATTTCACAACTCCAGCAATCACTGCTAGAGAGGTTTGAGAGTTTCAAAAATTCATTGCTGTGAGATTGGACTCATTTGGAAAAAGGAAACATCATGAAGCCAGGAATATTGGGAATAATTCCTGGATTTGGCCAGCTCCAGGACTTGCTTCTTGCCCGTGGGGTGTTCCTCAAGAGCTGTTTAGTTTAGAGATCAGCTGAATATTGAAGTTGTGGTTTTGAGGCCCCAAATCACCCCAGTCTTCCCTTCCTGCAGGAATTCTGGCTGGGAACTTTAATTCTGGGGAATTCTGGGGAATTTGTCCCTGATGATACACTTGGGAGCTTTGCTGGACCCGGACTGGGAAGGAGGAAGAATTGTCAGAGAATTCAAAGGGATCCACAAATATCATCGGAATCCAACCCCGATTTTCACAGTTGTATTGGTCTGACATCCATGGGTGGAATTTTCAAGGTTTCTGTTCCAAACCTGGTGGATCAAGGCTTAGATGAGCTTTTGTCACTTTTATTGCTGTCAGAACTCGAGGTGCTTTGAACACTGGAACTTTTTGGGATTCTGATGTGCAGGGGGACTGGGGAACTTCCAGGACCATCTTTACATGCTTGAAAATTCATGGAATTGTGGAATCATGGAATGGTCTGGTTTGGAAGGGACCTTAAATCCCATCCATGGGCCATGGGCAGGGACACCTCCCACTGTCCCAATGGCTCCAGCCTGGCCTTGGGCACTGCCAGGGATCCAGGGACAGCCACAGCTCCTCTGGGAATTCCATCCCAGCCCCTCCCCATCCTCACAGCCAGGAATTCCTTCCCAATATCCCACCTATTTTGAAGCAGGAACAGAGACAGGCCAGGTAGCAGCTGAACCAAAAATATTGCACCCATTTTCAGAGCTTTGCCCAGAAACCAAGGAATCTTATTTTTCCTTTTTGTCCTTTTGCTGCTGTGCTGAAAAGCAGGAGAAAAGTTTGGGAATGCAGTCACTTAAGTCATCAAGAATTTAAAGTGTAAGACAATGTTCTTTTTTGGGCTGTGCTGCTACAGAAACAGAGCTTGGAAATTTTTCTCCAAGGTATTTATAAAATTCTCTCTGTTCTCCCCTAAATAATCTCAGACTTTTTTTTTTTTCCTGTCTAATTCTGAAGTTCTGAAGGTTTCTTTGGGTGGGTTTTGTTCATTTGATGTGTTGGGGGGAGCAAGAATTCTTTTGAATATTTTCTCACCTTAATCTGGAGGATTAAGCCAAGACGTGAAGCCCTTAAGTCGCTGATTGGGGTTGAGCTTGGGGACATAAATGAGGAGCCCCAACTCTTTTGGATCTGGAAATTGGGTATCCCATAATAATCATTCTCTCTTGCATTCCCCCTGCCCCTTGCACTAGCTGTGGTTGTTTTTGCAGCAGATTTTTGCAGTGTTTGATCCCATTTTTCCAGCCGGGAATGTGGCAGGAGCATTGTGTGTCCAGAGGCTTTTCCAGGCATGGAACATCTCCCGGGCACCCAGCACAGGGACAACTCTGGCAGCTTCCCTTGGCTGCTGTTCTGCCTCTGTGGAGGCTTTTCCTCCCCAAAACCATCCTGCAGAAGTAAAGGATTCGGGAATCTCCCAGAGCTGTGGAATTTTGAACCTGGACAAGGCATTACCCCAGCGGTGTGGAGCTCAGCAAGAGCTGATTCCCATTTCCTGCAGCCACCTCAGGGTCCAGCCCAGCTTTGCTTTTAAAAAGCCTGGCAATGGTTCTGTTCAGAGATTTTTTTTCCCCCTGGATTGTCAATCATTAATCTATCACTCTGTCAATCATTAATCTATCACTCTGTCGATGCATAAGGAATTCCTGTCAGAACTGAACTCACAATGTCTGATTTTCCCAGCTCTCAGGACTGATCCTTATCTCCAAGTGGAATCATTTGGCTGCTTCAAAGCACCACATCTCCTCCTCTATTTAATAATAATACTCTGCTTTAGGCAGATGGGTTTTGCCTCTCGGATTGGTTTTAGGGTAAAAATTATCTGTTCCTCCCAATGCCAGATTTTGGTCCTACACAGCAGATGGAACTGCTGAATTCCCTGTGCTCAGCCCAGGTTATCTGAAATAACTCTGCCTGGGGATTTCTGGACTCCAGAGCTTGGGGTGAGGCCCCAGATCCTACAGAAATCATTAATTAAATAGTCACTGAAATCATTAATGAAACAATCTCTGAACCTGTGAATGTGTGTAACTGCAGGAGAGTCACTTTGGCAGGAGAAGGGAATCCTTAATGTCCCTGAAAGGCAGAAACCCAGAGCTCTCTCAGAAAGGTCTTCTGCACTTACATTTGTGTCTCGGTTGTGTTGTTGCATCACGGATTTCTGTGCTCTGGACTCAACTCCTAAAAATCAAGAGGCAAATTAATTCCCTCTGCATTCTGAGCTTAAAAAGGATGAGGCAGCTCCAGACTGTCCAAAAGGATGAGGCAGCTCCAGGGTGTCTCAAGGATGAGGCAGCTCCAGACTGTCCCAAAGGATGAGGCAGCTCCAGGGTGTCCCAAAGGCTGAGGAAGCTCCAGATTGTCCCAAAGGATGAGGAAGCTCCAGGGTGTCCTAAAGGGTGAGGAAGCTCCAGGGTCTCTCAAGGATGAGGCAGCTCTGGGGTGTCCCAAAGGGTGACGAAACTCCTGGGTGTCCCAAAGGATGAGGAAGCTCCTGGGTGTCCCAAAGGATGAGGCAGCTCCAGACTGTCCCAAAGGCTGAGGAAGCTCTGGGGTGTCCCAAAGGATGAGGAAGCTCCAGACTGTCCCAAAGGCTGAGGCAGCTCCAGACTGTCCCAAAGGATGAGGAAGCTCTGGGGTGTCCCAAAGGATGAGGAAGCTCCAGGGTGTCCCAAAGGATGAGGAAGCTTGGGGGTGTCTCAGAGGCAGAGGAAGCTCTGGGGTGTCTCAGAGGCAGAGGAAGCTCCAGGGTATCTCGTTCCCGTGGCAGAGCCGCATTTCCCCTTCCCTGGAGTTGATCTCCCTCCATGAGGACTAAAAGCCTCCATGCTGCCCTGGGAGCATTTAACACCATTTCTGCTTTTCCAGGAACGACTCCATAAAGAGAGCAAAGAGGGAGGGTCAGGAGTTTAAGCTTTATTTGGAGCTATAACTCTTTCCCTGCAATCCCATATAACTTTATTGGTTTGGGTCAGTCCCCTCCCTGGATGTGGCAGCTGGATGCATCCACACGCTCCTCGTTTGGTTTTGCAGCCGTGGCTCACAAAAAGAATCATCTTTATCACCTCCTACCCAGAATTCCGGACTGGGATAAATCCCTTCTGTCTCACTCTGTGTCTGTGACAGCACCAGGAGCCTCTCGGTCCCCGTGAGGGGATTCTGCCTCTCTTGGCTTGAGGGCACTGCAGGGGAATCAGCTGCGGGTGGCTGAGATCTCGGGGATGGTTTATGGAGTTGGTTTTGCCAGGACACAGATTGGGAATGTTGCTGTGTCCCGTGGGATTGGGGGATGTTCTATTCTACTCTTGCAGTGTCCTTTGAAAGGGGATAAATTCTTGCCCTTCCCCAGTTCTCTTTTCCTTCATTGTTACTGAATCATGGAATGGCTTGGGTTGGAAGGGGCCTTAAAGATCACCCAGTTCCAAATCCCGTTATAATTTTTTTTGTTTGTATTTATTTATTTATGTGCAGGGCCATCTTTTTAAGTGTCCTTTAAAGCAGAATTTGCTTCAGACTTTTAATTACCTGATGAAATTGCGGGGTCACCTCCAAGGCCAAAGATTCCATCGTGGAGGTTCCTGTGTAACTCATCCAAATGCTTTCCCCGGTGAGACCGAGCCTGTTCTCCCCTGAACTCCACTGACTTTGGGCTAATTGTGCTCTTACTCCTGGTTTGTGCCAGCGGGAATGAGCTCTGTGTTCTCCTCCTCATTCCTGGAGCAGTGTAATTCCAACTCCTGAATTTCTCTGCTCCATTTTCACAGTTGTGCTTCACAAACGGTTAGAAGGCAACACAAAACTTTGACTTTGAAGTTTGAAGAAGCAGGAAATAAGTGGTTTATTTCAGAGCTTTATTTTTTTTTGTTGTTGTTGCACAGCGAATAAAACCATTGGTTAAAAGAAAGACACCCCCTAGGTACAACAGACTGGAGCAGGGAAAAACACCAAAGCAAAATAACAGAGAGAAAGAGATTACAACAGGTGGTGTTTTGTCTCCCTCGACCTTGAGTACTGTGTGAGAAGAAATCTTTTCTCAGACACAAGGATGTAAAAAAGCAGCTTCCACACTCCGTGTCCTCCACGGTTTCACCCTGTCTGCCCACGGGGGGCTTTAATGGACCTCGTGTGGTTGCAGGGTGATCCCAAAAGTGCTCCCAGACTCTGCCCCTGGACATTCCCTGTCTGGTTCTGACATTCCTTGGAGGGACACGCTGTGGGCAGAGATGGGAAACTGGGAGGTGCTTCAGGCTGGAGAGCAGGAATCTTCTTCACTCCCCAGCCCTCCTGCACCTCAGGAAATCATGGAATGGGTTGGGTTGGAGGGACCTTAAAGACCATCTCATCTTATTTATCCCAGGCCACTCGCTCTGAAGAATTCAAAGGGATCCACAAGTATCATCGAAATCCAACCCCAATTGTCAGTTTTATTGGTCTGACATCCATGGGTGGAATTTTCAAGGCTTCTGTTCCAAACCTGATGGATCAAGGCTTAAATGAGCTTTTGTCACTTTTATTACTGTGAGAACTCGAGGTGCTTTGAACACTGGAACTTTTTGGGATTCTGATGTGCCAGAGGATTCCAGTGTTCCTTGGGGACCTTCCAGGACAATCTTTGCTTGCCTGAAAATTAAATGAAATCCGGGAATGGTTTGGGTAGAAGGGACCCTGAAGCCCCTCCAGTTCCACCCCTGCCATGGCAGGGACACCTCCCACTGTCCCAGGCTGCTCCCAGCCCCAATGTCCAGCCTGGCCTTGGGCACTGCCAGGGATCCAGGGGCAGCCACAGCTGCTCTGGGCACCCTGTGCCAGGGCCTGCCCACCCTCCCAGGGAAGAATTTCTCCCTAATATCCTGTCTAAATCTTCCCTCTTTCAGTTTAAAACTGTTCCCCCTTGTCCTATCCCTCCATCCCATGTCCCCAGTCCCTCTCCAACTCTCCTGGAGCCCATTTTGTCTAAGTTCTCCCTGGAGCCTTCTCCTCTCCAGGCTGGACAATCCCAGCTCCCTCAGCCTTTCCCCATAGGAGAGGTGCTCCAACCCTCCAGTTTCCTTCCTGGTCCTCATCCTCCTGCATGTGGAGAAGGAATCAGCCCATTATGGCAACACCTCGCTGGCAGCTCCAACAATTAACCTGAGGCCTGGATCTGAACCTTCCCACCTCCTACCCTTGGGCCATGCACAAACAGCCCGAGGCAAAGCCTCTTCCTTCCCCGGATCTGGCAGAACTGGGACACCTGGAAGAGGAAATCAGCAATGGATGTGGCGTCTTTCCAGGAGAGAGGACGGGACAGGGAAAGGTTTGAGTCCTTTGGGAGATTAACTCCTGGTTTTATTTAATATCATAATTGTTCTACAGTGCACGATGGCTCAGGGATTAACAGTTTTACAGGTATGGAGACACCTCATTATCCTCGGGGGTTGTTAATTTGTTAATCCAATTACTACTCAAAGGAAGGAAGGGAAGAGGCTCCGAGGGTGTTGTGCTCTTAAGGCAGAACAGGGCTTGGGATATTTGTCATGACAGAGGAAGGGAGGAATATCTGAAATCCAGGGATTTTTCATCCATTCTCCCTGCAGGAGTGTGCTCTGGAGTGATGGAAACAAAGCCCAGGCAGGATCATGGCAGTGAACTCCCCTCCAGGCTGTCCTTGAGGAGTCATGGAATCACAAAAGGATTTGAGTGGGAAGGGACCTCAAATCCCACCCAGTGCCACCCCTGCCATGCCCAGGGACCCCTCCCACTGTCCCAGGCTGCTCCAGCCTGGCCTTGGGCACTGCCAGGGATCCAGGGGCAGCCACAGCTCCTCTGGGAATTCCATCCCAGCCCCTCCCCACCCTCCCAGGGAAGAATTCCTTCCCAATATCCCACCCGCCCTGCCCTCTGGCAGTGGGAAGCCATTAAGATGCTGAGGCAGGTGCCAGGTGTGGCCACCTCTGAATTCCCCCTCTTTTGGTTCCCACTAGGTTTGTCCTGGGAACGACCCCCAGCACCCAGGTACTGTTTTTGTTAGGAATTCCTCCATTTTAGGAACAGAGGAGGGTCCGGAGAGGATTACCAAGCCCACAGCTCTGCCCTTCTCACTGCCAGAGTTGCACCTTCAAGGCACTTTATGAGTGACGGAACCCATCCCAGGGAATGAGCTGGAACCACACATGGAAGGGTTTGGGAATGTTCAGCAATCTCATCCAGTTTGATGTCAGGTTTTACGAGACTCTCCTTTCTAATCAGCCTCATTAACCATGGAATTCTTCCTCTGCTGCTGCAGGAGCTGCAGCCTCTCCGTGGGCCGTGGTTTGTGCAGTAGCAAATTTCAGTGCAGTTCCCAGCACTGAAGCCAACCCAACAATGGCTCCTTTGATACTGATATTCCTGGAGGGAAAAGGAAAGAAAAGGAGCCATTCAAGAAACGCACTGGCCTCTTTCTCCCTCAGTCCCCTGCCCTCTCATCTCCAAAGGAATTTCTTGATTGTTCTTTCCAACACCGTTACAAACTTACCTTCAAGGGAAGGGAAAAGAACTGCTTCTTCTTTTTTGGTTTTTTTTCTCTCTGATCCCCTGAGTGCTCCTGTTTTGAGTCCTTCAGCCTGATCTCTGTTCAGCAGGGCTCCTTTGCTGACCACAAAGAAACGCTTTGAGCAGAAGTTACTCGACAACTTTTTTTTTTTCCCTGTCTTGTCAGAAAATTTCCTAATGGTGTGGGAACACCGGGAGTTCAAGGTTGGTTTCCTACGGCTTTCACTGTTTCTCGAGGCCTTGAAATCATGTTTGAAATCCCACAGACGTATCCACAGAGCCCTGGGAGTAATTCCGAGCCATTTACTTCCAAAGGTGAGTCCTCTCAGGGACGGCAGCGCAAGGAAGGGCTGCGAGGTGGGTGTAACAGGTCTCTCAGTGTTTCTTTTTAACTTAAGGAGCCTTAGAGGTCACCTGGAGAGTTGTTTTCCACAAAAAAGGTACCTGTTTGTCACCACACCAGGTTTATTTGTGGAGCAGCTCGGGCAGAGTGAAACCTGTTCCTTCACCTGCTGTAATCGGGAATTGTTGCAGGGAAAAGTCAAGTCAATCCTGTTGATTTCTCAAAAGAATACACTTTTTTGTTGTCTTTTTTCCACCTCCCATCTCCACTTCTTTTCAGTTCTCTCTCCCATAATTTCTTCCGCCTCTTCTTTTTCCATTTTACAGAGCAGCAGCAGCCAAAATGTCACACCCAACACCTTGGTTTGCTTAAAAATCAAACAAAAAGAGAGTTCTGACACCTCAGTCCTCTCAAAAGCTCCAGATTAGGTGTCAGTGCCTAAAGAATGTAAATTAATCAACCTTTGTGGACTAGATCTCTTTATTCCAGCTGGGAATCTCACCCTGAGTTTTTGAATTCCCAAGTTTAGGGTTCAGGATGGATCAGGGTTTGATATCCTGGGGTTGAGCAGAGGCAGAGCTGAGCCTCAGGTCAGCCCAGTGTTCTCTGTGTGATTTGTGCTTTCGTGGGAGGAAGGATTGTGGGCATCAGGGAATAACAAAACAGCTCTGGAGCAGCTGAGGTCTCCCAGCAGGGAGGACTCTGTGACACCAAACAAACACGAGTGGCACTGAAAATACAGCTCTGCTTTCTGGGAGGGCACAGTTTGAGTCCTGCACGAGTTCATCAGCCAGACTGTGAGTAAATGCCAGACATGTTCTGTGCTTCCCAGCAGTCTGATCCTGTCGGGAGTGATGGCTTCTTTCCCAGCCTCTCACCCTCACTCCCTGTAGCTGGGATGGAACACAGCAGATGTGGTTTTTTCCTGGTTCAGACTCAGTTGTTTATTGGATCTTGTCTATGTTACACTCTTAGAAGCTGTGAGTCCTGCTAACAAGGTAAAACGAGGCTAACAGTGGTGGTTCTCTGGCTTTGCAGAGCTTTTTCAAAGACCTTTGGTCCAATAATGATTTGCCACCTAAACTATTTTTATTTCTAACCTCTTAAGTTCAGCAGTGCAGATTTTCATATCCAGTTTTGTAAGACACCATCTAAACTCATGAAGAAGAAGGAAGAAGAAAGTGAAAAAGAAGTATCCAGACACTGCCCTAAAATCTCCGTCTTTGTAAATGTCTATTACTATATTCAAAACCTTAAATCCCAAATTTTTCACCCTGTGACACCACACCTTCTATTCAAACTACACAGACGTGACTTTAAAATCATCACTCAATTTTGGAAGCCTATCCNGAAGCCTATCCCAAGGCCTCAGATCAAATGTGGTATTTCCTTGAGGAACAGTGCTTTCCAGCACAGAGAATTTAAAATTCTCAGCTTCCAGGGTTCCAACATGATCCTGTAAAGATTTTCCTCAATTCCCCTCCTCCTGCCTCAGTTTGTTCCATCCCTGGGAGTGTCCAAGGCCGGGTTGGACAGGGCTTGGAGCACCCGGGGATGGTGGGAGGTGTCCCTGCCTGTGGAACTGGCTGGGCTTTAAGGTCTCCCCCAACCCAAACCTTTCTGGGACTCTGTGATTTAAATCTGGCACTGTCCAGGCCACAAATCTAAAAGAGTGGCTTTTTCTCTGGCTTCTGGAAGGTGCTGAGGAGTGAGAAAAGAGCAGTGACCCTGTGTTGGGTCCAGTGTTTAGGGTTTTCATCAGGAGCTGCTGGGAAGTGTCACCTGAGCTCTCTGCAGATCAGTGACTCCGGATGCCTCCTCAGACCAGAGCTCTCCTCAGTCAGGTTCATTCGTCAGAGTCCTCCTCTGGTGGATTTAAAACTCTCCTCAAAGGAGGCAGATGGAGCAAAGTCAATGCAGAGCCTGTTCTAAAGCTCAGCTCTAAACAGTAAAACATCTTTGGGATTTGGGCTGTGTCGCCTGCATATCCTGAAGGTTTAGAGGATCCTGGAATGGTTTGGGTTGGGAAGGACCTTAAATCCCACCCAGTGCCACCCCTGTCATGGGCAGGGACACCTCCCGCTGTCCCAGGCTGCTTCCAGCCATGTCCAGCCTGGCCTTGGACACATTTCCTCACTTTAACCCGATTAGGCCCTGACTAAGAGCAATAAAATGGGATACTTTGCTCTTTTCTTTGGCTTTGCAGAGGTGTCGCTGTGACAACAATCTGTCCCAGCTATTACAGAGTATCAGATGGTGGAAAATGTTCTTTCCATTCCCCTCTCCCTCCCTAATTTGCTTTCTAACCTTGCCGTGTGCTTTCTGTCCTGCTCGGGGATATTCTGCTCTCACCCCCTGTTCCTGCTGCTGGATTGGGGTCAGGAGGTGTCCCCAGCAGTGATTGACTGCAAAGGTGCAGCAGCAGATAAACTCTCCTCAAAACCACTTGTGAGAATGAAGCCAAGAGTATATATTTAGAAATCCATTTAGGTCTCCCCATCTTGCTTAAAATGGAATTGATAATAATAATAATACCTGGCTGGGCCGTGCACTTAATGAAAAGCAGAGAATGGGAAAGTTAACAAATGTAAAAGTTGAATTTTTTATGGGAGCTTTGCTTTTCCGGTAAGCTTTTAAAGCCCTATTCTCATTGGAAGCAATCTACTGATACATTTAACAAATGTCAAGATGAAATGCTTCAGCAGAGATCAAAAGGAGCGAGGTTTTATTGTGCTGCTCCTGCAGTACTGATAGCCTGGATTGAACTTTCATGCTAAGGATCAATAGCTTTATTTGATCAAATATGGGGAGCTATCAAAGCCATCGGGCTCTACCTAAAGGACACTTCAGATTGAGCTGCCTCCCTCGAGAACACTGGGGCTCTTCACTGCGGGCTTTGATATTTGCTCCTGTCCCTGCTTGTTTGGGAATTGGGTTTTAATTAATTTTTTAAAAAAACACACACTTGGGTTGTTGTCTGTTCCTGAGTACTCTCCACACTCCGGGGGAATCTGAGCCACCACGTGCACCAAGAGGCCAGTGCTGGTCCTGGGTTGGAGATGTGGTGGTGTTGGAAGGCTTCAAATCCCAAGGAATTCCCTAAAAGGGGTGCAGTGAGGAGGGAAGTTGAGAGGGCCTCAGCGGGGAGCACACAGCACCCCTCGTGCCAGTGCAGGAGGAGAAGGGGCAGAGATGCCTCTCCTGAGCCGGGCTCTGAACAATTTGGCCCCAGAACTCCCCCAGGTCTTCCCCTCCCTCCATCCCACCTCCTCCGTAAATGATTAAGAGCTTTTCCTGTTGAACTTGGAACAAACATTTGTGTTTATCAGCAGAAAATTCAGTGGCGTTAGAAGACTTAAATCCCAAGGAATTCCCAAGAAGGGATGCAGTGAGGCTGGAAGTGCAAAGGGAGGGGAGGACACCACAGTCCCTTGTGCCGATGGCCAAGGAGAAGGGGCAGAGATGCCTCTCCCAAACTCAAAACTCAACGATTTGGCCCCAAAACTCCCCCGAGTGTTCCCCTCCCTCCATGCCACCCCCGCCATCAATGATTAAGAGCTTTTGGCTGGTGAACTCGGAACAAACATTTGTGTTTATCGGCAGAGCTGCCGAAAGAGGAAAGCGGTGGGAGCAGGTGGAGGTGGCGGGGGGAGAGGGAAAGGATTGGAAGGACATGAGGAGGAGAAGGAAAAAACACCAGAACTGAGCTTCCCCCCACACTTGAGAGCAGCTTGGCTAAAGGAGCATTTCAGCTCCAATAAAAGGAATGGCAGAGGCTGCAGGAAGCGGAGAGGGCTGGGATGTGGTGGCAGGTCCTGGTGGGTGGAGAGGGGGTTCTGTAAAGCCCTCGGAGCATCTGTTTTCCTCTGACAATGGGCCCTGAGCCTTCAGGCTGATTCTTGTGACAAAAAAAGGGCTTTAATTTCTCCTGAGCTAGATGAGCTGCAGGGTTTGGGGAGCTCACCTGTACCCAGGTGAGGATCCGTGTGGGTGAAGGAGCAGGGGGATGAAGCACCTCTGCAGGGATGGGTGTTGTGCTGAGAGAGAACTTGTCCTGTCAGCAGAGCTCAAACCCCAGGGCCTCCCCAGTGAGACTGAAAGCGGGGTTTAGCCCTGAATCCCAGCTCAAAGACGTGTCAACACCCCTAGAAGTGACATTACAGGCAGAAATGTGGCTTTTCTCCTTCCTCCTGCCCCATCTTTGCTGCTTCCTTACATTAATTTCAGCACAACAGGGTCAGGAAGGAGGCTGGGAGCAGCCTGGAGAGGAAAACTGCAGTGCTGGTGGTGCTAGGGGCCCAAGAGGCTAAAGATTTGAGGGAATATTTCAACAGTGCATTAAATCAGCCTGCAGTGAACCTGGTTTTATTTCACTCATCACAGCAGGGCTTGTTTGGTTTTGTCCCAAACAAATCAACAACCAAAGAAAAGGCTTGGAATCCCAGAATAATTCAGATGGGAAGAGAGTTCTGAGAGCATCCCTGCCAGCCTCAGGACAGGAATGGATGGGATTTTGGGAAGGAATTCTTCCCTGTGAGGGTGAGGGTGGCTCAGGGCTGGGATGGAATTCCCAGAGCAGCTGTGGCTGCCCCTGGATCCCTGGCAGTGCCCAAGGCCAGGCTGGAGCACCCTGGGACAGTGGGAGGTGTCCCTGCCATGGCAGGGGTGGCACTGGGTGGGATTTGAGGTCCTTCCCACCCAAACCATTCCAGGATTCCATAAATATCCGCTATTCTGAACTTACACCTGCCCTGTGCAGGGGTCTGAGCCTGCTCAGTGGGATCTGGAATTTAGGGACACTCGGGTGGCAGTGACACTGGGAATATCCCCTCTCTTGCCTTGGCAGTCTGAGTGTCCCCTCGAATCTCCAGCCTTGAGCAAAACAGTCCACTGAGAACAACAAAAACGCAAAGGATTGTTCTGGCCCAGCCACCCTGAGAGCAGGAACCATTATTTCCTTAACCAGATTGACTAATTATGGGAGTAATTAAAGCCACCGAGCAATGGCTGCTGCCTTTCTCCAGCCTCTTTAGATTTTGAGGGGCTCCTGCTGATCAGTTTTAGTGTTTTCCCTCCTTTTAGCTGCAGTGGAATCTGTATCCCTGCCTTTGCAGACACATCCCAGTCTTCCCTAATTAAATCCCCTGGGAGAGCGAACGATTCCACAGGTGACTGCTTAAATACTCCCTAAAATTATCAACTGCTGAAGAGAATCCTCATTTTATCTGGAAAAACACGGGAAACAATGATCCCATTGGATGGAAAACAGCATAACAGAGCACACAGGGTGGAATTCACTATCTTAAGTGTCAGCGCGTGCTCCAGGTCCTGTTTAGAGCCTCAAAACGGGAGCTAAATTGCTCAGAGGAGTAGTCCTGCATCTCTTTATGGGGATAAATTTCATCTCCCAGCAGTGCCCGTCCTGACTGAAATAAATTGCTGGAGGGAGTTGCTGCGCCTGGGAGGAAACCTTCTGAAGGGGGATGAGTGATGCTGCAGAGATTTCTCTCCTGGTGGATTCAGCTCCGTCCATACCCTCCCAAGCACTCCAGGAAAAACGCTCCTGGTTTACACCTTCCAGCCCAAAAGAGCTGAGCAGTCAGAGCTGTGCTGGGAAGTGATGGAAAACCCGGATCTGGGCACGTGTTACTGCCTGCATTGCATCCCAGGACACAGGGAATTAAACACCTCAGCTCAGTGGTCTCCCCTGACCATTGAGAGCCTCCTTCTCTCCATTTTGCTCTTTGTCATCCAGACATTTTGTCTTTTATCTCTTGGAGATGCCGAGAAAAATAAATTGTTCATGAAAATCTCCACCACAGAGGGCTGAGAGCCATAAAAAAACCCGTGGAGGAGCTTTAATTGGATCTGGGGGAAGGTTTGGGGGAAGGTTCTGGAACCCAGGGGTTGGAGCTCTCAGGAGCAGCCAAGGACAAAGTGGTGGATGGATTTTGGGCAAGAGAGGACAAAGTGGTGGATGGATTTTGGGCAAGAGAGGACAACCTGCCCTGGGCATCGTGGATCCAACTCTGGTGAGGGGAGAGGAGGGACGGAAGAGGGAAATAACCAGGAAAGATGGAATTGCTCTGTTTTGGAGCTCAGGATGTCCTGAAAGTGTGGCTGCCCCTGGATCCCTGGGAGTGTCTGGACAGGGCTGGGAGCAGCCTGGGACAGTGGGAGGTGTCCCTGCCCGCGGCAGAGGGCTGGAATGAGATCTTTAAGGTTTCTTCCCCCAATTCCATGATTCCATGGCACAGCTGGGCTGTATTTCCCACCTTTCAGTTCTTTGTCTCTAAAATTGAGTTTTCATCAGCAAAACTGCCCCTTGGAGGGTGAGCTCTACCACAGCACCACTCCTGACGGTGTGAGCTGTCCTTTCCTCCTCTCCAGACCCACTGTTGGTTCTTTATGGGATTTTTATGGGATTTGAGTTATCAGGGTTCATCAATGAAACCTGAAGGGAATTAGGGAACTGTGCTGATTCCAAAGCAAACCCCAGAGCTGGGCTGTGAAATCCCAGATCCCATGTGCACATCCCTGTGGCTGGTGGGTTGTTTTTAAGGGATTTTCAAAATCTTTTTTTTTTAAATTCCAACATTTATGCCTTTGTAGGTGTTTTGTCTGTTGGATCGAGAACACAAAAATGTCATTTCCAAAATTTCCTCCAGCTCCTGCTTGGGAGGAATTGAATATCCTAAATCTTCCTTTAGTCCCTGAAACCTTGGCAATACTTTTCTCCCACTCAGCTGAGCAGGAGGGCTGATTCCAGAATGTTTAATAAAAAGAAAATGGCATTTCAGGCTTTGCTGATGCAACACTGCACAGAGCTGTCACTTCCCTGCTCCCTGCAAACAACCTGGGATAAAACACCCGGAATCTGGGAGCAGCAAATGGAAAATTCTTCTGGCTCCAGCCCACTTCCCTTTGTTGCATCGGCAGGAGGAGTATTTCTGGATGAGGCAGAGTGACAGATTGGCATCCCTGCCCAGGCACGTGACTCCCGATTCATCTTCCGATGGATTCCGTGGAGTCTGGGGGTGTCAAAATAAAGGAAAATAATCCCGAGCTCTTCCAAGCAGCTCCGCCGTGAGGCAGCCGGTCGGTGCTGCTTACAGGGTGAGCTGCACACACCGCTCGGGGCAGATCCGGAGCTGAGAGGAGCTGAAATTCCACATTCCAGGGGAGTCCTCAGATCAGAGGAGCAACCCTTTGATTGTCAGTTCCGATTTGCTGCTGCTCCCTGAAATTTTCAAGGGCTGAATCCTCCACCGTCCCTATCCGGGTGCCAGCTTTGCAACGCTCTGAATCCAACCTGCTGCCTTTTGATAAATGTGGCCCAAAAAGTTCATTTTAAATGTCAGGGAATGTGCCTAACATACCCCAGGAAAACTGGGGAATGGGAATTATGAAAATTCCCAACCCACCCAGCTGATTTTGGTCCTTGTTCGGCTTCATTTGCCTGTTTCTGCCATTTAAGAGGGATAAAAAGCCAAGCTCGAGGTTGACAATCTCAGTTCCTTTTAATTAGATTTAAATCCTGCAGGATTGAAGTCAATAGCTGGGAATTGTCTCCATGCCTGCAGTAAATCATTGGGAATTCGATTACTGGAAGAGATAGTCCCAAAATACAGGTTGGTGCTTGGTCTGACTCAGTAGGTGTTTAATGAGGTAAATGCAGGTGATTCTTCCATTTTCAGTGTTTCTGTGTAATTCTTTTACATGTATTGGCCCAAAAAAGGTAAAAATTTGGGAGCTGACCTGCTAAACACCTGAATAATGAATACTGAAGGGGTTTTATTACATTATAATAAATATTAATATAATATACTATTATTATAATAAATAATCATGTGTGTGCAGATGCTCTAAAAAAGATCAAAAGTGCATCCATTAAGAAGTTGGGGTAGCATAAGTTTTGTCTTTTTTCTCTGTACTTAATACCAAAAATATTAATATTAAAAATATTAATATCAAAAATATTAAATATTAAAAATTAAATGCAATTAAATTAAGCTTTGGGAAGTGAGCTCAAGACATCAGTGTGATGATACAGGGAGAGAATATTTTGATTTTCCTGGTCTCTGCTGTTACATCCTTCTCCTGCCCATCCTCTCAGAGAGGTAAATGCCCAAATTCTCTTTTCAATGTGTGATGTCAGCTAGCACAGGAATTGGCTATGCTTGGTCAGCTTGGGTCTCTTCGTGATCTCCAAGTGGGAATTTCTCAGTGACCTTTGGCAGCATTCAGTGTCTACTCATCCGTAAAATCATGGAATTGTTTCTCTTGGGAAAGCTCTCTGAGGTCACCGAGTCCAACCATCGCCAGCACTGCCAAGGCCACCCCAATCCATGTCCCCGAGTGTTAAATCCCCCCAGGAATGGGAGCTGCCATGGACAGGACAACCCTTTCCATGCAGGAATTCTCCCAATATCCAACTTGACCCTCCCCTGGCACCACCTGGAGCTGTTCCCTCTCCTCCCATCCCTATTGTGTGATGTGGGCATGGATTCCTCTGCTTTCGCTCCTTCCAATTCATTTCTCTGCGGGTTGCAAAACTCCAGAAGGAATGTTTTGGGTGGAAAACCAGGATCTGAACAGAGGAACAACACGAGCAGAAGGCTCTGGCTGATGCCAGTAAATTCCTCATCACTGTAACTTCTCCATAAACATGAGCAGAGAAGGATTCAAGGGGAAGAAAGGACTAATTCTGAAGTGATTGAGTCAAACTTCACACGGAATTCATTACACGGTGCTCCTGGGAAAATCCAGTGACAAATTTAACAAGAATGGATCCCAAACACAGCAGCATTTGCGTGGCTGAAAGAGGGAGGTGTTTAGTGGGGTCTGCACCTCGTTTCCCAGGTTAATCAAGGGAGGTCGATGTCTCACAGGCTGGAATTCAGGTTTCAGCTGGATTCGTGTGTGTGGGACACGGATACAATCCCGGGAATAAACTCCTAGGGCTGAGCCTCCCCCACCATGAGTCAGAAGGAGCAAGACAGGAAAAGCCTGAGAGACCAGAAAGGATGTGGATGGCAAAGGACAGGAGTGGATGTAGGCAATGATTTGGGATTAGAATTCCTGGGATTCATCCAGGTGTGAGCCCTGATGCTGCCTTTGGGTGGAATCCCTGGAAGTGGGGGAGCAAGGTTAGCTTGAGGTAACTTCAGCCTATTACACTTTTATCGAGGGATCCTTTTATTTTTGCTCCCTGTTCTGTTCCACATGGACAAAGGGCAGGTTTAGGTGGAATATCGGGAAGAAATTCCAATGTGTGTATTGTTAGGATAAGGCTGGAGCCCCTCTGGAGGCAGGCTGGGAGAGCTGGGAATGCTTACCTGAAGAAGAGAAGCTCCAGGGAGAGCTCAGAGCCTCTTGCAGGGCCTGAAGGGGCTCCAGGAGAGCTGGAGAGGGACTGGGGCCAAGGGATGGAGGGACGAGACAAAGGGGAACAGTTTTAAATGAAAAGAGGGGAGATTTAGATGGGATATTAGAAGGAATTCCTCACTGTGAGGGTGTGGAGGCCCTGGCACAGGTTTCCCAGGGAAGCTGTGGCTGCCCCTGGATCCCTGGATGTCCCACTCCATCCCTTGTCCCCAGTCCCTCTCCAGCTCTCCTGGAGCCCCTGTAGGCCCTGCAAGGGGCTCTGAGCTCTCCCTAGAGAGGGACTTTGGACAAGGGATGGAGAGACAAAACAAAGGGGAACAGTTTTAAATGAAAAGAGGGGAGATTTAGATGGGATATTGGGAAGAAATTCCTCGCTGTGAGGGCGGTGGGGCCCTGGCACAGGTCACACTGGGAAGCTGTGGCTGCCCCAGCCCTCCTGCTCGGTCTGCCATGTGTGAAACGAGGATGTTGTTCCTCATTCCTGACCAGAGAACAATTCCAGAAGGTTAGGAGAGAAAGGCAAAGTGGAGCAGCACAGCAAGGCCAGGCCAGGCTTTGCTGGCGATTTCCTTCCTTATTTCACCACATAAATAATCCAGTGTGAATGCCGGGAACACGGCACCATTTCCCGTGGGATCCAGACCCGCCTCACCTGTTTCAGACATTTCTGTATTGGAGCTGTCGGTGTTTCCAACTCCATCAAGGCTGAAACGACCACAGGATCCAGGGATGAAAGAGGAGACTTGAAAAGGCAAAGCAAGCAGCGTTAGGCCCATTTAATTTAAATGTGCTGGATCCAGCCCAACGCTTCAGCTCCACTGCGTCCGTGCAGTTCAGATCCTTATTAGTGTTCCTGAGAGAGGGAAGGGGATTTAAAGCAGGCCTGGCTGGAGATGAGGGAATTGGAATCGGCAGAGGTTTGGAACAGTTCTGTACTCAGCTCGTTGCGCTCTCAGGTGAGGAGGAAGGGAGGTGTGGTGCCAGTGCTTGGGAATGCTGGCTTAGCTGGGGAGATTCCTGAGCCTCAAACGACAGGAAAAGGGATTCCTGGTGGGGCAGGGAGGAGGGAATGATGAAGGGAATTTGGGATTTGCCCTCGGACAGCTCTGAGAAGGGCAGTTCAGCTCTGTCCCACCGCAGGGTTTGTCCTGTGGGTGCTGAAGGAGCTGCTGAGCTCCAAGTGGATGTCCTGCTCGGTCTGCCAGGTGCTTCTGGACACTGCAAAACATCCCTGGACAGCTCCTCAGGGAAGGGAAACTTTCCTGAAAAAAACAGGGAAAAGGGAACTGTGGGACAAAGTCACCACTGGGTTAACCCAGACAGAGGGTCTGGGTACAGCACCTCCCTGGCTGGTGTGAAAGATAAGGACAAAAAGAATGGAATTGTAAAAGGTGCTCCAGGGGCTGGAGAATCTCTGCTCCGGAGAGAGGATGGGAGAGCTGGGAATGTCCAGCCTGGAGGAGAAAAGGGAGAGCTCAGAGCCCCTTGCAGGGCCTAAAGGGGCTCCAGGAGAGCAGGAGAGGGACTGGGGACAAGGGATGGAGGGACAGGACACAGGGAATGGCTTCCCACTGGTAAAGGGGAGATTTGATGGGATATTGGGGAGGAATTCCTGGCTCTGAGGGTGGGAGGGGCTGGGATGGAATTCCCAGAGCAGCTGTGGCTGCTCCTGGATCCCTGGCAGTGCCCAAGGCCAGGCTGGAGCAGCCTGGGACAGTGGGAGGTGTCCCTGCCCATGGCAGGAGTGGCACTGGGTGGGATTTAAGGTCTTTCCAACCCAAACCATTCCATGATTCCATGGTTTTATATGACTTTCCATTCCTAATGGCCTGTGGTTGGAATTTCCATGTGAGAGATTTAATAAAAGCCACCAGAGCTCATTGTACAATTTAATAAAACCTCAGAGCTCTGGGATTAGGAAGATGCAGCCCAGAATAATCCATGGATCTCCTGATGATTGGGAGAGAATTCCTGCTCCTGCCCCACCGGTGTGAGTGGGATTCCACAGCAACTCCTGTGCTCAAAGTTTTCCTTAGGCAGAAAAAAAGGGAGGGAAAACCTTGGAACATAATTAAATCTTCTGGATCTTTATGGATTCAACTACTGAGGGAAAAACAAGGAGATTTGGGTAATACAGTGTTCCCACTCAGGAATCTTTGGGGGTTTTCCAGAGGTTTTTTCTGTTTGTTTTGTTTCCTTTTTCATTTTAAGGGTTTTTTTCCGAACAAGTTTTCCATCGGCTGAGGAAGGATCTTGTTCAGTGCCACGGGGAAAAACCTGCATTACAGGAACAGAGGAGCTTCATTTGGATGAAAATTTCTGTTTGGGTTCCAACCTGGGTGCTGAACAAGCCGGAGCATTTGTTCTCCCTGTCTTTGCAATCCCCATGGAAGACCTCAGGGAGCTGCACTTTCCTCTGCTGCTTGTTCTTGTCTCTGCTTCCAGGGAAAAGAGTCTGGGTGGAAGATTAAACTACTCAGAGAAGCTTCCAGAGGCAAATGTTGGCAATCCTGCCATTCCCAATCACTTGTTATCAATTTGGGGGAAAATCACCCGGAATCAGATAAAACTCCCTCAATCACTCCCATTAAGAAGGGGGATGGAGTTAAGGAATGATCACTTCAGGGTTAATTTTCAGCAGGGCTTGGGTTTCTCTCCCTGTTCCCTCCAAAGTGCATTTCCAGAGCTCTTAATGACAGGAAAATTGTTGGATGGAACCACCTGTGGACAGTGAGAGTCAAAGGGAACTTTTCAGCCTCACCCTGACTCTCAGAAGCAGAACTTTCTCACGGTCAGGGTGAGAAACCTCAAGAAAGTTTTGTAAACCATCTGGGATATTTTGAGAATATTTATCTCAATGGTATTTGTTGCTTTTGTTATCCTAATGGATTTCTCTGCAGCTAACCAATTGTAGCTGCTCTTGTCTCTCTCTGCTGCTGACCATGGCTGGAGAAGCACCAGGTCAGAGAACAGCTGGATCTCTTTGGAGATCTCTTTGTCCTGTCTGCTTGTTTGCTTTGCATGAAATATGCATGAAATAAAGAAGATATTTTGCCTTCTGATGGAGTCAATCATATGCTGCACTGGCCAGGACATGGCCTGAGTTGCAACAACCACCCCCTGGGATGGGACATTCCAGCAATTTATTCCCCACAAGATTTTAGCCCCAAAGAGGAGAAGGCTCGTGGGCAGCTGGGAGAGCCTCCCCATAGGCAAAAATCTCTTTACCATGGAAAATTTTCCTCCAGGATGTGTTTTTGGGGCTGTGGGAAATGGAAGCCAAATGCTGCGCACTCAGAAAAGTTCATTTATTTGACAAGAAAACTCCAAATTCACCCTTCCCCTGCTTGACACGAGAAAAAAAAAAAAATGAATTTGAGGTCTTGGAGGTTATTTTAATTCAGAGCAAAAATTGGGTTTCAGGTCAGCTACCCTTTGGATTCAGTATTTGTGCAGAATATTCCTGAGCTCCTCTTTCCGGGGTTCAGCAGGGATGAAGCAGCAGGGGATGGGTTCTTTGTTCCCTTCTCCAGACCATTTTTAGCCAAATTTTACCTGGATTCTGCCTCTCCTGTTCTCCCCGAAGGCAGCAGACGCTTGGATCGACAATGCCAAGGCAAATCCTTTTCTTTCCAGACACGTGGAATGAATTCCAGCGCTGCCAATCCCTCATTTTCTGCTTGGGGAGCTGCTCCGTTGTTTTAACAGACTGAAACAGAGTTTGGAGCTTGCCCTCATCTCCTCCAAGCCCCAAAATCCTGGAGTTTTCCATCACTGGAGTTTTTCCACCTCCTAAAGTAATTTTCCCTCCCATCCTGACAAATGGCAGCTCCATGAAGTCCTGCCCTGCTCCTGAGCCCAAGTTGGGATGTTGAAAATTATTTATTTTTTAATCTTGTTTTTTAATTCTGACCCTCTTTGCCTGTCAGCAGTGGGAATTTGTGAGCTCATGGAATCCTGGAATGGTCTGGGTTGGGAAGGCCCTCAATTCCCACCCAGTGCCACCCCTGCCATGGGCAGGGACACCTCCCACTGTCCCAGGCTGCTCCAGCCTGGCCTTGGGCACTCCCAGGGATCCAGGGGCAGCCACAGCTCCTCTGGGAATTCCATCCCAGTCCCTCCTCACCCTCATTCCTTCCCAATAGCCCATCAAATCTCCCCTTTCCCACTGGGAAGCCATTCCCTGTGTCCTGTCCCTCCATCCCTTGTCCCCAGTCCCTCTCCAGCTCTCCTGGAGCCCCTTTAGGCCCTGGAAGGAGCTCTGAGCTCTCCCTGGAGCTTTCCCTTCTCCAGGCTGGACATTCCCAACTCTCCAGAGGTTCTCCAGCCCTCGGAGCTCCTTCTCCCTGTTCACTGTTGGGGATTGGAGCAGCCAGGATGGAGAACTCATTTCTGTTGTTTCCATGCTGCGGTGGAGGAGCTAAACACAAGTCCTGCAGATTTGCCTCTGTAGGCGATGTTTANCGCTATTTCATATTTTTCTCCATTTGATATTTTTCTCCCTTGCCACTCAGCCATGCCCACAGCAGGAGCTCAGGGAGCAAATCCTCCCTGCACCTCTTCCCACCTGGGAAATCTTTCCCATTTTCCAGGCTGATTGTCCAGCATGGATTTCGGGAGCAGTGTGAGGACAGCAGGGACATTGCCCGGGCAGCTGCTGTGCATTTTTGGGGATAAAAAGCTTGATTTGAGTCCTGAAGACGAGGGAGGAGGGATTGGGTAATTAATTTAGGATTAGGTAATAATGCGGGATTAGGTAATTAATGTGGGATTAGGAAATTAATTTGGGATTAGGTAATTAATGTGGGATTAGGTAATTAATGTGGGATTAGGAAATTAATGTGGGATTAGGTAATAATGTGGGATTAGATAATAATTTGGGATTAATAATGTGGAATTAGGAAATTAATTTGGGATTAGTAATTAATGTGGGATTAGGTAATGGATGTGACTTTTTAATATCCAGGAGGACGCTCAGGAGGGACAATTTGTCCTCAGAGGCACCAAATATGTGGGAAAATCACTTGTGCAGGGTTTTCCCTTCGCTCTCTGGAGGGAATTGCGGATTTTTGTCCCTCCCGTGAGGCAGGAGCTGGGCCACAACCCCGTGTGAGGGTCAGGAGCAGGGCTGGAGCAGCTTCTCCTGGATCACCGCGGAGTTCGGAGCGCTGGAAATGATGGAAAAACGGGAAGGAGGGAATGAGAGGGGAAAAGTCTCCTGTTCCGTAAATCAGCCATGGAATCACTTCCTGCCTCTCTCCTCTTCCCAGGATGCTTCCAGGAATCCTTTGGGGTTTCTTTCAAATGTTCAGATCTCTGAGGAGAAAGGGAAATGTATCTTTTTGGTTTTATTTTATTTTATTGATTAGGTAAAATCTTAATCTAAAGCTTTAAGTGCTGCCTTGGCTGATCGGCATTTTTATGGGATATCAGCATAGCTGGGCAGCAGGAAGCAGTGTCAAAATAAAATAAAATACAGTAAAATAAGTTAAATTAAATTTTAAGAAATAAAATAAAATTAAAATAAAATAAAATTAAAATAAAGCAGCAGGTTCAGGGTGGGGAACAAAAAAAAAAATCCCAATTTTTGGGTTGAAGATCTCGATTTTTTTAGGTGGAAAAATCCTCATTTTGGGAGCTTTTTGTCCCAAAATTTTGATCCCAAATTGCCTGAAATTGGTGTTTTTATGGAGGGAAAAATTCCCAATTTTCCAGCTCCAAATTCCCCCGAGGGAAAAAGGGGAAAATTCAAGATTTNAAATAAAATAAAATAAATGTTTTTTACCATAATCTGATGTTTGAGCCACTGATTCCAAGCAGTGCCTCCAGCTGAGTGGGATCTCTTCAACTGCATGGAAATTTCCAGATTTTTCCATTTCAGAGCACCAGGATTCCTGAGAAATTGGAATTCCAGCCTTGTGTCCTTCTGTATTTACTGGGGAGCTGAGGAATTGCAAACACAGAATGATCTTCCCTGGGACTCATTAAAACCTGGGACTGAGGTCCTGCTTTGATTTCCTTCATCTCCACAACAATCATTCCAATAAAACCTGGCAGCAGCATTTCCAGCAGCGCTGAGCATCCTCCCAAATGGGTAAAAATCAGGATTGTTTGGTTATTTTCCAGCTAATCAAAATTAGGGATGCGTCCTGGATGGATGTTGATTCCTGAGGCTCCTTTTCCTCCTCTCCTCCTGCTCCTTGTGCATTTTAACACTGCCAGGACAGGCTGGAATTCCACATATTGCAATCGGGGCACGTTTTCCCAAGCCTTGTCAGCCTTGGAGCCCATCAGGATTCAGGGATGTGCAACCACACCTGGGAAATCCGAATTTCCGTGTTGATAACGCCGGGACAGGAATGAATCTGGGACAAAATGGATAAATCCTCGCTGTGAAGGGTTGGATCAAAGGGAGACACCTCCTCATCCTCCCTGGACTGCAGCTGGGAGATAGAAAATCCCCTCCCTGAAATCCTCATTCCTGCGGGGGTGTTTTGGGGCTGTTTGCACCAAGAAATGGAAATTTTGGGTGTCTCGTTTTGGGTTAAATTGTTGAGCCACACCCCCCTGGAGAGGTTTGATCCCTGCCAAGAGATTTTTTTGGGAGTTCCTTGCAGGGTTCTGAGTGCAGGCAAGTCCCAGGCTGTGGAGTCATAGAAAAGGTTAGAAAAGATTTCTAAGATGATGAACTCCAAAAGTGTACGTGAAGATTGCTGGGATTTTAATGGGATTTTAATGGGATTTTAATGGGATTTTAATGGGATTTTCCTGATTAAACTCCTGGTTTAAATAATCACAGAATCCCAGACTGGTTTGGGTTGGAAGGGACCTTAAATCCCACACCTCCCACTGTCCCAGGGTGCTCCAAGCCCCGTCCAACCTGGCCTTGGACACTTCCAGGGTCCAGGAGCTTCCCTGGACACCCAATAATGAAGAGTCTGAGCAATCCCAACAATAAAAACCTCAGCCAGGGGGAAGAGAGAGGATTTTTTCCAAGAGTTCATTAAATCCGTGGAAATCCAGAGCCTTTCTGCTCCTTCCAGTGCATCCTAATAAGTCTTATAATTATCACAGAATCAGTTAAAGAAAACCCTTCTGACCCAAATGAGTTCTTTAAGGGTATAAAATACACAAGGCTCAGACCTCAACTCCGAGTGAGTTGCACTGGGATTATTTTTCTCATTCTTGCGGATGTATAAAGTTTAAAAAGTGGAGTTTAGTCCTGATTAGGGAAAGAAATTGGGAATTTTCGTGCTTTCAGCTCCCAACAATGGGCGCAAATGGTGTTTCCCCGTTCCTTCTCACATGCAATGAGCAGCGCAGGAAGAGCCCCCAGGTATCGTTATTATCACTAATTACACACTTTGTGGTTAATGAAAGGGTCCTGTCTCCTGTCAGAGGTTTTCATGAAATGTTAATTTTTGCTCCTAATCAGCTTGAAACATGAAAGCAGCAGCTCCCGAACAAATCAGTGAACTTCGTGTTTGCCCCGTGCTGCTCTGGAAGTTTTCCAAGCTCTTCCTAGGACGATCCATCTTTTTTTGCAGGCGGGGGGAGAGCAGCAGCTCAGCAGAACTCCCATAAATCCATCACATCTGGAGCAGCGTGGAACCAATTAAATCCTTACCCTGGTTTAGTTCAACCCCACAAATGCATTTTCTCGTGGCAGGTTTTCCTCTCAGCAGCCCGGGAAGGTGACTGGGATGAGCTCTGGAATTCTCTCCCGCTAAATAAAGATGATGAAAGGCTCTGGAATAACTCCCTAAATCCTGCCCCTCTCGAGCCTTTCTGAACCTGGCTGTGAGCTCCTGTGGGCCCCAAAATCTTCTGAGATCTTGGGAATTTTAAATCAGTCCAGGGAATGGTTTGGGTTGGAGGGACTTTAAATCATCCCATCCCATCCCATCCCATCCCATCCCATCCCATCCCATCCCATCCCATCCCATCCCATCCCATCCATCCCTGCCCTCTGGCAGTGGGAAGCCATTCCCTGTGTCCTGTCCCTCCATCCCTTGTTCCCAGTCCTTTTCCAGCTCTCCTGGAGCCCCTTTAGGCCCTGCAAGGAGCTCTGAGCTCTCCCTGGAGCCTTCTCCTCTTCCTTGGATGCTTCCATGGTGGGACAGCCACAGCTGCTCTGGGAATTCCATCCCAGCCCCTCTCCACCCTCCCAGCCAGGAATTCCTTCCCAATATAATCTTAACCTGCCCCAAATGGCTTTGTTTTGATTGTTTGTTTGCTAATTAGCATGTAAACACCAGCCTATGGGGAAATAGGATTGTGCTATAGAAACCAGGCCTATGCCTCAGCATTAGGAAATTCTGTTTATCCAGGGAAAACTGAAAAACACCCAAGAGACTCCAGCTCCAAGGAGTGTTCCTGGCTGGTTTTTGTGAAGCTGGTGGCTCCTCTGCCTTTGTGCTGGGCCCCATCCTCAGCTCCTTTTTGGAAGGAGCAGGAAGCAAAGAGAGTTTGGGGACATCTTTGTGTTTTCCATGGTTCAGGGCCATGGAGTTTTTATATGGATTTGGTATTCAAAGCCAAAGTGAGGAAGGAACCAACCTTTGTATCAATTCCTCAGCATGTCCTTGTTTTGTTCTCTGCTTCTCCTTGGAAGTGGATGTGGAGGAACACATTTGGGCAGGTGGAGCTGTGAGGAGCAGGAATCCGGGATAAGAGGCCAGGACGCTTTCAAACCTTTGGATAACAAAGGGGCTGTGGCACAGCCAGGTGAGCGACACTGAGGGACATGGCAGGAGCCGAGGATTTGGGGAAAAGCAAAACTTTCGGCACAGAGGGAGATAAAAACCCAAGACTTCTTTGTTGAGGAACCTTGGAGGCACCAGCTCAGGCTGTTCCTGTGTGGCTGCACCAGGAATAAATTGATTGATTGATTGATTCCCAAGACTCTGCCTTGGGAAACCTGGGGTGGAACCAGGGAAATCTGAAGGGATTTCAATGGCCACAGTCTGGGGGTGGGAGTGTGACTGCCAGAGAATCCCAGGAATGTCAGACTGGGAAGGTTCCTAAACAATGAGATTGGTGCCAGATCGCGGAACCATGGAATCAAGGAATGGTTTGGAAGGTTCCGTAACAGTGAGACTGTACTGGATCGTGGAATCATGGAATCATGGAACCATGGAATCAAGGAATGGTTTGGAAGGTTCCTTAACAGCGAGACTGTACCAGATCATGGAATCATGGAATCATGGAATCATGGAATGGTTTGGAAGGTTCCTTAACAGTGAGACTGTACCAGATCATGGAATCATGGAATCATGGAATCATGGAATCATGGAATCATGGAATCGTGGAATCATGGAATGGTTTGGAAGGTTCCATAACAGTGAGTCTGTACCAGATCATGGAATGATGGAAACATGGAATCAAGGAATGGTTTGGAAGGTTCCCCAAGAGTGAGACTGTACCAGATCATGGAACCATGGAATCATGGAATGGTTTGGGTGGGAAGGGACCCTAAAGCCCATCCAGTTCCCATCCGTGCCATGGGCAGGGACACCTTTCACTGTCCCAGGTCTTACACAAGCTGTTTTGGGGGAACACCCTCTGCTAAAAACACCCTATTTTTGCCCATTTTAAAGTCTATTTCTGCCCCTTTTTAAGTCTATTAAAAGACTGAGTATGCATGGAGACCTTGCTGTAAATGAAATCCAGCCACATTATCCATTGTCACTCTCATCCTCTGCCTTCCCTGTCCCCACCTCTTTTCCCTGAATTCAAATAATTGAACAAACCAGACTTTGGGGTGGGCTTTGAGGTCCTCGTCCTCACTGGTTCCTCTCTTGCTGCTTCAATCACTCCAACATTTATAAATTCGGAGCGTGGATAGAGCATTTTCAGGGGAAAATTGAGGTTTGACTTTGAATTCCCACTTTCCCGGAGCTCACATGGATTCCCGGAATGTCTCTGGGCATGGCACAGACCCTGTTTTCAATAATGCTGCTGTGACCAGAAAAACCAGAGCAGCCTTTCTGCCCCAGAAAGCAATTTAAGATTTAATTAATACTTGAGGGCCACACTGCTCCAGTGAAACGAGCAGGAAGGTCTCCTCATTTCAGGCCCTAAGTGTCCTACATTTGCTGCTAATTAAAGCAGAAGATTGATATTAAAAAAAATAATTTAAAAAAGGAAAATAAAAGAAGAAATCCAGACTTAAACCGATGACTAAACAGCCCTTGTATTCCTCAGGTGTCTTTTACAGCTGGTGTTAAATGTAAATTGGTGGAGCCTCGGAAATGGAAATAGGGAATGAGAACTGGGATATATTTTCTTCCCTCCTAAAAATACCTCTGTGTATGGGGAGGGTTTGCTCTGGGATGATTAAGTGTTTCGTCAGTGCAATAATAGTTACAGAAATTCAAGGAAAATAGTGCTGGAATGAAAGGAATCTCTGGGTATTAGCATGGCTTCTGTGTGGAAGCAGCACCTGATACCAATTTTATTTTTTTCTTTTTAGGTTGATTTGATTTTTAGAACTCATTTAAAAATCAAACCTGGCTGTGTTCCCCTGATGTGCTGCCTTTGTTCGGAGGTTCTCTGCTCCCACTGGATGCATTTCACAGGGCCTGATTTGCTTCTAGGAAAGGAGTTTTAGCTTTTTTGGAATTCCCATCCTCCATCCCTCAGGGAGGATGGGCAGCGTGATTCCAGAAGGGATCAGGTGCCCGGGAGTCTTATGGTCTAAGGTTTTAAGAGGTTTGGAGAACAAATTTCCAAGAGATTTTGTAAAATCACTCCTCCAAACTTCTCCCTGTGTCACCCATGGCCACATTTCCAGGTTGTTCCGCTCTGCTTGGGATGAGTTTAATTTTTATTCCTTGTTTTAATTTGGCCATTTCAATGCCTGTCTGGGAATTAACTTTTTAATGATGCTTTGCTCAAAACGTACAAGACCTGCTCTGTTCCCAGTTGTCTCTCCCTCCTCAATGGGCTGCTCCTCTTGTCCTGACCCAGTTTCCCTTCCCAATCCAGGGCTGAAAAATCAGGGGAACCATCACCTCCTCCTCCTCCTCCCTTTGGCTCTCCTGCCCAGCATTTTTTCCCTACCATAAATCAGCATGGAAACCTGCTCCAAAGATTACTTTAAAAACAACCTGACATATTTCTGGGATCACGACCGTGTTACCCTGGGATGAGAGGGAGTTCGCTTCCCTCACATCCTTTCCGTGGGAAATGAGCGTGGGTTCTCCTTTCAGCACGGCGTGCCCGTGATGGATGGGATAAAGCAGGCCAGGAGTTCAGTTCTGATGATTTATGGGAGCCCTGCACTCACCTATTTTTCCTCTCGGTCTTGTGGTGTGGGAGGCTGTAAAGAACCCATTGCCCTTCCCAGGAGTGCACAGCTCCGTGTGATTGATCCCAGATTCCTGGCACGGAGGGAGCTTTGGGAGGAGGGACAGTGGATTTGTGCTCATACTTTATAAAACCAAGTTTTTTATGGCCTTTCCCCTTGTACAGACCTGGCTGTGCTTTAGAAGTGAATCGTTGGAGCATTTTAAGAGTAAATCGACTTCCCATTCAGAAAGAAAATGTTTTTTGTCTCCAAAGAGGTGAGTCCAGGCTCCTTAATAACATTTTCACTTCATTTGTGGCCTTGAACCCCTTGACAAAGTGGTATTAATGTAATAATTGCCAGGTTATGTACAGTTCCTTGCCTGCTGTGACCTAGCTGGGTTAATTGCGGGGCTTGATGGCCTTGGAGCTCTTTTCCAACCTAAATATTCTTTTCCAACCTCAATGTTATTTTCCAACCTAAATATTCTCTGAAATCGGGGAATAAACCCATATCCTGCCCACAAAACCAGGGCTTTGTCACTCTGGCTGTGGGTGGGAGTCACCCCACCCAGCAGGGCAGGGAGGGGTCTGGGCCAGGCCCACGGGGAATTTCAGGGTGCAAAAGCACAATGAAAACAGTTCAGACTGACCTGAAATGAAAACGGTTCAGAGTGACCTAAAATTAAAATGGTTCAGAGGGACCCTAAAATGAAAATGGCTCATAGTGACCTACAATTAAAATGGTTCAGAGGGACCCTAAAATGAAAATGGCTCAGTGACCCTAAAATGAAAATGTTTCAGTGACCCTAAAACGCAAACAGGGAGCAGCAGCAAAGAATGAGCCTCTGTTTTCAGAGGGCTCAAAGCAGGGCCTGGACTCTGTGGGGATTTCAGGGTGACTCGAGCAAAGCTGCTGTGGGTCACAGGTGCCATAAATGTGTTTAAGCACATTGACAGGGAAGAATATTTGGGAGAGGAGCTTCTTTTCTCCCTCTTCCTTCACATTTGCCATCTCCTTAATTAATTCACCCACAAGCAGAGCAAATTCCTTGAGCTGGGAACAGTTAAAGGGCCTGGAGCTGGGGAGAGGTGTCTGAATTTTCCTCTTTCTCTTCCAGTGTGACCCTTTGCACTTCTTAAGCCTCGAAATTGGGCCATGGACCACTGCAGAGTCATGAATATAGTCCTGGCTGCAGCAAGGAATCAGAGACTTTTAATTTTTTTAGGCTTTTTTATGCTTATCCTGCTGCTAAGAAAGGGCAGGGAGAGAAGCACAGAGACCTGAGGCTCTTCTGAGGACTGGTGGGCATTGTTTTGGGGGCTCCATGGAGTGTCCACAGCAAAGACACAGCACAGCTCTCGCTGTAGCAGTGCCATGAAGGAGTAAAACTTATTCCGGGATGGCCACAAGCAGTTTCTGATTGTTTGGGATGTTGTGGAGAGGGAAAGGCAGCTGTAGGAATGGAGAACAAGTGCTGGCTGTGTTTGCTGCACTGAGAATGTGTCCCAGGCAGCCTCTTCTCTTCAGCAGCCTGCGATAAATCAATCACTCCCTGATAAAAGTTCTTTTTCCCTTTGTTTAATCTTTATTTTTCTTCCTTGCGCCTCCCCTGCTTACAGAGAGTTAAAGAATCCAGATTTACAGAGGCACCTGTGACTCTGGGCTGGTTTGGAAGGCACAGAACCCTGGAATGGTTTGGGTGGGAAGGGACCTCAAATCCCACCCAGTGCCACCCCTGCCATGGGCAGGGACACCTCCCACTGTCCCAGGCTGCTCCAGCCTGGCCTTGGGCACTGCCAGGGATCCAGGGGCAGCCACAGCTGCTCTGGGAATTCCATCCCAGCCCTTCACCTCCCTCATTCCTTCCCAATATCCCACCCATCCCTGACCTCTGGCAGTGGGAAGCCATTCCCTGTGTCCTGTCCCTCCATCCCTTGTTCCCAGTATTTTTCCAGCTCTCCTGGAGCCCCTTTAGGCCCTGCAAGGAGCTCTGAGCTCTCCTTGGAGCCTTCCCTTCTCCAGGTGAACATTCCCAGCTTCCCCAGCCTGGCTCCAGAGGTTCTCCAGCCCTTGGAGCATCTCCATGACTTCTGGACTGGCTCCAGCAGCTCCACATCTTCCTGATGTTGCCTTTTCCCCGCAAAATCTCCTCACACAATGGAGAAAACAAAACCTGTGAGAATCAGCCCTTAAAACTGCAAACTAACTTTTTTCTTAACTTTTAATTGCAATTCTCCCTGGCTGTCATTGGGGTTTTTTTTTTCCTGGGTGACCATTTTTGTTGTTCCCTACCCCAAGAAGGATTTGTTGGGCAGAGAAACCAAAGGCACTGCTAGAACCAGACAGGCCAAGGCACTGCCCAAGCTTTTGCCTTAAAACCCGTGGAAAGAAATGTAATCCTGCCAGGATAATTAGTCTGATGAGAAAAAGTGACCTTTCTAGCAGGGAACATAATTGCATTGTCATGGCCCATGGTTTGACCTTCTCTGAGCCCTCCCTCAACACAGCTAATGAGGATTGTTCTGAATCCTGTTGACAGCCAGGACGTCGTTGGGAAATAAGCAGCTCCTGGAAACCAAGCAAAATATTAAATACACAGAATGCTTATTATTTATAAAAACATCCCTGTTAATGTAATTCCTCCTGCTGCAGTAATTGCTGAGAGCTCGACAGGGTTTTTTCACCCCCATTTCCTTGTGGAGCCTGAGGTTGGCTCTCTGTAACATCCCAAAGCTACTGAGATCCTAAAAATAATTTTTAAAGTGCCCTTAACTTTCATGATTTTCGTATTCAAAAGAGTTCAGGGCTTGAACAATTGGCATTTCCACCTTATTTTTCCTACCTTCCAAGTTAAGGGTTTATTCATGGATTTTGAATAGTGTTTTTCTTCATTTTCTGAATAATATCGCTTGCTCAAAGGGTGAATTTTGGTGCCATCTTCCTCAAATCCCTGAGAGAAGCCTCTCATCTGAGTTTTTATTTCTGATTTAGGGGCAGTCCTTTATGCAGGACAGTGGAATCAGTTGGAAAAGTGGCTCCTGAATCCTGGGAAACAGAGAAAACCTTCCATCCCCAGCTTTGGCCTTGCTCAGCCTGTGAATGTCCCTGGGAGCTCTTGGGTGGGTTTTAGAAAGAAATCAAGCCTTGATTTAGGACTCCAAGTGACAGGAATTTGCCATTTCCCTCCCTCCACAGTTGATTGCTTTCTGAAATCGTGTCTCTTTTCAGTTAAATTTATTTTAAATGGTCTTCCCTGGCTTTTGTTTTACTTAAGTTGGGAGTTCCAGCTGCCGTGGTGGTTCTACAGCAGAGATTCACACCCTCAGGAGCAGCAGTGCCTCCCCAGTTGTAAGAACTTCTCTGATTTGTGAGGATTTGGGGATAAATTAAGCTCTACCCATAGGTTTGGGTGATTTTCACCGGGGAGGAGTAATTCGTGCTCAGTTTTGACGACTTATTTCCCATTTTCCACCTGTTTCTGGCATTACAAACTCCTTGTTGACTCCTTTCTACAGACTTGGCACATCCAGCTAATTATTTCGTTGATTGCAAAGGGAAGGAATCTCTGTCTCTGCCACGGCTCCCAGTGCTCCATCCCAAATGGAATGTCTAGGCAGGATCACAGTGTGAACCTCTCCAGCTAAATCTGTCCCAAAAGTTGTGGGTTTCCACTTCTGCTCCTTTGGAACAAACCTGTTCCCTCTGCAAAAGGCAACACAGGTGTTGGAAACCTCTTTCTGTTGTTCTCAGCGTCAGGTGGCCTGGAAAAGTCATGAATTTTCCAGTGTTTCCAGGGTCTGCGGTGGCAGCGGAGTGGGAATTTCAGTGTTCTCCCCTCTCATCCAAAGTGAAAGCTGGTGCTTCACATTCCAACAGATCCCACAGTCCCCCCTCTGCAATCCCAGGGATTAAATATTGAGGCTGTTTTCAGGAAAGGGGGAGTTTAATGACTGTTTGGAGGGATGGGAAATGATTTTGATTCCATTTCTGCAGGGGATGCCAAAGGACAGGTGGCTCCAGGCTGAATATTCCATGTAATGAGGCCCTGGGGGATAAATCCCACCAGTCCCTGGGAATGGAAACACACCCAGGACATGCCTGGCAGGAAAGAGGCCGATCCTGATTTATTTGATGTGTTGTGACTGCTCTGCTGATGGAGCAGGAGCAATATCCCGCATTGATCGTCCGGGAATTGCTGGGAAACATCAGGAAAACTCATTGTTCCCACTCAGGGAGCACCAGCTGCCTTTAAATGTTGTCTTCGCAGCACTCAGGCTGCTGTGGATCAGGATTTTGATGGGATTTAGCAACAAAATTCCTGAAAAATGTGCTGCAACCTGGACACAGCAGGAGGGACTCGACCCCCTGCATCACCAAAGTCTTTAGAGCACATCCAGCATCTCCAGGGATGCTGCCACACTCAGAAAACAAACTTCAAAAAATGTTCATTTGCTTGAGTTTTTCTGGAGGGGTTTTTTAATCCAAAATGCCAGATAAATGCAGAGGTCTGTGGGCTGCATCTCGTTATTTAAATAACTTAGGGGCCAGAATGGGGCTGAAAGTCAGAAGTGCGCTTCTAATGAAAGAAGAAAAAAAGATACAAAAGGAAAAATGTATTCCTGGGAATTTTACTTTTGAGCTCTGAGAGGAAAACCATTCAGTGTCAGCACTTGGCACTCCTGGAGCTGGACTCAGCGATCCTGTGAGCTCCTTCCAGCTCAGGATATTTCATGATTTTGTATTCTGTGACAGCACCAAGAGGGTGTTTGGCTCTCACCTCCCTGCACAGGTTGATTTTTGTGTTTAATTCTTTGCCTTCCAAAGGAACGAAGTGTCTCTTGCAGCTCTGGTGCTTTGGCAGAGGCTGCAGACACGGAGCTGTTTCTCTGCTGCTGAGATGCTCCCGGTACCCTGGGGGCCATTTGGGAATTGTCTGATAACACAGGGAACTGGGTTTATGGCATTTTGATAACACAGAGAGGAGACAGGTTTTTAGAGCAAAATTCCCCTGTAAAGAGAGGTTTGTGTGGTTGTTTTTCGTGGAGCGACTAAAAAAAAAATTGTCTTTTTTCCAACTCCAGCTGCAGGTTTTGTGTTTGTGTCTCACGCCAGATAAAAGGTGCGACACCAATAGTAAATCCTTGCCTTTGTCAAAGGATTTCCACGACTGAAAGCAAAATGGGCTTTTATTCCTCAGGGATTCACTTTTTCTGCAGATCAGTTGGAGAGAAAAGGGTGACAATCCCCCCTGCAACAAAAGAATTAAGGAGTTCAATTTATTAAGTTAATCAAAATAGTGCCGAAGGAAACCTGATCGCAGCCTGTTCCCACAGGAGGAGTGACGTGATTATAAAGGGCTTTTATCCTGAGTGATAATGAAACAACAATTCCTGATTGCTGGGAGTTATCTAGGGAAAAAAATCTAAAAATTTGGGGTGAACTCTTTAAAGTGACTCTAAAATCACCTTCCCTGGAAGTTAAAAAATGTGTGGATGTGGTGTTTGGGGACATGGGTTAGGGTGACCCTGGGGTGGTGCTGGGTTATTGTTGGACTTGATCTGAGAGGTCTTTTCCAGCCTCAACAACTCCATGATCCTGTGAAGTGAGTGAGAATTCAGAGAAATTCCTACAATTGTGATTTATCCATCATTGGGAAGACAAAACAAGGCCCCACCCTGAGGCTGGAGTAAATTCACTTCATATTTGGCAAATAACTTCACGTGGAGTAGGAGGAACCATGAGCTCCGTGTCCTGTTCCAAGCAACCTCCTGCCTTCCCTGCCCTGCCTCAGTCTCCCCATTTTCCTGGGAAGGAGAGGCCCTTCCCTGTGTTTTAGGGCCATTCTGCTCCGTGGATGTTGGACAGGTGTGGAGAACTGGTTAGCTGACAGAAGACCTGTTCTGATGGCTAAGCAGGGCCTGGGAAATATCAGACAGCCAAGTTGAGAAGTGCAGGGGAGCTGAGGCATGATGCCCTGCACTACGGCTAGTAGATAATACTAATAGGGAGCTTGCAGTTAGCTAGATGTGGGAAAATGAAGATGTAAGTGACCAGGAATGAAAAACTAAAGGCGGGGTTAATAGTTAGAAAGATATCCAATAGAATAGTTAGGCTACAGAATATGCATTAGCTTATTATGAACTGTGTAAGTATGCTGCGCCTTAATCAATAAATCGAAGCTTGCTGATCACTCATATTGAGCCATCCGAGTTTTCCCTCGCCGCGACAGACAGGAGCCATGGCATGGCCATTCCCAGGATCCCTGTTTCCCCAGCTGTGCCTGTGATGGTTTTACAGCAGAATTCTGCTGCCACATCCCCTCCCCGGCACACCAGGGCCATCCCAAACCCCAGCGCTGCCGAGCTCCTCTCCGTGCGCTGCCACCCTGACCCACTTTCCTTTCTTAGATCAAAGCTGCCCACGAGCAGCAGCGATTCCATTCTCCTCTCCACTCCCACACATTCCCCTTCCCGAACGCTTCATTCCTCTCGCTGAACTTTGTGCCCGTGATTGTTGCCGCCGATCCGCTTTAAACGACCTTTTCAAAACCTTTCCATTGGGATTTCAGGAGAATGGAATTGGTAATGAGGGAAGGGAAAGCATCCAGCGGGAGGTAATGGATGCAGCCACACAGCCCCACGTTGCTCCGTGGGGTCTGGGACATTCATGCCCATAAAGGTGCTGGTTTTTCCTTTAAAGATCCTGTTCTGCTTGGGTTCACTGGGGCACCGGCCACAAGCAGGCACCTGGAGGCATTTGGAAATCCAGGAGCTCTGTAGGGATGAAATTCCCTGAACTTTGGTATTTGTCCCACCTCTGAGCACATTTCTGGGGCAGGTGCCCTGGTGAGAGGCTGGCAGGGCTGCCCCAGCTCCTCCTCCTCCTCCCCTCAGGTGTCCGGAGCCAACTCGGCCTTGCCTGGCTCAGCTTCTGCTGCCTCCACACACAGAATTCAGCTTCATTCCCAGAAACTGTGGGGCTTTGCCTAATTTAATGTATGGAATTGCCAAAATATTGGGGTTGGAAGGACCTCAAAGCCCACCCAGTGCCACTCCTGCCATGGCAGGGACACCTCCCACTGTCCCAGGCTGCTCCAGTCCTGTCCAATCCTTGGACACTGCCAGGGGCAGAAGGGGGAATTTGATGGTTGTTCAGTGCTGGTTTTAGTGGGTTTTTCAATGTTTTAGGCTCTGGCAGGATTTAGCCCTCTCAGTTAATCATGTTTGAGGGACATTGTGGCACTTTCTGTGTGAACCATGGGCATGTGAGGCCTTTCTGGGATCACAGACCTGCACTTTCAATATTAAGGATCAAAACTTGACGTGGTGGTCGACGCTTTGATTGGGATCACACCAAGCTCATCTCTGAGCTGGCCATGAGGAATTAATGGCCCTGGTTTTCTGGAAAAGCACCTTTATATTCCTTTGGGACAACAGGGAGGCCTTTGCCTCTCTTCAATCTCTGCTTTGAGACTGCTGGGAAGTAATTTTGGAGGAATTAGACACGGAAAGAGCCACACTCTCCCTCCCTCCCTCCCAGCATGAAGCACCAATTCCTGTTTGTTATGATCCCATTTGATTGGGGGGTGGGGGGAGGATGGGGGGTGGCTGCTGATGCCATTTCCTGAGCAATTAAATTCCTGGCAATTAAATTAATTCATGACTAAACATTTATTTGTGTTGTGCCCACAAAGCCCAAACCTGGAAGCACCCACAGGGTTTAAGGTCCCTCCCAACCCAAACCATCCAGTGATTCTGTGATTCAAAAAAAAAAAAAACCAAGGAATTGGGGATTGTGATGCCAGAAGCTGCTGTGGGATGTGGGATGTCCTTCCCTATAGATCAGTCATAGGATTTGTGCTTGTTTCTACTCAGTATTAACTTTTTGTAACCCTCATCCTTTAATCCAGTTGTTCTTTATCCCAACTAGTTTTCCTGAATTAGTTGAGCTCTTGATTTTCCTGATACCTCAGTGTGATACTGAAAGAAACTCTTTTTGTCCTAGGAAGTTATTATCGGATGTTCAGGAATTTTCATTCCGTTCTCTCCAGGGTTTATTTTTTATTTCGTCACACTTTCCCTCTGTTACTTGGTATTTTCCCCCTTCTAAGATAAACACCGGTGATCTTTTCGATATCTGCGGCACTGCCATTAAAAAAAAAGGCTTTAAATCATCCCATAAAATGTAATAGGGAATGCTGGCTGTGCCATAGAATTCTGCTGCTTCAACCCCACAGAAAGGTTATCATTTTCTATCGCAAATACAGAATTTAATGCACTTCCTATGAAATCCTATTGGGATTTACTCCTATTAAATTCTATAGGACTGGAGATGCCCCCAGGGATTACTCTGATAACAGCAAGAGACCATTTTGGGGCGGAATGGATCTCAGGCTGTTTCCCAGCTTCTTTTTTGCAGTTATCTGGGAAAACTTTATCACTCCTCTCTAATTTCTCGGCTGCTTTCCTTTCTGAAAACGCCGCTGAGAACTGAGATCCCTCTCCCCCGGAACTTCCGATTAGGAGGCTGTCAGGAGTGTAAATATTTCATAGGTGATGATTTGCCTTGCCAATAAATTAGCACTTCCTGAAGTCCCCTGGGACTTTTGGGGCCAGGTTGGTGAAATGTTGTCAGTTCTTGGCCCAGCTCATTGCTTCTGCATCCTCTGCTCTGCTTTCCCAACGTGGATCTGACAGGAATTTGCTGTATTTTGTGTTTCTGAGGGGTGGATCCCTTCCAGGAGGTGTTTCCGGAGGTGGTGAAGGAAATTCCATGTGTTGGTGCTCGATATTTGTCCTTGCTGCTTCCAGCTGTGATGCCAGCGCTGGTCAGTGCCAGCTCTGGTAGCAAAAGGTTTGGTGAGCCCTTCTTGAGGTCCAGAGTTCCCAAAAAAAAGTCTGTGGAAATCATAAATCCAAAAACTTCTGAAAAAATCATAAAATCATGGAATGGTTTGNTTAGGCCCTGCAAGGGGCTCTGAGCTCTCCCTGGACTCTTCCCTTCTCCAGGATGGACAATCCCAACTCTCCCAGCCTGGCTCCAGAGGGGCTCCAGCCCTTGGAGCATCCTGGCTTCCCTTCCCTCCAGCACAGTGACCACACCACAGAGCTTGGTGTCATTGCCAAAATTGAAATGGGGGTATGAAAACTCAGGGATGAAAGGGTGCAGAAAGAGCTGGAGCATTTCTTCAGAGAGGGAATAACTCCACAGCAATTCCTTCAGCCTCTCAGTGAGGTCCTGGTTTATCCCCAGGAGGAGGAAGGTGAGCACAAGCCCACGGGAGCATGGAAATCCCAGAATGGTTTGGGTTGGAAGTGACCTTAAAGAAAACACCTCATTCCACCCCTGCCGTGGACAGGAACACCTTCCATGGACCAGGCTGGTCCAAGCCCCATCCAATGTGGGGCATTTCCCTCCAATGTGGGGCAGTTCCATCCCATTTCCTAAGATGGGAATTCCATCCAGTGCTCCACACCTTGGCACCATCACCAGGGGGGTTTTGTTGTGGTGACCTGGGTGAGGAAGAGATGAGATGGTCCTGGAGGTGTGAACTTGGAAGGGAGGAGGCAGAGCTGGATCGGAGTCCTACCCTGGGAAACAAAAGTGATAAGGAGCAGTGATAAGTAGCACTGATAACACTCGGTGATAACACTCAGTGATAAAATGCAGCTCTGCAGGCTGGGAAGGTTCCTGTTCCTCTGGGATTTGGGATGTTCACATTCCCTTTATCTCCTCACTCCTGGAGGTCAGCTCCAGTGGGGAATGTCTCTCTTCGTGTGGGGGTTTCTCCTGAGGGTGCTTCCTGCTCCATGAGGACCAGATTTATTCCAATTCCATGTAAATTATGGATTTCACCAAAATCCACTTTCTGAGAGTGCTCTTTCCTCCGTCATTCCCACAGCAGTGAATCCTCCTCTGTGTCCCTGTGTTGCTTTGTTGAAGCAGAAAATGAGCCCTTGGCTGGATGTAAAGTGTGAGAACAGCAATATTCCCTATTCCCTGAGTGACCCTGCCTGGCGCATGGAAAAGGTGAGCACACCCAGCCCTGCTTGTCTTTGACTCCCTGGATAGGCTGAAATACATCTGAACTCCTCACGTTGTTATTAGGAGCAAAGATGTTGAGCCACAGGATATAATTTTTAAAAGAAATCATCATTTCTTCCAAAATATCCTTAAAAAATATCTGATTTCATGCAGTGTTCTTATCCAAGGCCTGTGCTGGCTCATCTTGGCACTTTGGGAATGAATCATTTTCTCTGATTGTCTCGTCTAGGAATTCCCAACTATCAACATCCTTCTAAGAAACTGCAAGGAAAACAAAAAAAACAAAATTAACTTTCAGCCCCCCTTCTTCAGTCCCCTGTACCTGACTCAGATGAGATCAGGGATTTTATTTTCCTGACCAGAGCCTGGGAATTTTTCCCTATATTAAAAATAACCCAAGACAGCCTCCCGCAGCAGATCAGGATGTTTCATAAAACCTGATTTTATCTTGCAAGAGATAATCTCACTTCTTCATTAGGAACTATGGGACTATCTGGGAAACATTCCCCATGGAAAAAACCAAACCTGGGTGGTCTGAAGCAGAAAATGTGTTGGCTCATCCTTTTAGTGGCTTTTCTGCATGGGTGGCAATGAAAATTTTTTTCAGGTAAAGACAAAAAAAGAAATAAAATAGGGGTTTTCCCCTCTAAATCTAAAGCACGGAGTGCATTAGGTCCATATCCTGCATTGAAGGAAAATGGATTCTGTACTGTTTAGGGGGGAAATATGTGTTTTCAGAAGGGTGAGAGGAAGCAATTCCACAAGAACAGGTGGACAAGGCCTTGTTTTGCTCCCCAGGCAGAGCTGCTCCGTGGGTTCCACTTCAGATGATCCAGGAGAATGTGCCTCGTGGGACAGGTGACATTCAAGGCGCCGTGGTGGCTCCTCTCACCTAAAACCAAAGCTGAAGGTCAGTCCGAGCCTCAGGCAGGGATTACCCAGCCCAGGTACCAGGCTGGGCCCGGTGAGTTGTTTAATTCCCCCCCACATCCCCTGGATCCAGATGGTCCCAGCTCCCTCCTGACCCAGCCAGCCTGTTTTGGGTTCTTCCAGCCAGTTTGGGTTCTTTGGTTCCCCTTTCCCCCAGTTCCCAAATCGTGTTGGACATTTCCTGCTGAACGCACAGGGAGTCTCTGAAACATCATCCAGTCCTTTATCCCCAGGAGCCCCTCAGGAGCTGCTTTTTAAAATGGATTAACTATGACAGGGACTGCACTCCCACAGTTTTTAAAATATACAATAAGTATATTACATACTTTTAAAGCTATAAATAAGATTTATACACAACCCATGGGGATTTTCCATTAAAACTTCATAAATCACATTGTACATTATCCTTTTTAATCCTCAGCCTTGCCGTGGTAGTCACCAGAAAATATATTTAACCCTGTATAAAATTGATGATAGGCACGGAGAAAGAATGTTAAAGAGAGCTTTTATGGGCTCTGTATTTTCCTAGCCTGATCCATTCTTTTTCCTGGCAATTATTTGTAATAGGAGCAGTTATCTCCTGCCCTTCATTAACTGAAAACTCAGGTGCTCTGCCTAGAACGGAGCCAGCACAGCCCAGGATGAGCTTTTCCTGCCTTGTCCTCTCTTTAGCTGGGGGTTTCCCATTGTTTGGTGCTTGGAGAAGGCAATTTTCACATTCCAGGTCTCAGCCATGCTCTTCCTGCTGATTCAGCTTCTCCTTCGAGTGAATGGCATCTGCTGAGGAACATTGATTTAATTGTTATCGTGGAACTGAAGCCCCATCCAACGTGATGAACTTTCCAGCTCTGGGCTGTGGATGCCCAGGGAAGGGAATAAGTTTCAGAAGTTGTTTTATAAAGCCCTGGTTTTAAAAGATCTTCAGAGCTCAGCACTGCTTTGCTGTCATGTCTCAAGCTGTGCTCAGTCCATGCCCTTCCCAACCCTTGTTCAGCAGATCATTTTCTGGAGAAACATGTTTTTCCTCTGCAAAGACCCCCTAAAAATCCACTTCTCCTTCTTCCTTCTGCTTCTCACTGCGGTTGCCCCTGGATCTCTGGAGGTGTCCAAGGTCAGGTTGGATGAGACTTGGATCCATTTGGGACAGTGGGAGGTGTCCCTGCCCATGGCAGGTGTGGCACTGGATGCGCTTTCAGGTCCTCCCCGACCCAAACCATTCCAGGATCCCATGATTCTAAAAAAATCCCATTTTAAATGCTGTAAATAGCAAAGATTGGATGAGGAATTTGAAATTGTTGGGGGAACAGAATATCTCGTGAGTGATTTTCTCACTGCCCTTGGTGGCATCAAAGTCACTGCCCTTCTGCTCCTGAGCACTGGGAAAAAATTATCCAGATCAATGGAATTCAAATAATGTGCAAGTTTTACTGTTTATGGAAGGATCCAACGCCCAGGTGCTTCCCACTGCCAGAGGGCAGGGATGGATGGGATATTGGGAAGGAATTCCTGGCTGTGAGGGTGGGGAGGGGCTGGGATGGAATTCCCAGAGCAGCTGTGGCTGCCCCTGGATCCCTGGCAGTGCCCAAGGCCAGGCTGGAGCAGCCTGGGACAGTGGGAGGTGTCCCTGCCCATGGCAGGGGTGGCACTGGATGGGATTTAAGGTTCCTTCCCACCCAAACCATTCCAGAATTCTATGGTGATTCCCAGCTCTCTGGTAGAGAGTTCACGGTGTGGGAAGGATCTGGGTGCAAATGATGATGGAATCCTTGGCTGTGTCTGAAACTCTGGGAACATCCCCCTGTTGTCCCCTTGCACTTCTCACTCAACCCTTTATTTATTAATTTCAGTTATTTTCTCCTCTTTCCATGCATTTAAGCTGGGAGATCTTTAAACCCAGGAGCATCTCCTCCCCCTTGGAAGCACGGAAGGGAAGGATACAATCCACAGTCACAGTCCTTTAGGAAAACCTGATCCCTGCAAGGTGACCTGATCAGAGCAAATCTGTTCCCTCCATGTTAAATGGGATCCAGGAGAGAGCTGGAGAGAAAATAATGCGGAAAAAAGTGCTGGAAACACCAGGATGCTTTTAAAACCCCAGGACATGAGGGGCAGCTTCCTCCCCACCAGGAGCCACTGGCAGTGGGACTTAATTAACAGATGCCTTCCCGTTTTGCAGCAGGGAAGTGGTTTTGTGGGAAAACACCATCCGTGGGGCTGGGAGGAGACAAGGAGCAATCGGGAATGTGCTCCAGAGGCTCTCAGGAACAAGCAGCCCTGATGAGCTCCATACCAGCTCAGCCAAAATAATTCCTCAGGCTTGGAAAGCTCTGCCGAGGAGGAAAACGGGAGGAGTTTCAGGGTTTACAGGCGTTCCGTACGCAATTCCAGCAGGTGTTCCACGCCCAATTCCAGCCGCCCGGATGCTGTGGTGAGCAGGATGGATCCTGCCCGGGTGTGGGTGGCAGGGAAGGACTTCCCTGATTTCCCTCGGCTCCTGCTCTGCCAGTTCTGCCTGGGGATCAGGGCTTGTCTGATCATGCAAATGAGGGTTTCCTCACTCAGTGCAAACAAAGTGGAGATTATAAATAAAGTTAATTAAGAACATAACAGCAGAACCCTGCTAATAGAGACTGTGCCAATAGCTGTCCAGGAAAACCTGGAGGTGAGGTTGGCTTGGAAAAGTATTGGCACAATCCCTGTTTGTCCCCTGGGATTGTCTGGGGATGAAAAAAACAGCAGAGTTGTGAAATGATGGGAGAAGTTATCCGAAAAAAGAGGAATTAAGGTAGATATGAACCTGTTTGAGCCTGAGTTTAGGTCAGAACTGATCTCCAGTGAGTGTGTAATCCATGGGAGAGCAAGCTGGGAATAAGCAAAATTCCAGCATGGAAGAGGATGATTTCCAGGAGTGCTGTGAATCCAGCCCTCCTTATCTTCATTTTCCTCCATCCTTTAAAATTCAAGTGGTAAATTTGAAGAGGTTATACCACTAATTAACGAGGACAGGCCCTACAAGGCCAGGTGGTGGTCCCTAGCCTGGCTGTTTGGTTGCCTTGAAGAGGAAATCCCTGAATTTCCCACTCCTTTCTCTCCCAGAGTCCAAGAGCAAATACACCCGAAAAATAAAAATGTGGATAAGAAGAAAAAGAGCAGATTTGTACCAAAATGTTTCGTTAATCAAGGTCAGAATTTGACTTACCAGAAGGAGAGAGGATATTTTATCCATTAGGATAAAAGAGTTGGACTCATCGTTGGATTTCTCCTCTGGTTTCCCTTATGGAAAAGGGTGTTTGCCATAAAACGTGGAAATGTTTGATATAAATTCCATGGGTGTTGTCTGCACTGAAAGACTGAAGGACAAAACCCTTTGGTTTTCTACACTGGCATCCCAAAGGTCACCAAACCCAGGAGCAAGCCCAATACCTGAATCCCAAATATTCCTAAATATGAATATCCCAGGAGGTATTTGTGACTCGTGGGGTAACAGTCCCATTTTCCCTTTGGGATTAGGTGCAGGAAGCTGATATGGCTAATGAAGCACTTCGAAGTTTGATAAGCCCTAAATCAGGTTTCCTGGGCTTTTAATTATGCTCCATGATTATTGGAGATTTGCCATCATCTTTTTTTTCACCTGATTGATGAATAGGAGGGGTCAGACCATCCATGGAGCACCTTGACTGTCAGTGGAACCATTCCAGAGGCTTTGGCTGAGCGGGAAGAGCACCAGTGGCTGGTTGGTGTGAGGCACGTTTATCAGGAGGATCAAAGATAACTTTGGATTCCTGCTTTTCCTGCCTCAAAGGCACCCAGGAGACAGCCCAGGTACCCCCAGGAGGCAAAAGATGGGAGAGAAAGGGGCAATAATTGTGCTGGGAAAAGGAAATAGAGCAGCTGGGGCTGTTTGAGGAACAGATGGATCTGGGAAGTGTCCAAGGCCAGCATGGACACAGCTTGGAGCAGCCTCTGGAAGGTGTCCCTGCCCAGGCAGGGGAGGAGTTTGGTGTCTGTAAGGTCCCTTCCAGCCCAAACCATTCCATGGTTCTACCATTCCATGTCTGCAGGGTCCTGCAGCATCTGCATGGAGTAGTAATGAACTGGGAATTAATTTTTATGCCAGTTTTTCCAATTTTTCGCGTCCATGCATGTGCAGTTTGGAATATTTCAGTTATTGAACAAAGCTGCTTTTTTATGATCCTCGCTGGAATATGGAAGGAACATTTCTGGGTTTATATGGGAATTCAAATGTGGTTTTAGATGTAAAACCCATTTACAACCATTATCTTCCATCAGAACTCACAACTTCTTGTGCCTGATCCTTGATCCGTGCTTTTATTCCTCAGCTGAATTCCCTGGATTTGGGCTGCTCTGGCCTGGACTCCTTATTTGTGCATGTGTTGAATTCCACTCTGAAATCCCAGGGGTTTTAAGCAGCTCCATGTGCTGGTTTGGGATTGAGAGCTGAGCATGCTGTGATCACAAAAATCGGGATTTTAAAGCCTTCCCTCCCCATATTCCTCCTTGGACAACCCCTCATGCCAAGGTAATTCCCCCTGGGAAATATTTTTCTGCTGAATAATTAATAATTCCATGGACGTGGATCACACTGTCAGGGCAGTTTGCTGAGCTCTCTGCCCTGCTTTGATCTGCGGGGGCTGGAGCGACCATTCCCACCTGGATTTGGGATTTGGGATGTAATCCAGCCTCACTCCTCCGAGGATTATCTGCATTTATGAGCACATTTTGGATTTCTCCAGTGAATTAGTGAATTCCATCTTCATTACTCACTGGGGGAGCTGGAATGACACAAATGCTGTCACTCATTCCATGACAAGCCTGGAAAGCCACTCCGCATTATTTTTGACTGCGGATCCTGTTCTGGAGCCTGGGATGCAGCGAGGGAGTGTTTTAAAACATTCCTGCTCTGCACAGTCACAGATGCAGCTTTAAAATTCCCCTCCCCACGACGGATTTTGGCAGGGAAAAGCCAAGCACCGAAATGTTTGGAGGAAGCAAACGTGGGATGAGGGGATGCAGGGAGAGCTGGAATGTCTCGAGTTAACCCTGGCAGTGGAATGTGGGAAAAATTCCCTTCGCTTTTCCCTAAAGAGCCACCTGTCCCTTGGATCTCCTGCTCCTGACCCCTTTTCCCATGTTTTCACCTCTGGCTGGACATGGGGAATGTTTAATGCCCCAAAACCAGGCAAATGTTATGGAATTATGGAATATTTTGGATGGGATGGGACCTTAAAACCCATCCAGTTCCATGGGCAGGGACATCTCCCACTGTCCCAGGCTCCTCCAAGCCCTGTCCAGCCTGGCCCTGGACACTTCCAGGGATCCAGGGGCAGCCACAGCTCCTCTGGGAATTCCATCCCAGCCCCTCCCCACCCTCCCAGGGAACAATTCCTTCTCAATATCCCATCCAGCCCTGCCCTCTGGCAGTGGGAAGCCATTCCCTGTGTCCTGTCCCTCCATCCCTTGTCCCAAGTCCTTCTCCAGCTCTCCTGTATTTCCCTGTGTGTTTCTACAAATAAACATTTAAACCCCACAGCTTTTCCCCCTTTCTCCCTCTCTTCCACCTCCTCCCACTGTGATTTACAAGGAGAAATTAAAACTCCGCACATCCCCGCGCTGGGGATTTTACATCCTGGGCCACTGATTTATAAAAGCTGCCAGTGAATTTAAAACCCTGGGTTTTGATTTAGAAATCATGGCCCGAAAGTTGCGTTTATCTCCAATATTCAGCTGCACTGCACGTCACCGAAAATCTGATTTATGGGTTGCAAAATGTGTGCAGAGAGACTCCAAAAATATTTATGGCTCCCTCCCCCTCAGAGGAATCCGTGCAGCCCACCCACCCCAAAATATGCACATCTTTCTGTGCATGTGGAAATGCATCTATGTGCATATATCAGAGATTTATATCAAATCCTTCTTTTCTTCTGCTGCCGGGATCAGGTTGCACTCCAGGATCTAAGGAGAGGCTCTGTGGTGCCTTCCTTCCGCTCCCTCTCCTTCCCATTCCTCCAAAACCTATAAAATCCAGCTTTAAACTCCATTTCCAGCTCCCCAGGGGCCTCCATCTCCTGCTGCTGCTGTTGGAGGTGGAGAGGCTGGAGCCTAGCACTGGAGGCTGGAGTCAATTGACTGCAAAAAACAGGCAGAAAAATTGGATTCTCCCATTCCAATTCCAAATCGGATTCTCCATCCCATCCCATCGGGGAAGGTGTGGAGTTGCTCCTGTTTTCCTCTGTTCCCATGAAATTCATCTCTCACTGCTGGGGTAGGAAGAGAAGAGATTAAACAGCACCAGGGAGGTGTTTCTTTCCCTGAAGTTGAACAGGGAAGAGCTGCTTCTCCTTCTGGACTCAGGAACACTGGAGGAAAAGGAGGAAGGGCAGGAAAAGGATGAACAGGAGAGCAGTTTCACAGCAGCCTCATTGTCTTTTCCCAGTCTGAACTCTTTCAAAGCCAACAATCCCTGGTATTTCTCACCCAAAGCACATCCCCCGCTAGCCAGGGCTCCTCACGCCCTGATTTGTGCTGAGGTGGGAGCACAAATTGAGCACCACAGAGGTGGGAGGTTGTGCTGACAGAGATGGACACACCACACTTATTGTCATTTAAAGCTGCAAAAGGTTTTTATTATTCCCTGCTACTATTCTTGTATATCTTCACAATTACTGTGGCTCATTATGATTGGCTGCTTAGCAAACAATGGCAGGGCTGTCTACAAAACAATGACCATTCAAACAGCAATACAATTAGCTATACGAGCAATTAGTTACATATTATATGCAAGTCTCTTCCTGTACAATCTTGATATTCCATAACAAGAACATCTTCTTCTTGTGTCCCAAACATCTTTCGTTGATCCTTCTGGCCATCACTGTGGCTTTCACTGCGACTGCAGTTTCTCACGGGTACATTTTGACTGTTTTTAAGTCAATTTCTGTGAGACTTCAGACAAGCTGTCAACTTCAATTCTCGCAGAAGGTGGGTCCTGGTCTGTGTGAGATGCTCTAAACTGCTCTGTTGGCCTTTTCTCCCTCAATGTTCTCCCTCCAAACCAGCACCTTCTGCAGGGGATGGAGTGTGGGAACAGCGAGTTGGTTAAAAATTGCCTAAAGTTGGTGCCCAGAGGGTTTTAGTTGGTCTTTAGCACCATCACAGCTCTCCTCACCCACTCAGGTGTCTTCAGCTCCAAGTGAATTGGACTCTTCATGCGATGGGCCAGGGGAGGCTGGGTCAGGGCTCCAAAACTCCCCAAATTCAGCATAAATGCATGGAATCCACCTCCACAAATTCTGCATGAACCCACAGAATCCACCTCCATCCCCAGCTGTCTGACTGCCCCTCCCAAGGACAACCCCACAGAGCAGTGAACGACCCCTGAGCAGCATCCCCCCTGAGCCAGCACCTCCTCCCACTCCTCCTGCACCGTGTTCAGGGACAGCCGTGGGTGTCCCACTTGGCTGCTGCCCCTCGTCCACCTCCCGGGATGTTCTGAGCCGGGAGGGGCTGGAGAGCACCGGGAAAAGGGCGGTGGGAGATGTGAAAAGGAGTTTAGGGCACCTTAAACTGTGCCGAGGATCAGAGCAACCTCCTCGAGGGAACCCCACCCTGCAAACCCCCCTTGTGCTGCCTCCTCCACACAGGATTAACATTTCCAATATAATCGTGATTAAAAGACCCCATCCCAGTCACCTGGAATGATTTATGGGCTGAGGAGGTGCCTTGTGCCAGCAGCGCTTTCCAGGCTGATGAGGTTGGTGTTGCAGCTCCGTGAGGAGCTGTGCTGGCAGCTGGGTGTTCGTGCAGGTTAAACACGAAATTCCCTGCTCAACAACTGCGGGAGACTCCACTCCCTCCTCCCCAAAGGCCATCGGGAAAGCCGGGATGGGAAAGAGTGAAAAGCCTCTTTAATCTGTCTCATGAATGGGAATGGATCAGGAGATCCACTGTGAATCTGATTTATTAATAATATCATTCAATATTATTCAGTTATTTTACATTCTTCATTATTATTCAATTCTATTCAACTAATGAATATTCTTCAATATTATTCAATTATTCAATAATATTCAATCCTATTCATTTAATCGACATTCTTCAATATTATTCAATCCTATTCAATCCTATTCAATTATTCAGTATTACTCAGTCCTACTCAATTATCCAATATAATCAATAATCCTGTTATTTTTATTATTACCTCCTCCCAGCTGGTAAAATGTTCACCTTTGGAGGGGATTTCACCATCTTCACTCCAGAGGCATCCCAGGGAAGCTCAGCTCCCCGCCCATGGTTTGGTCCCAAACCACCACATGAGCTGGGATGCTGAGGATGAGCCTGGCCCTGAAAAAGGAGGGTTGGAATTCAATTCATCCTTTCCATGGACTCAAGTATCCATGGATACTTTATCCATGGATAAGACATGGTGACTCTCGAAGTTTATCATTTACAGTCTCAGAGTCCTACAGGTTTTATAATTCCCTCCATATCCAAGGGCTAAAGGAGTCAGAAACTCTGGGAAAGCCTCTGAGAAATCAGTCCCAAACCTCTCTGAATCCGAATCCAGAAGTTTCCAAGGGCCACAGGGAAATCCTGCCCTGCTGAGCTGCATCTTCTCTGTCATTTTCCATCATAATTGTGCAAAACAGCCGGAGAATGTTCATTCAACACCATGAATTCCCTCCTTCATTTTGCTGTCAGTGAGTGGAGCAATTCCAGAACTGGAATTGCATCTCTCCCTCCCGACAGCAACCCCTCTGAATCAGAGGAGAAAAACCCTGTGGAGGGAAAAAAGGTGAGAAAAATGCATTTGGGACCCTTTGGGACACTCCTGGACAAATGCCCCATGTCGGGAGAGCATTAATTGGTGTTTACTCAGGCCCAGGGCAGGCTGAGGAAGATCCTCTATAGGAGATAGAGATAAAAATATCTCCTGTAGTTTGTAGGAGATAAACTGCTGAGAGGAGATAAAAAGCAAGAATAAAAATATAAAATACAGGAATCATTCTCTGCTTTAAGTGAGGGTGACTAAAAGCTGCACATTTGAGCTCCCAAAAGTGGGGAGTCAGGTCCTACCCCAGCTTTAGGACATATTTCCATTGAGGCCATGAGTTATGAGTAATGTAATTTCCTGTTCATTGGGAATTGCTTCCTAAATTTGCCTTTTCCTTAATAATCCACATTCCTTGATTCCCCAAACAGCTGTGCCATTGAACCCGGCATGGTAAAAATCTGAGGGTGAGGCTGCCTGAAATTCTGGACATGGAAAGTAAGGTCCAGAACAGGATTCTTCTTTGAAAGAATTTGTTGCTGTCCCAAATTTGAAAAGGTCTCAAATTTGGGACAGCAACAGGGTTTGGAGCAACCTTTTCAAAGGTGCAATTACCATGATGAACTAGGGAGGCAAAGGATGAAGATTTTTATTGTTCTGTAACATTTTTTAGATTTTATTGCCAGTAATTACAGAGGTTTCCCTTCTGCCTTCAGTGCCCCAACATCTCCCAGGTTAATTATGTTGTCGAGATCGTGTCAAAAAGGCACGGCTGGAATTATGGCTCTCATTAGAGGATGGTCAGATCAATTCTGGGTGGGAAGTTTGGGCCAAGCTCTTCCACCAACACATCCTGCACGTGGGAAAATTAATTCCTGAGTCACCCTGTTGCTGTTGTGGCACCACGGCTGAGAGCCTGGCACAGCCCTGCTGCCACCTCCCTATCCAACGATTTTGATATTGACATTACAAAAATAGCAAAAAAAAATAGGAAAAAAGAGCAATTCTGGCTGACATTTGATGGGCAGATTCATTACAGACTACGATTACATTAATCTGAATTTTGGTTATGTCTGGGTTGCTACTCTCAAGCCTCATTATCCGGAGAGCTGTTAAAAATTCGGGATTGAGGTAAGAGACAGAATCCCAAATCTAAACTAGGCTTGAAAGGGAAATAAAAATGAGCTGCTTCTCTCCCTGGAGATCAGAGCACTCCGTGTTTGGAGTCTGGGGCCTGGTTTTAGCAGCATCACAGGGCTGTGAACGTGACATCCACAAAAACCCAATTATTGGAGGATCTGCATCCTAACAAATGCCAGAGGGTGGGATACAAAAAAATCCCTGGAAACATCCCAAAGGAGTAGTTCCAATGAAGTTCTGTGTGAAACCCTTGGGTTTGTCATGGATAAAGAGCAGGAGCTGTTTAAATCCAGGTGTACAGAGGGTAGATAAATAGGGAATATTTGGAGGAGTCCAGCCTGGAGAAAAGAAGGTTCTAGAGAGACCTGAAAGCCCTTCCAGGGCCTAAAGGGGCTCCAGGAGAGCTGGAGAGGGACTGAGGACAAGGACTGGAGGGACAGGACACAGGGAATGGCTTCCCAGTGCCAGAGGGCAGGGATGGGTGAGATATTGGGAAGGAATTCCTGGCTAGGGGGGTGGGGAGCCTGGGATGGGCTTTAAGGTCCTTCCCGCTCAAACCAGGATTCCAGGACTCTCCGAGAGGCTGCATCGTCCCTTCATTCCCTGGATTTCCCCTGGCAGCAGAGCTGGGATCCCTGAGCCTGCGCAACTTGTCCCGTTTTTCCTTTTTTTATTCTGTTTCCAGCTGGCAGATCCAGTTTGGTCTCGGCTCAACAAACCAGGGGTTTGAGCTTGGGAAGGGAAATGTCCAGGAGATTCCGGGAGTGCTTTAGCTTCACCTGTGGGGGAAGCTCCAGCTCTGCAGGATCGGATTAAGGCAGCAAAGCTGCCGTTTTCCCTGGATTGTGGGAGCTCAGGGGGCACGGGGATCTGTTTTCTGGGAAAAACCATAATTCCTAGCAGAGTTTGGGGTTAGCACAATGGTTTAAATGAACACCCACAGTGCCTGTGTGGTCTGCAGACCCAAAAGTAGTCAGGACTGTGAAGACTATCCCTCATCCCAAAGAATGGCCTGGCTGGCACCATCCATTGCGTTTTCCATGGCAAAACTTCCCTGATTCCTCTGGTGTGAGTGAAACAAAGGGCGAGCTGGGCTTCAAACACCCTCCAGCTCCTGCAACAAGTGTTAAAAATTAACACTACCACTTTCACAGAACCACAGGTTATCCTGAGGGACACACAAGGATCATCAAGTCCAACCCCATGCTGGACTTGACACAAATTAAAGACAAATCAGCTTCACATTATTTAATTGAGCAAATCCCAGTCGGCACTGGAGGAACTGGGCCCAAATTCCTCTTGTGTAACCAATATTTAGTCACAGAATGTGGAAACTCGAGCTCAAATTGACTCATAGGAGGCTCTGTTAGAAAATAGTTCCTCTCTATTTTTCCAGAGCTGCCTCATCAGACGTACACTGAGATTGGCAGCTGCTTCCCTGCATATGCTGGGGAAATTCTGAAGGTTTGGAGGTTCCTTCCAGATATTCCAGCTTGTCCCTGGCTTCCTGGAAGTGTGAGAATGTTTGAGGTGCATAAAACTGAGCTGTAAATTGAAGAGATTTTTGTCAGAAGACGCTGCAGTTTCTGCCTCTCCCCTCGTTCAGAACCAAACCTGCTCCGGGAGTGTTTGGACAGCGCTCCCAAGGAAAAGGTGGGAATTTGGGGGATCCAGGGGTTGGATCTGTGATCCCTGTGGGTCCCTTCCCACCCAGGATATTCCATGGGTTATGATTTTATGTGGCACAAAGAGATAGCCAAGGATGGAAAGAAGACACTTGACACCAACACAAAGAGAGCAGGAAAAGTCCATTCCAGTTTTGGTTGGATTTCTGAGAATTTTGAGATTGGATTTGTTTCATTTGGCTTCAACACTGAGCAGCTCCACAGTGTCACACCAGGGGAGCTAATTAATCCTTTTTGTCATAAATTGCATTAATTCAGCACCAGCCAGAGTCCAGCTGACTTTGGGCAGGGCTTTTCTGATGAAATATGTGGGGCTCCATCCTTGCCTGAGGATAACAGGGATGGGACATTTCCAGCCTCTTATCCCACACTGGCTTAAAATTTTGTGTGGAGACTTTATTTTAGCAGGTCTGTCTCCATGGAGAAGTGGCTGACGGACTTTTTTGGGGCTGTTGCCTCCTGGAAATATGCAAATTTCCTGAAAATTAAATTGGAATTGTGAAAGCAAATGGGATTTTATGCAAGGGGGTCTTTGTAAGAGCTTCAAAGTGAGCACTTACTCTGTGGCATATTGAGAGCACTGGCTGGGATTGACAAGGGATGGAGGGACAGGACACAGGGAATGGCTTCCCAGAGGGCCAGGAAAGGTGGGATTTTGGGAAGGAATTCCTGGCTGTGAGGGTGGGGAGGGGCTGGGATGGAATTCCCAGAGGAGCTGTGGCTGCCCCTGGATTCCTGGAAGTGCCCAAGGCCAGGCTGGAGCAGCCTGGGACAGTGGGAGGTGTCCCTGGGCATGGCAGGGACACCTGGGTGGGATTTAAGGTCCCTTCCCAGTATCCTGCCATTTCCATGCTTGTGCATGCCAAGGCACGCATTTCTTTTGTTCCATTCTCCCAGGGCCTGAAGTGGCTCCAGAAGAGCTGGAGAGGGACTGGGGACAAGGGATGGAGGGACAGGACACAGGGAATGGCTTCCCACTGCCAGAGGGCAGGGATGGATGGGATATTGGGAAGGAATTCCTGGCTGTGAGAGTGGGGAGGGGCTGGGATGGAATTCCCAGAGCAGCTGTGGCTGCCCCTGGATCCCTGGAAGTGCCCAAGGCCAGGCTGGAGCAGCCTGGGACAGTGGGAGGTGTCCCTGCCCGTGTTGCAGATGAACTTTAAGGTCCCTTCCCACCCAAACCATTCCAGGATTCCATGTAGCTTTTCCAGCAGCTCCCTGAAACGCTGAAGTCACGGTAGCTGTGCCTCCCCGCAGGAATTTCAGCGCTCCAATGATGTCTCTCCTGATTCCCAGCAGCTCCAGGCGGGATGTGGGATATCCAGATGGTGCCTTTGACACCTCCTCCTCACAGCCTGGGCGCAGCTTTGCACATTCTCCCTCCTCTGCCAAGGCTCAAAGCCTGTTCCGAGCGCGCTCAGGTCCTGCCAGTGCAGATGGGCGAGATGTGCTCGGAAAGGCCAAACGACGGCAATTAGCGCTGTTTAAAATTAATGATGGTGGTGATTAAGAGGAGCCGGGGAGGCAAAAGGAGAGGGGGAAATACCTGCTCCAGAGACAGACAGGTTGGGTTTAACCATCACTGATTACATTTCTGTAGTGTGAAGATTGAGGTGGGGAACGAGGGGGTTTATTTACCATAGTAATAAAAGGTTTCTGGTAATTAATAATGCATATTAATTAGTACCTGCGACTGGGAAATCGGGAAGTGAAATTCCATGCTGGTTCCCGGTCCTGGGCTGGCTGTGAAGAGCAGTGACCTCTGGGTGATGCCACCCTAGGGATTGTGTTCCCTGGGCTGTTCCCACTAGCCATGAGCTGTTCCTTTTCCCAGGGACATCCAGACCCTCCTTGGGAGGAGACAGGGATGGAATGGGGACAGATAATCCACAAGGCCAAGTCGAGCTGCGCTTGGAGCAACCCCTTGGGCCAGGGGAAGGTGTCGCTGTCCATGGTCTCCCCATCCCAAACCATCTCGTGGTTTAGGAGAATTCCTCCTCCCTCTGGCACAGCTGAGAACAGAGCATCCAGAATTGTTTATTCCAAGCCACAAAGTCTATCTCTGGAAGAAATGGGGATTCCATTTTTCCTGAGCTTATCTCAATTTATTTCTTTTACCCAAGGTTTTGTCATCTCAAACCTTCCTGCCAAGAGCCTTCCAGCCTCACTGGTTTCAGGGTGGATCCAAACGAGGCAGAATTAGAGGAGGAAAAACTGGGAGCTCCATCAGCTCCAGCTCCTGCAGAAAAATAAATCAACAAATGTCGAGCTCTGCCCAGGATTATGTAACACAGGGAGCTGCTGGCTGGCTCTGAGAGCAGGAAATTGTGTGGTTTGTGTGACAGATCCCAGAAAAAGAGAGGAATTAAGGGATTTGTGTGGGTGAATGGTACTTGTAAGGCCACAGGAATGACCTGCAGACAGACACATGGACAGGGAGGATGGAATAAGCAGAGCCAGAGGTCTCAAATTCCCTTTTAATGCACTCACATCAGCACCAGCTGACAGCGATGCCAGGATGATTTTTTGCCTCTTCTTTTATACCCCTTTTATACACCCTTTTATAGAGTTTTCATCTATTCTTAGTGGGTTTTGCCCACATATTTGTAATTCTTTAAGTCTGATGCCTAAGCTGAGACCCACTGCTCCGTTAGGCCAGGAGACCAAACATCCTGGGAGCCCCAGACACCAAGGTCCTTCCTAGAACACATCCTGTAAACTCAGATAGGCCCATCCAGGGGGGAATTCCTCGGGATGGGGGATTCATTCGAGTCTCTCCTTGGGGAATCTTTGACACATATATTAATTTGCAAGGCCTATAATTGATACACGCAGGGTATGCATTTCAGGGCATTCCACCTGGACCAAGTGCTGCACCCAAGGATCCTTAAATAAATACCGAGGTAAAAAAACCCTTTTTCCACATAAAACGTGTTTTGGTTTTAATTTTAAGACCAGGGAAAGGCAACAACAGAGACTGGAGGAAAACCAAGGAGAAGTGGTTCCTGAAGGCAGGGATCCCATGTTTTCCTCACACATCCCACATCTCCAAGGATCTCCATGGTGGGAATGGGCTGGTCCTTGTGCCTGCAGATGGTCAGGTAAATCCAAAAGGAAAGAAATGGCCTGGGTGGTCATTCCTGACGGACTTTGGAGAGTCCTGCAGGTGCAGGTGTGGCCGGGGGTTGTTAGAATCCTGCAGGAATGTGTCAACTCTGTCACCTGAACTGAAATGAGCGGGATGAGTTCAGAGCACTTATAAATCTGGAATCAATCTCTCTGGCAGGAGAGAGCAGCGGGAGAGAAACGTGGGGTTTGTCCTGGTTTTTGAGACTTTAAATTAACTTAAATTACGATTTCCTTCTTTTCTCTGAAGACTTTGGGCTGTCATTTATCTCAAAAGGAAAAGGAGGGGTGGGAGCCTCCACAACGCTTCCTCGGGCTCTGGAGTGTGGCCATGTGGAATTGGAAGCTGCTGAAGTTTCAGAGGTCTCGGGAGGAAATCCAGAATAGCTCGGTGGCCTTTGCCCCCGGCTCGCTCAGCACATTGTCAGAACAGGGCTGGGATTGGAGCAGCGCTCCCAAAGTTCCTCTCAGGGGTCCTTCTCTGATCCGCTGGCTCTTCTTTTGTCCCTTTTTAAAGCTGCCCCGTTGAAGTTTCCTCTCTCCAGCACCGAAATGTCACTTGGGGAGGGAGGATTTGCAAGAGCAGTTCATCAGAGCGAGGGTCAGCTCAGAGTGTCACCAGCCCTTCAGCAGGTGGGGACAGTCTGAGTGCAAGTGCTGGCCTAGAGCACGGCTCTCGTTTAGGATCAAACTGGATTTTAGGGAAAATTTCTTCCTTGAAAGTGCTGTCCAGCCCTGGGCAGTGGTAGAGTCCCCATCCCTGGGGGAGTGGATGTGGCACGTGGGGACGTGGGCCGTGCTGGGGACGGTTGGATGCAATCTCACAGGGCTTTTCCAGCCCAAACAATTCCAGGATTGTTTTCCCTGATCCTGTGAGTGCAGGCGGAGGCCAGAGCAGCCACAGAGCTCCGTGCAGGTGGAGCAGACAAAAGTCTTAGCACTTAGCGTTTTGTGGGGAAGGTGCACCAGGAACAGGGATAGGTGGGATATTGGGAAGGAATTCCTGCCTGGGAGAGTGAGGAGGGGGAGGGATGGGGTGGGGGTGGAATTCCCAGAGGAGCTGTGGCTGCCCCTGGATTCCTGNCTGGATTCCTGGAAGTGCCCAAGGCCAGGCTGGAGCAGCCTGGGACAGTGGGAGGTGCCCATGGCAGGGGGTGGAACGAGATGATTTTAAGGTCCTTCCCAACCCAGACCATTCCAGGATTCTATGGAGCAGCTGTTCCTCATCATAGGAGCCCCTGAGCTGCTGTGGGAGGAGGGAACTGGGCGGGTTTGGGGTTTGGGGTTTGGGGTTTGGGGAGTGCCTGGTGCTGCCTGGTGCTAGGAGAGGATGGAACTCGCCTGCAGCCTGCATGGGAGCAGAGAGGGTTTGTGGAGTCTCCATCCTTGGAGTCCCCCAGAGCTCAGCTGGAAAAGCAGCGAGGACCCTCCTGAAGCTGTCCCTGCTTTGGGCAGGGGTTGACACAGACCAATCTCCTGTGAGGCCCTCCTGGTCTCAAATTCACCATTTCCCCCCGCAAAATTCAACACTTCCCCCCCCCAAAATTCCTCATTTCCCACACAAAATCCCAAATTCTGTGGGATTTTGCATGGGAAATGGGGGATTTTGTGGGGGAGATGGTGAGTTTTGTGTGTGGGAAAGGTGAATTTTGTGTGAGAAGTGAGAATTTTGTGTGTGAAAGGGTGAAATCTGTGTGGGAAATGGGGACCTTTGTGGGGGAAATGAGGAATTTTATGGGGGAAAGGGTGAATTCTGTGTGGGAAATGGGGACCTTTGTGGGGGAAATGAGGAATTTTATGGGGGAAAGGGTGAATTCTGTGTGGGAAAGGTGAATTTTTTGTGGGAAAGGGTGAATTTCATGTGGTAAATGAGGAATTTTTTGTGGAAAATGGGGAATTTTGTGTGAGAAATGGTGAATTTTCTGTGAGAAAGTGAATTTTGTGGGGGAAATGGGGAATTTGGATACTCAGGATCCAGATTTAATAAAGATGTCTCAGAACCCCTCTGTCCATCATATTTAGGGGATAAAATCCTGAGTCAGGCTGCCCTGCTGGAATTGTGCAGGGATTGAAGGGAGGGGAAATACATTTTATCAGCTTAATTTCTATGGTGGATAGATGGAGCCAGGAATGGGATGGAACAAAAGACAACGACCTGAGCAGGGAAGAAAAGGTCCCCTTTGAAAAAGGTTGTGTTTGGATGGGGCATTATCCTGGTGTTTCATCCGTCCATCCATCCATCCATCCATCCTGCCATCCATCCTCCATCATCCATCCATCCATCCATTCATCCATCCATCCATCCATCCTGCCATCCATCCTCCATCATCCATCCATCCATCCATTCATCCATCCATCCATCCATCCTGCCATCCATCCTCCATCATCCATCCATCCATCCATTCATCCATCCATCCATCCATCCTGCCATCCATCCTCCATCATCCATCCATCCATCCATTCATCCATCCATCCATCCATCCTGCCATCCATCCTCCATCATCCATCCATCCATCCATTCATCCATCCATCCATCCATCCTGCCATCCATCCTCCATCATCCATCCATCCATCCATTCATCCATCCATCCATCCATCCTGCCATCCATCCTCCATCATCCATCCATCCATCCATTCATCCATCCATCCATCCATCCTGCCATCCATCCTCCATCATCCATCCATCCATCCATTCATCCATCCATCCATCCATCCTGCCATCCATCCTCCATCATCCATCCATCCATCCATTCATCCATCCATCCATCCATCCTGCCATCCATCCTCCATCATCCATCCATCCATCCATTCATCCATCCATCCATCCATCCTGCCATCCATCCTCCATCATCCATCCATCCATCCATTCATCCATCCATCCATCCATCCTGCCATCCATCCTCCATCATCCATCCATCCATCCATTCATCCATCCATCCATCCATCCATCCATCCATCCACCCATCCATCCACCCACCCACAGTTCTCTCTGTCCATCTGTGGATCAAGAGCCCATCCCAGTGTGACCAAAACTCATCTCCAAAGCTCCAAACTCTGACCACCAAAGTTTAGGCTTCATTTTTAACCACAACCTGTTGTGCTTTTGATTTGGGTGACAAAGCTGCGGAAGGGTTTGGAGCACCAGGAGCAGCTGAGGGAGCTGGGAAAGGGGCTCAGCCTGGAGAAAAGGGGGATCAGGGGGGACCTTGTGGCTCTGCACAACTCCCTGACAGGAGGGGGCAGCCGGAGGGGGTCAGGCTCTGCTGGCAGGGAACAGGGACAGGAGGAGAGGGAACAGCCTCAGGCTGGGCCAGGGGAGGCTCAGGGTGGACAGCAGCAGGAATTTCTCCATGGAAAGGGTTGGAAGGGGCTGTGCAGGGAGGTTTGGAGTGCCCATTCCTGGAGGTGTCCCAGGAATTCCTGGAGGTGTAACTCAGGGCCCCAGGCTGGGGACAAGGTAGGCATCAGGCACAGCTTGGACTCGATGACCTTGGAGCTTTTTTCCAGCCTCAGGGATTCTGGGACTCTGGGATCGTAATAACAGTTCAGTCAATAAGAGTCTGGTTGAAGTTTTTTCTGTGGTGTGTTTAACTGTTGGGTTTTATTAATCTGTGCCTGGATTTCCCTAATTTTGCGTAACAAAGGAATCATCTCCTTTCTCTCTGATTGCAGCTCGGTGTTTTATTGATGGAAGTCTCTCCGCTGAGAGCTGCTGTACAAAAATGTAAACTCTGATTATTATTATTGTTATTATTTCCCCAAAGCCTGTTGTCCATAACTCACAGCAAATACAGATTATGAACCACGCCGGCGATGCAGTTGTCATTTCTCATCCTTATTTATTAATGCCTTTTCCAAGCACTTTAGATAAGGATTTCAAAACCCAGTTCCAGCAGAGCCATACTTTGCACGTCGCACTTTAACTGGGGAAAACATTGTTGTCTGATTTTAATCATAAAAATGAAATGCTCCTAATAGAGCGAAAAACCCAATTTCCTGCAGAGGCCTTTGCAGGCTGATGTGGCTCCGATATTCCTGCCATGACAGGAGAGTGATGTCTTGGGCATGGGAAAACATTCTGGATATCCCTGAAACAAATGGAGCTGTGCTGGATCACTCTCAGTTTTGCATCATTGACTTTCGATTGCCATTTATCAATAATTAATAATCAATCTCCACAGCTCCCATGCCTTAATTCTGGGGGTGGGTTGGGCATCGGGTGGGAGGAGGTAAAACCCCTCCAAACACTGGGACAAGGACAAGATTTGAGGATGGTTCTTCTGTAGTTATTTCCAACTTGTTCCGTGCCTCCTCCTCCTCCTCCTAAATTATTCCTACCACAGGCAGAGGAGTGACTCAGAGAGGACAAACTGGGAAAGAGCCTTGGAGGGTCAGAGCTGAGGGATGAACTGAGGTCCTGATAAGTTGTGTCTCTTCCCAACGTTTGGCTTGGAAGGCAGAAGCATTTCGTAAGGTGCCAGTGTTGTGGGGTTTGAATTCCTTTCCTCAAGTCTCACTCCAGGATACCGGGAAGAGTCTGCCAAGCTCCAGTTTGGGACTTCTCAGATCTGATTTTTTGGGATCTGTCACTGACATGGAAGGAGGATGGGTACAAGCAACAGAGAAGCCAGGTGGGGGTGGCTACAAGCAACAGGATGAGAGGAAAGGGCTGCAAGTTGTGCCATGGGAGGTTCAGGTTGGATATTGGGAATATTTTCTTCGTGGAAAGGGTTGTCCAGCCCTGCACAGGTGCCCAGGGCAGGGGTGGAGTCACATCCCTGGGGGATTTAACAGATTTGGGAAGGTGGCACTTGGGGACATGGAAACATTTGGACTTGATGACCTTAGAGGGCTTTCCCAAGCCAAAAATTCTGGGATTCCATGATATTTTCATCCTTAGGCTCCTTAAGATCGGCATTGACTTCTGCTCCTGGTTTGTTTGGTGCTGCCTCCCGTGCCTTCCTATTGATCAACCTTAATGCATTCTCCCAACCCAATTATTTTTCCCTATTTTGCTGATTGGATTTGTCTGTGCCAGGGTACAGGCCAGGAAAAATGGGATTATTCCAATCCGTCACAAAGAACTCCGAGATCTGAAGGAAGCAGCAATTTCTCCCTGCAGGGTATCAATGTTCCCAACTCCATTGGCAGCCATCTCCTGCAATATTCACAGGAATCCCATTCCTTCCCTCTCCCCTGCGAGTGGAAGTGCTAATGAAGGAAAAGTGTCCTCAAACACGGGGTGGTGACAACACTGAGATGAGATTTGGCTAAAAGCAGCAGCCAGCAGAGTTTGTGAGCATTCGGCACAGCCAATATTTATCCTCTGCTTTTAAAGAAATAACAGGAAAGGAATGTTAATGGAATTATGTCAATTGGAATAACCATGACTCTGGAAAAATCTCCTGCTTGATCCATGGATTGGTTTGGACTTCACCAGCATTCAAAGAACAACAAAATGGGGGAAGTTGTAGGATTTTCCAGCAGGAATTATTTACTGCCCCGTGGTGACACCCATTAAATGTTAACAGACAGTATCTTCCAGGATTTACTGTTGGAATTTCGCTGCTTCCCCATTCCGAGCTGCGGAGCAGAGCTGAGAATTATTGCCAGGTGTGATGAACAGCAACAGCGCCTCGTGATAAGTTTGGCCATAATTCCACATTTCCAGCAGGTCCCCACAGTGGTGGCAGAGCCCAGAGAATTCATCTCTGGCCATGGATAAATGGATTCAGGCTTGGGAAGCCTGGATAAAGGTGCCCAGTGCTCCCACGGGGATGTGTCATTAATAAATGGGTTTAAAAAGAGATTTTCTGGTCAATAAATGCTGTTCACATCATCTTGGGCTCAGAGATGAGCAGGAGGTGCAGAACTTGGGCAGGAATTAAGATCCCAATAATGCAACCCTGAAAAAATTCACGTGATCACAGAGAGGATGGAAGACTCCAAAATCATGGAATTATTAGGGTTGGAAAAGCCCCCAAAGACCACTGAGTCCCACCACTGACCATGTCCCCAAGTGCCACATCCAGTAAAAAATCCCCCCAGGGATGGGGATTCCACCACCAACATCACCTGGATCTTGGCTCTGTGAGAAAGAAACCCATGGAAATTTAAATTCCATCACCGAGGAACGGTGAATTAACCCCAAGCTCAGCACAGGGGTTCTGAGGCTCACCAAGAGCTGGGGAGTTACTCATGGATGCTCAGGGCAGTGGGGCAATCTCCTGATCCAAAGGGAATCTCTGTTTTCCTGGATTTGCAGGAATTCTTGAGGTTCTGGAGGGCTTTGAGCGCTGGGAGCAGTCTGGGAAGGGACATGGCTGAGTTTGTCCAAGGCCATTCCAGGGCCAGGTGCTGAGTCCAAGTCTGGTGAGCAACATCCAAAAGTTCCGAGCATCCTCCCCTCCTGAGGAGGCAGAACCCAGGAGATTAATTCCCTGGGCCAAACAGGGCCAACCTCACTTGTGGGATTTGTATGCCATTCGAGTTTGGAAAGATTTCTACACTGTCCTGGCCCTGATTGTGGATTTTTAGCTGATAAAGAGAGATAAAGTTAGTCCCATTTCGTGTTCATCCCTCAGCCCAAAGTCCTCTTCTGCCCATTCACACCCACAAGCTAAAAAATTAAAGTTCATCCCCCCCATATTCTCTGTCCATTCCTTTTCCCTTCATTCTCCTGTGTCTGGAATATCCTGGAGGAGCAGAAAAATCATCCAGAACATAATTTCATTTTTCTTTGATTCTGAAATAATATTCAGAAGGTAAAAAATTAAAATAAAATAAAATAAAATAAAATAAAATAAAATAAAATAAAATAAAATAAAATAAAATAAAATAAAATAAAATAAAATAAAATAAAATAAAATAAAATAAAATAAAACAAAATAAAATCCCAGATTTCCAGGCAGGATTCAGCTCTGGAAATTTCTTTCTAAGGAAATCAGTCCTGGGGTTTGTGTCTGAGAAGGTTCACAAAGCAGGGGTTGTGATTGGCACATCCTCAGTTCCCAGCTCACAGCTCTTATCAGCTCTTATCAGAGTGGGGACTCCTGAGGTGGAAATGGACTTGGTCAGCTGAGACGGATTTTATGGACCATGGAAAATCCCAGTTAGATTTTTCAGGAGTGGCTGAAGGACAGTGAGAAGAAGCCACCATCAGGAATTCTTTCCGCAGGGTTTTTCTCCAGCACTAAACGCCAGCTGTGGAATATCAAAGAGAGAATTTGGCTGTTTAATGAACTGGTTTGGGGGCAATCACTGATTTTTCTGGCCCTTCATTGGAGCTCATCAATTCCACTTCTTTGTCACTGAGTGAACCTTTGTTTATTTTATATTTGTGGAGAAGTTTTTTAAGTGTCATCCTTAAGCAGCTTTTTGTTTGAAGGCAGAGGACACATTTAATACATTAGAGAATCTCCATCACACTCTTCTTCCCCGATAAATATCATAAATAGAAATTGTTAATCAAGACTAAAAAAATCTCTGTTATCTAAGGAATATCAAGTTCTCCCCATTCCCGATATTCTCTCTGAGCCCTGTCTTATTTAAAGGCTTTGATAAATTTAGCAGGGAAGAGCTGCCGAAAATGATGAGGGTTTTTTTTTTCCTTTACATCAAGAAGCACAAATAGAGCTGTAGCTGCTTTTAGGCGCTCAAATATAGCCCTAATTAGTGCTTAAGAGCTAATTGATAGTCATTAGGTAGGTCTGTGCCAGAGAGGGGGAGAAGTGTCTGAGGAGGAAAAGCTGATGAAGGTGACGTCGCCTGAGGTGTCTCAGGAGTGGCACAAGTTTGTCCTGACTGAGATATTCCCCATGGATTTGTCAGAAATTCCTGAGCAGTGGAAGCCTCTGCCATGGAGCCAGGTTGGGAGAGCTGGGAATGTCCAGCCTGGAGAGGAGAAGGATCCAGGGAGAGCTCAGAGCCCCTTGCAGGGCCTAAAGGAGCTCCAGGAGAGCTGGAGAGGGATTTGGGATAAGGGATGAAGGGACAGGACACAGGGAATGGCTTCCCACTGCCAGAAGGCAGGGATGGGTGGGATTTTGGGAAGGAATTCCTGGCTGTGAGGGTGGTGAGGGGCTGGGATGGAATTCCCAGAGGAGCTGTGGCTGCCGCTGGATCCCTGGGAGTGCCCAAGGCCAGGCTGGAGCAGCCTGGGACAGTGGGAGGTGTCCCTGTGAGCAGGCACTGACAAAACTGATGCCAGGTTTGGTTTTGGCAGCTGTGATAAAACCACGTCTTTCCACCCCCCTCCAATTCAGGGAGAATAACAAATGCACCAGAAAATGAGGCAGTTTTGCCCCTAAATCCCGAGCAAACGTTAAAACACCGGGAACAGGATGGGGTGGCCTCAAGTGGCACCTATGGCCAGGCAGTCTCAGACACGCCCCGAGCGCTGGATGAATTCCTGGGGAGCTCTCGGGGGTGGCCGTGGCTGTCGGGGCTCTCTGAGGAGCTGCTCCTCAGAGCCGGCCGTGGCTGTCGGGGCTCTCTGGGGAGCTGCTCCTCAGAGCCGCTCGTCCCCAGCCTGGGAATAACGCACGGCGCACTCGGAGAACAAAGGGAATTTTCTGCGGAGGGGATGATTTGGGAATTGCAGCTGGAGGCAGAGCAGGAGAGGGGCTGAGCCTCCTCTCACAGCGTCTTTTCTCGAGGATCTGTTGAGCCATTTGTACACCTGGGCCGGGGCTCCAACAGCAGCAGAGCTGAATTAGATCCCCCTTTTGCTTCTCCGTGCCTGCTTTCCCACCTTACAAAACTTCCTGCTTTTACCGCCTCGTCCTTGAATGAAAATTTCAGCAGCCTTGAGGCAGGCAGACGAGCAGGGTATAAATATTCCAGTAATCACACCTTTGTAGCGTTTGAAAGGGAAATTCTGAGCCTGGGGTTTCAATGTTTTACAAGCTCCTGTTCCCTGTTTGTCCCTGGGGCCTGGGAATCTGATTCCAGTGATCCCAGTGGTGCAGCTGAGCCTGTGCTGGACATTAGTGGGACGTCCAGTTCATTTTCCAGTGGGAGGTGTCCTCTGTCCGTGGCTGGGGTGGAACTGGGTGATCTTCAAGGTCCCTTCCAACCCCACCATTCTGGGATTGTGTGATCCCACTTAGAGGGGAAATCTATGGAAAACAGCTGAGGATTTTGGGAAAGGGACACCTCAGACATTCTCTCATTTCTTTTCTTTTACTAAGGGAAAATACTGAAGTGATTTTTCTTGCAGATTCTTTTTTTTAAAATCATGTTTGCTTGCCACAAAGATAAATCCAAATACTGCCAGAGGTGCTGTTTCTCCTCTGGACTGGTGATAAATCCAGGTATTTTCACCCTGATTTTCCCCATGTGGCACCAATTCAAACCACGTCATAAACTCCTCTGCTCTCCCTTTTCCTCTCAGATCTCTTTGTTTCTTACTTTGTTAAGGATTTTTTTTCCTTTCAGCTTTGCAGAGTCCTCTGGAAGTCAGAGCTGGGGTCAGAGCTTTTTCTCGTTTGCACCGGAGAAAAATCACCTCAGTAAGAGCCGTTCATCCAGGGGCGAAAAGTGGTGAATCAACAAATCATGGAATTGTTTGGGTTGGAAAAGCCAAATCATCAAATCCAGCCCTTCCTCAGCACTGCTGAGGTCACCACTGACCACATCCCCAAGTGCCACATCCAGAGTTAAATCCTCCCAGGGGTTTAAAATCAAACCTCCTGAGGCTGCACTCAATCCCCTCGTCCAGGTCTTCGCTAAAGATCTGCCCAGGGCGGGGGAATTGTCATTAGATGATTGTCAAGGTTCTTCCCAACCCAAACCATTCCATGACTCCATGACTCCATGACTCCATGATTCCATGACTCCATGACTCCATGACTCCATGATTCCTGGTCTGGGAAGCTGCCCAGTCTCTTCTGAAGTGTTTTGCTTAAAGCACCGAGGGAATTACAGTTGGACTGACACCTCGTGCTGTCCAACAGGTCATTTTGACTTAAAAAGGAGGGGGGAAATGATAAAATCATCCCGAAATTCTAGTTTGGAACCTGTGGAGAGGCAGAAGGGAGGAGAGATTCCACCTCCAGAGGAACCCACTGCAGAGGGGGCTCGGTGACAAGGCATTCTCAGAGAGGAGGGAAAACCACTGCAAGTGGAAAAGGTAGAAGTGGTGCCGAAATCCTCTCCCCCATCAGCATCCCACTCTCCAGACCGTGTTGCTCCCTCATTATTTCCAGGCCACAGCTCATTCTGCCCCATCCCAGCGCCATTCCCAGCGCTGGGAATTGCATTTTCCCAACATAAAAACTCGCATAAAAACTGAACAACACGAACCAAACCCCAGCAAGGCCCTCGGTAGCCCCGGGAAGGCCATTTATTACCAGGGTGGGACAATCCATGCACAGCACACGGAGCGAGGGTAATTAAAAGTCTGGGAGCTGTAGCATTCCGTGATTAATGCCTTGGGTGGGCGCTCCAGCTCCTAAAACTAATGGGAAGCGACTCGAGCTGCACTGCGAGCAGCACTGGGGTCCCCGGGAGGAATCCAGGGTGCTCTGGGCATCTTGCAGATTCCTTGGCTCATTAATTACAGCTGCTACGAGCAGAAAGTTTATAATTAAACATAGAGTTTACTCCCCAACTCTGGGATGGAGGAAATGAAGGGAATTCGATTTCTTTCGGGATAAGCACGTGGAGGTGTTCACGGGGTGTGTGGGTGACAAGGAGGTTTTGTCTGGAGCTCATCTGGGCTCAAACCCAGTGCTTATAATCAAATTTATCAGTTTAATCACCTTTCTAGGCAGGGTTGGACTCTTAAAAAAGGAGGGAATAGGCAGCTTCACCTTCTTGGCAGGATCCTGTGTTGGGATGAAGTCAGTCCCATTTCCTTTCCTGATCAATTTCCTTTACTGTTAAGTCTCTTTGCTGAGATTTTGAACTGAAAATATCAGAATGTGCAATTAAAAAATGAATAAATACAGGTACCAATGCAGGTGTGTGTGGTTAAAAGCACAAGGCTTGTTAGTGCTAAATGTGAATTATTTTGTGTGTTTCCTGATCATGGTCAGTGCCTGATGCCTGAATATTCCCATTTTCTGTGTGGGATGGGAAATCTCAGCTCAGCTTTGCAGGGAAACTGAGGCACGGGGGCTCGAGTCACTCCTAGGTAATTGCTCCTGAATCCTAAAGTTGTGCCCTCAGCTTGGGGCGACTCTTTTAGCTGCTGGGACGAACCTTTGTGGACTTGAATAAGTCACGGATAGAGGGACTGACTGGAAATCCTGGGAACTGCAGCCCCTCCTTTCACTGTAGATTTTCGATTGCTTCTGAAGGGTGAGCGCAGCCGTGGCTCGTGCTGGAATCAATACCACAAAACAAACGAGGCCTTTGTGTTATTTCCCATTCTCAGTCCCTCTCAATCTCTTTCATCCAGCGCGGGCTCATCCACAGACACTCCCGTGGATTCATACAGGTACAAATCAGAGCACAAGCAGATCCCCGTGTGTGGAATTCGGTGTGGAATTTCAGCCCTCAGGAACTGACCTGGGCTGTGGAATCAAAGCGCCCAGAGCTGTTTATTTCACAGAGAGAAAAAAATTATGGGGCCTTGGGTGGCTCCTGTCCCAGCCAGGGTCTGGGCCTCTCTCCCAGTGCCAGTTTTGCCTTTCCCTGGTCTTAAAATTAAAACCAAAACACGGTTTATGGGAAAAAGGGGTTTTTACCTCAGTATTTATTTCAGGATCCTTGGGTGCAGCACTTGGTCCAGGTGGAATGCCCCGAAATGCACACACTGCCCCCACACACTGAAATGCACACACTTATAGGCCTTGCAAAATTAACATATTTATCAAAGATTCCCCAGTTTTGGCTGGAGTGAAGCCCTCGTTGTGAGGAACCTTCCCCCTGGCTGGGCCTGTCTGAGGTTCCAAAATGTGTTCTGCAGAGGCCCTTGGTGTCTGGGGCTCCCAGGATGTTTGTTCTCCTGGTTTAACGGTGCCGTGGGGCTGAGCTGAGTTATCAGCCTTGGGAAGTTACAAATATGTGGGCTAAAAGCACTGAGAATATAAAAAACCATATAAAAAGAGTATATAAGAGGGATATAAAAGAAAAGGCAAAAAAATCATCCTGGCATCACCAGGAGCTTTTCTTTGTGCCCTGGCTGCCACTTCAAGGGCTGCGGCTCCGCTCTGCCTGTGTCGAGTCAGTAGGAGTCAGACTCATTAATCCTGGCCCGGGGCGAGCCTCCCAGGCTGGGAACAGTTCGAGACCTCTCCTAATGATTCCAGCATGGAAATCGGGGATCTGAGTGACTGCGGGAAGGGTGTGGTGGCAGCTCAGCGTCACCAGGTTTGTCCCTGCTCTGGGAGATACGAGGCGGGTATTGATCACCCAGAGAGCACCGAGGGGGGTGGTTCCTTTGCAGAATTAACCTTGACATCTCCATAATAATGACTATGCCATGCTCTGCCTTTAAGGAGCTTCCCCAGGCCCTGTTTGGAACTCTTGGATGGTTTTTTCTGCTGCTAAAATAACATGAAACCAGAGATAAAGGCTGGGAGAGATGAGAGTGTTCAGAAGGCTCTGGGGAGACCTCAGAGCCCCTTCTGGTGCCTAAAGGGGCTCTAAGAGTTGGGGAGGAGACGCGGGACAAGGGATGGAGGGACACAGGACACAGGGAATGGCTTCCCACTGCCAGAGGGCAGGGATGGATGAGATATTGGGAAGGAATTCCTCCCTGTGTGGGCGGAGAGGGGCTGGGATGGAATTCCCAGAGGAGCTGTGGCTGCCCCTGGATCCCTGGAATGTCCGGGGCTGGGTTGCAGTGGGAGAGCTGACAGCGGTGTTTGGTCCAGCCAAAGGCATCGCGGTCAGGGAGGGGCTTTTGTCCCTCTGTCAGTGCCAGCAGAGCCCTCCTGCCGCTGGATAATGGAGCAGGCGCTGACGGGGGCTGGAACATCCATCAAAACCTCCGTTCCGCCGCCTGTCCTCGCGGGGTGCCTCTGAAAGGCATCGGAGACATCGATCCCTGCTCTCAGGTGGAGCGGGAGCGTCACCTCGGCTCCCTCGCCGAGCAGAACAAAGCAGCTCCCTGCGTTTGGTTTTCCTCGCTGGAGGCAGGGAAGGGGAGCAGCTCTGCTGCGCTCGGCTCGAGCCCCGGAGCCAGACAAGGAGTCCCTTCTGTTGTTTTGTCCAGTATCCCTGGAAATGAGGCTTTTTCCATTTCCAGTCTGGGTTCTCTGGCTCGTCCCCTCCCTATTTGCCTTTCCCTGGTCTTAAAATTAAAAGCAAAACACGGTTTATGGAGAAAAGGGGTTATTACCTCGGTATTTATTTCAGGACCTGGGGTGCAGCAATTGGTCCAGGTGGAATGCCCCAAAAATGCATACACCCCACCACACCAAAATGCACACACTTATAGGCCTTGCAAAATTAACATATTTATCAAAGATCTCCTAATGAGAGGCTGGAGTGAAGCCCTCGTTGTGAGGAACCTTCCCCCTGGCTGGGCCTGTCTGAGGTTCCAAAATGTGTTCTGGAGAGGCCCTTGGTGTCTGGGGCTCCCAGGATGTTTGCTCTCCTGGTTTAACGGTGCCGTGGGGCTGAGCTGAGTTATCAGCCTTGGGAAGTCACAGTGTGGGGGCTAAAAGCACTGAGAATACATCAAACTATAAGAGAGTATATAAGAGGGATATAGAAGAAAAAGCAAAAAATCATTCTGGCATCACCTGCTATCCCTTTCCCTGGCCCAGCTCCCTCCTGTCCCCCTTCCCTGCAAGCACAGCCCCTGCCTTACGTCAGGAATTCTGATCTTCCATCAGGATTTGCTCTGGATCATTCGCACCTGGGCTGGGAATTGCAGGTTTTGAAGTACCCAACTTTCTTCCCTCTGGGACAGGTCAGCTCACAGAAAACCCTCCAAAACTGGCTCCAGATGCTAAAACAAAACCTGTAAATGCTGAACCTGCTCAGGGACTCCCATGGATTTCAGTGAGATTTAATTCATGGCATTTCTTCCCACAGCATCACTTCTCTATGAGCTCCTATTCTGCTTCATGCTGCAGTTCAGGATGCTGGATTTAATCTATAAAGTCCTGGATTTATTCTGTGAAATCCTGGTCCTTAATGTGTGAAGTTCTAGATTTAATGCGTGGAGTCCTGGATTTATTCTGTGGAGTCCTTGATTTGATCTGTGAACTCCTGGATTTATTCTGTGAAATCCTGCTCTTTAATCTGTGAACTCCTGGGTTTAATGCATGAAGTCCTTTACCTGATCTGTGAAATCCTGCTCTTTAATCTGTGAAATCCTGTGTGCCAACACTCCTGTAAGTTTATTTCCACTCCCATGTTCAGCCCTGACTGGTAAATCCCGGAGCGCTGCCTGTCGGAATCACTGCCTATCCGAGAGGCACAATTAGCTCCTTCAATCCTGTGCCAGGTGGGAATTGTCCAGGTTTCCAGGGTGGTTTATTTAGTGCAGGAAGTCAGGCAAATGTGACAAACGTTTCCTGAACTTGCTAAAACACTGAAATGTGTCACACATGGGAGAACCAGGAGGAGCAGCTCCAGCCTTGTGCCTGTGGGAAGGAGGGAACAGATTTTGAGATGGTTTACAGGAGGAGAGAGGAGGAATCCCCTGGAGCAGCCCAAGTGCGGACATTCCCAAATTGCTGTGAAACCCCAGCAAACCCTTGGGCAAAGGTGTGGGCGCCAGAGGAGCTACGATCATGCTCTCTCCCCTTCCAACACAGGGATTATTTAACAGGGTGTTTTTAAACCTAGCTTTAAGGAGAAGTTTGGAGCTGTGATCACTCTCCCTCCCCTTCCAGCACAGGGATTATTTAATGAGGTGTTTTTAAACCTGGCTTTAAGGAGAGGTTTGTGCCCCTGGCTGGGTCAAGTTGTCACACGAACCGTGGCTGCACAAGAGCTGTCCTCACCCTGTGACAGCTCTGGGGCTCCCTGTGGTGTGTGGAAGTGGCCCTCAAACAATCAGTTCTTGGGCCCAGCAGAAATGCTTTGGGTTCACCCTCAGGACAAGGAGCTGTGCACAAGGAGGGAGCCCTGATTCCTGTCAGGTGCTTCCCCCAGAGGGTGCTGGGCACTGACCAGGGAATGGTCACGGCCCCGAGGCTGCCAGACCTTCCAGGGACGTGGAATCAGAGAATGGTGGAATTGTTAAGGTGGGAAAAGCTCTCTAAGATCAAGTCCAGCCCAGCACAGCAAAGGCCACCGCTAACCCACATCCCCCAGAGCCACATCCACAGGTTTTTGGAACACTTCCAGGGGTGGGGACTCCACCATGGCCCTGGGAACATTGGTTCAAATGCTTGACCACCCTTTTGGTGAAGAAATTTTTCCTAAAAATGAAGAGTGATTGGGATGATTCTCGGGGTTTCTTGGGTTGATTCTTGGAGTTGTCCCTTTCCAAGCCAGGACATATTCAAAGATCCTTTCGGATCCTTTCCAGCTCAGGATATTCCATGATTCCACAGAAACTGAGGTCCCAAGCAGCAGCCAAGCTGCTCACTGTGCCCAAGAAAAGAGTGTCTGCAATCCCCTTTTTGTCTAAATAATTCCTACCAGACTCTGCCTGCTAAAACACTGAGTTCCTTCTTGCCTTAAAGGACAGCTGGAAGGGAAACAGAAAGAGAACAGGATGAAAAATTTCCCAGATATGAACAGAAGGTCAGCAGATGAAACACGAAATGTCACATTTGTTGCTCAACTGAGCAGGATTGCAACTGGAAAAATGCAGCCCTTCAGTCCCGCCGCTGAAAATAAACCCAAGTCAAACCAAAGTCCTTGAGTGCAAAGGCGAGGATCAGAATTAAATTTCCTCCTAACTCCTGGGTAATGGAGTTCTGCCAGAGCCAGGAGTCAATTAAGGGGATAAATACTCCTATAACTCACCAACACTTTGCATTTCAGGGGTATTTTGCTGAAGTAAGCACTTAATGTGATTATTGTGTTTCAGCCTGATTTAAGATGACAACTTTTGCATTTCCTAAATATTAATTAGCCTGGAATTTCTATTTATTTAAACTCTGAGGCAGCAAGTGGGTAGTTGTGTGATTTACCTCTGGCTCCTGGCACTTCTCTCAGCTGGGACATTAGAAATGCAATTGTGACCAATTAACCTTCGTGCCTGTCAGGAGAAAGGATGAACAATGGAGCTTGGTGGGTTTGTTTGGGGGAATAATCATCCCACAAACCAGGGCAGGGATCTGCTCCTCTGGATGAGGATGCCTGCTCAGGGCAAAAGAAAACGGGTTTTTAATGGATTTTTCAGCTGTTTGGGTCCCACTGCCTTGGGATTAGGCTGTTCCCTTAGGGGTGGCGTTTAGGGACAGGGCTTGTATGGTGTTATGGGGTGTCTGCCCACCTGAGGGTTTGGAATAATATCACGGGAATGGAATGAGGGAGATGGATTTTTTAAACTGAAAGAGAGGTTAGATGGGATATTGGGAAGGAATTCCTCCCTGTGAGGGTGGTGAGGGAACGGAATTCCCAGAGAAGCTGTGGCTGCCCCGTTCCTGGGAGTGTCCAAGGCCAGGTTGGAGCAACCTGGGATAGTGGAACTCATGGCATTGGCTAATTTTTAGCCAAACTGCTCCATGATTCCATGAAAAGGAGTCCTCACTGCAGAGATGGAATATTTCCCACATCAGACCCTTCAGAGCATCCTGGGGCTGCCTGAATCCCCTTGGCACCTCTGAAATCCTCACCCTGTGGTATCCAAGAGCTCCCAGGCCAGCTGTGGGTTTGTCATTCAACTCCTGTGTGGCGGGGGGGGAAGGTGGGTTTGGAAAACCTCAAATAGGCTGAGATTAAAAGACTCTGGACACCCACAGCTCCTTTGGAACCTAACAGGAATTTGTGTACTCGGCAGTGAAAATGGAGATTTTTTATCGAGCAGTACCAAGTGGAGCATGGCAAATCTCCCCCCAGGAATTCTGCTCCGCTTCTCCACCCCAATTACAGCCCTCGTTGCGCTCTCTTGGCTCTGCTCCCCATGTAATGAGGTGATGGTTGAAGGATTCCAGCTGTAATGGACCAGCGGCCACCAAATTCCCTCGAAACATCTTTCCCTTAAACACTCCCCTCTTTCAGACACTGAGATGCCGAAATTCCTGCATTTCCCCGGAAGGAGCTGTTTGTCATCCTAGCAAAAGGGTGCCACCCGTCTTGTTGATGTTTATTGAAGCTTTGGATCATCTCTGGCTTGGAGAAGTATTTTTAGCCCTGTACTTTTTGAAAGTGTTGTTGGCCCCCAGTCAGGGAACAGCAGGGTTAATGTAGAGCCTGGAGGAGCTCTCCCATCTGTTCCAGCTTCCATCCAACCATGGAGTTTTACGAGAGCTCTCTAGGAGGGCTTCGAGTTTTCCAATTTGTAGTATTCCCTAATAAAATCAGCTTGGAATGCTGCCTGTGATAAACAGGAGGGTGTAAAGTCTTCGAGGAGACAAAGGAACTTGGAAGTATCAGATTTCTTTCACATTTTCAGGAATTCTGTTTATTTTGATTGACGTTGAAATTAGAGACGGAACAGATGGAGTGAAGAGTACAGCAGGATGAGCTGAGCTGGGGCTTTGACACTCTAATGAGGGATTAGGAGGCAGAAGCTGATGGTTGGGTTCTTCTTTGAGGTCCATTTATGTTTTATTTGCCCTGATACTTCTGTCAGCAGCAACACATCCCCAGCCAAGCTGACCCAACACATCCCCAACAGACTGACCCCAACACATATCTAACCAGGCTGACCCAAGACATCCCTAACCAGGCTGACCCCAACACATCCACAACCAGACTGACCCAACACATCCCTAACCAGACTGACCCCAACACATATCTAACCAACCTGACTCAAGACATCCCCAACCAGGCTGACCCCAACACATCCCTAACCAGACTGACCCCAACACATATCTCACCAGGCTGACCCAACACATCCCTAACCAGGCTGACCCAACACATCCCCAACCAGACTGACCCAAGACATCCACAACCAGGCTGACCCCAGCACATCTCTAACCAGACTGACTCCAACACATCTCTAACCAGACTGACCCCAACACATCCCCGACCAGGCTGACCCAACACATCCCCAACCAGACTGACCCAAGACATCCCCAATCAGACTGACCCAACACATCCCCAACCAGACTGACCCCAAAACATCTCTAACCAGACTGACTCCAACACATCTCTAACCAGACTGACCCAGCACATCCAAAATCAGACTGACCCCAGCACATCTCTAACCAGACTGACCCAAGACATCCCCAATCAGACTGACCCAACACATCCCCAACCAGACTGACCCCAAAACATCTCTAACCAGACTGACTCCAACACATCTCTAACCAGACTGACCCAGCACATCCAAAATCAGACTGACCCCAGCACATCTCTAACCCGACTGACCCAACACATCCCCAACCAGACTGACCCCAACACATCTCTAACCAGACTGACCCCAACACATCCACAACCAGACTGACCCCAACACTTCCCAACCAGACTGACCCAACACATCCCTAACTAGGCTGGCCCAGCCCTACAGACAAGATAGATCATTAAGACTTGGTAAACTGTGTTTAAGCCAGTTCCTGAAATTCCCAAGCAAAATACCCCAATTATTTTACGGATTTGTGTTGGTAGAAGGTGGGTATTTTGTGATTTTGGAAGATGGGGTGGGGGGTTAAAGTCAAGCACGAGGGGATGCCACAAACTCTTGGCTGATCTTTTCCTTACTCTGCAACTGGAAATGTGGGAACTGATACAGCACCAGGATACTCCTCTCCTCAGGGTTGTGTTTGTTACAGTGGCCTTGATTGGCAGCATCGTCCCCAATACAAATGTTTGCACTAATTAGTTATCGGTTAATGGCTGGACTTGATGATGTTGAGGGTTTTTTCCAACCTGATTCCCTCATTCTGATATGGGCTTGGATTTTGCACGTGGATGCAGCTGCAGGGAGATGAAGTGTGAAATGCTCCATGCATCCATGGATACATTAATTTAATATATTCAATACATTTAATACTTTCTGTAGACAAAGAGTTCCTGGTTTAGTTTTTGATCTCAGCCTTTCTCAGCCTCCATCAGCATTAAAGTCACAGAATTAAAGGAAACAGAGTAATTGAAATCCTTCCCTGCTAACACGTCTGGGCAGCCATTTGGAAATGGAGATGTTATTACAGAAACCTAATTAAATCATTTTCTCCACTTGCCCCCCAGCTATGAAACAACTGTGACATGTGGTGACTTTTCTCCAAGCAGCCACCGTGAAATCAGCAAAAATTTTCCATCAAAAATGGACAACTGTGGCCCTCAAACCAACAAGTGCTGGAGGCATCAGACCTGGGTTGCCTCCTTTAATGGAGTTTCATGAGGAGTGGGAGGGATTTGTTCTCCTGGGTCTGGACCTCAGAGCTCCCATGCAGAAAAAGAACTATAAATATTTATTTTCTCAATGAAGGAAGAGTTCCCTTTCTCAATGGAGCAAGAATTCCCTTTCCTAATGGAGCAAGAATTCCTTTTCCCAATGAAATTGTTGGCTGTTAAGGTCCTGGCCTTGTCCTTGGAGCACAGCAAAGCTGGTTTCGAGAAGTTCCCTTTCATTTCCCTCTGAACTTGCTGGAGGTCAACTGACAAGAGCCAGAGAGGTATAAAAATGGGATGGAAATAGATCTGATTGTGGGTGTTAATGAGGAAGGTTTGGTTGGTGGTTGTTTGGGTGTGGAGGAACTTTAAATCCCACCCCTGCCATGGGCAGGGACACCTCCCACTGTCCCAGGCTGCTCCAGCCTGGCCTTGGACACTTCCAGGGATCCAGGGGCAGCCACAGCTGCTCTGGGAATTTCATCCCAGCCCCTCCTCACCCTCATTCCTTCCCGCTATCCCATCTCTCCCTGCCCTCTGGCAGTGGGAAGCCATTCCCCCTTATCCTGTCCCAGGTGTGGACTCCACAACCCAAAAGCCCCTCTTAGAGTTCAAAATTTCACATTTACAACGTGAAAACACCAAAGCTGTTTTACATAAGAATATGTGGAACGATTGGAATGCTCTGCAGCTCATGAACATCCTGGTGGGAGGAAACAGGAGGAATGAGGCAGATCCAGCAGGAGTTAAACTGCACCTGAGCAGGTCGGGCAGCTCAACCATGTGTGTGTCCCAGGCTCTAAAATCAGGGTTTGTTTTATTTTGTGCACCTGTGATGTGTCATTTTTCATTGTTTGCTTCTTTTTCTGCGCTGTCTCTTGCTCCTCAGCCGGCTTTGTTAGGAACTCTCCATTCCTGACAGCCGTCCCCTGGGAACAGCTGGTGCAGAGGAGACAGAGGTTGTGTTCTCTCTTTTCCCGTCCTTCCCTGGCATCGTGTGTTCCCTGTCGGATGATGGATGTCACCTGGCACCTGGTGACAGTGCTCTGTGTCCTGGCACACCGTGAATTGCTGGGGTGTCCTCTTTTTCCCTCCTGCTCCCTCTTTCTCTGCTCTCCACTCCTTACCAAGCAGTTTTCCACCTGGATGAGGGGAAAGGCTCTTAAAATCTCTCATCAGAGGTAGAACCATCCCTGCGTAATTGGAGGGACTGGAAAAGGATCATTTTGTGTTTCTTTTCTCCCTAATTTACTGACAACTGTGGCAGCTGGGCCTGGGAGCTGAATCACCTCCCTGAGACATCACGTTTAAATGATATTTTTATTATTTCCCATTAATCTGTCCAAGACAGGGGAGGAGGCTTTCAAAGTTTCACAAATGGAGCAGAACACCCAGGGGCCCATGATTTTCAGCAGGAAATGAGCATTTAACTGCTCCTTTGTGTCTTTGAAAGCCTTCTCTGCTAAGGTTCTCCCCATGGTGGAACCAGCTCTGGTGTGGTTTAGTCCTTGTTACCTTAATTTGAGGGAAAAAATCCTTCCAAAGGTAACTTGATGTGGTTTATCCCCATCCACGTGGGGAGGACGGTTCTGATCATTGAGGCTGTTTAATGTGTCTGACAAAAGCATCACAAGACCCAAGAGTGGGAACCTAAAAGCAGCCAAGTTCAGGCCAGACATGGAATTTATATTTTAAACGGTGTGAGTTGTTAACCCTGGAAATAACTTGGCAGATCCTCTCTCACTGAGTTAAATTGGTGGTGGCTGACGCTTGCTGCACAGGGGGACCGGACCAGACCCAGCCTCGTCACGTTAATTATCCCAAAATGATGCTGGGGGTTTTGGAGCGACGGCGCTTCTGGGACAGGAGCTGGATCTTCCCTGTGCTGTTCCTTTGGATGAATCTGATTTTTCAGGGATAATTAGGCTGTGCCTGAGACAGCACTTTATAGCTCTGTGCAGCCAGTGAAAGTTGAGGTCAAGTAGATCGAAAAGAAGTTGGACCATGACGTGAGAGTTCTCTGCTGCTGTTGTTATAAACACCAGGAAAAGCAGGTTTATTACCAGTTCTTGGGGGTTTTTACATTTTTTATGCCTCTTGAAGAACTCTCTTCTTTTCTGATGCCCTAAGAAGCAGCCGAACTTTGTTGAAACCCCTCCCATGCTGTAGAAGCAGAGTAAATCCAACAGAGCTTGTTGCTGTCTGCATCGAGCGTGATGTCAGCCTCATTTCCCCTCTCTGCCTGCAGCCCTTCTCCAGGGACATCTTTTGGAAAAATCACTTTGTGCTGCTCTGTGTGACACTCCAAACTTGCAGCCACCGTGGCTGAATCATTATTTCAAGGACAAGGGGGGCTGAACTTGCCATTGACTTAAGACTCTGCTGGAATTTCACTGCCATCCCTGGTCTTCAATCGGAACTTATCTCTGTGCCACTCCAGATTTTAATGGAATTTGTGTCACAGCAATAATAGGGTTAGGCTCAGCCTGTCCCAGCACTGCCAGCGAGGTTTGGTTTATTTATTTTAATTTTCACAGCCACCAAAGCCTAAAATAGAGCTTATCTGATGGGGATAGGGACCCATAGCTTATCGTCATGGGGAAGGTGATGGGGCCTTGGAAAGGGAAACTGAAGTCAGGTTCCCACAAGGAAACTCCTGCCGCAGTTCCCTGCTAGTCCCAGCCTCATCAGAAAGGTGGGAATTTGGTGAGGGGTAAAACAGAAACATTGGTCCTGGCTTTGCTCCTGGCAGTAGGTCAGAGTTTTCCAGGTGGAGTCACCCAGCGGGGAGTGCTGCCTCTAAATTTAATGAATCCTGGGATCATTAAGGTTGGAAAAGACCTCTAAGGTCCCTGTCTCTGGAAGTGTTCGAGGTTGGATGGGCTTGGGGCAATCTGGCCTAGTGGAAGGTGTCCCTGCCCATGGCAGGGGGTGGAACAGGTGATCTTTAAGTTCCCTTCCAACCCAGTCCATTCCATTATTCCATCCTATGAAATGACAGCTGACTCTCCGTGCAGTTTAGTTGAAATGTTATTTGTTTTAGCTGTTTATATTGTTCTTTTTTCGGTGTTGTATATAAAATTGTCCTTGTCTGTCTGTACACTTTGCATGCTTGGCCTCAGGCCAGGAAGAAGCTTCTGGTCCCTCCTGAGTTCATATCTTTAAATTTGCAAGGAGGAACAAACCCTCCAAGGAATCTCCCCAAGGTCCGGGAGTGCAGGAGCTTGCCCGGGGCTGTTTACTGTAACAAATGGATTTGTACAGCACATCCTGGCGCTCGGCTCCCCACGGACACCGCGGCAGCAAAAGGGGAAGAAACCATTTCCAAGTCCTCAGATATTCCCTCCTGCCGCACCTGTCTGTGTTTTGAAAGACAAAAGGTGCACGAGAGGTCATGGAGCTGCCGCGGCTCAATTGAAGGTGTTTTGTCATTCAATCGAGGCGAGGTTTCAAATCTCCCCCATCAAAAAGGCACGAGTTAGACAGGATGGAAGAGTCACAAGTTGGATGCTTTGGGAATATTTGCAGGATCAGGGACACTGTTTTGCTGTGTGTTGGGTTGGGTTGAAAAGATTGGTTGGGTTAGAAAGAATGGATGGGTGTGGAAGGATGGATGGGTTGGGAGGGATGGATGGGTGTGGAAGGATGGATGGGTTGGGAAGGATGGATGGGTTGGGAGGGATGGATGAGTGTGGAACGATGGAAGGGTTGAGAAGGATGGATGGGTGTGGAAGGATGGATGGGTGTGGAAGGATGGATGGGTTGGGAAGGGTGGTTGCATTGATAAGGGTGATTGGGTTGGAAAGGGTATCTGGGTTGAAGAGGGTGGTTAGGTTGGAAAGAATGGGTGGACTGGTAATGATGGTTGGGTTGAGAAAAATGGCTGAGTTAGAAAGGGTGGTTGGGTTGGAGATGCTGGTTGAGCTGGAAAGTATTGTTGGACTGAAAAGAGTGGTTGGGTTGGAAAGGGTGGTTGGATTGGAAAGGGTGGTTGGGCTGGAAAGGGGGGTTGGGCTGGAAAGGGGGGTTGGGCTGGAAAGGGTGGGTAGGTTGGAAAAGATGGTTGAGTTGGAAAGGATGCTTGGATACAAAAGGATGGAGAATGAGTTTCCTAAGGACTGATGAGCCCTGAGATCCTGAGCCAGGAAATATTCAAATTGAGTTTACTCCAGGTATCTGAGCAGCTCGATTTGGAAAAGTCACCTTCAAGACAGTGCAAGGAGAGTGAAGATCTTGAAGAGCCAATTCTGCTGCCACCTCAGGGCACAGTGTCAGGATGTGACATCTTCGCGATGATGTGGGAGGATGTCTCCTCCTGTCTGAACTTTGCCTCCCACCTGGATCATCTGAACCCCTCCAAACTCTGCCAGGCTTTGTGTGCCGAACAAGAAGCTGGGATCTGCTAAAGCCTGTGTGACACTTGGTGGGACACCAAGACAGAACCAAGNAAGGGGAAGGGGAAGGGGAAGGGGAAGGGGAAAGGAGCATCTGCAGTTATCAACCCAGGAGGTGAGAAGGAATAGGAACCAGGAGAAGAGGTTCTTACAGCAATGAAGATGAAGGAATAGACAGACCCTCTGTACGTGTTGAGACTGACAAAAGTGACACAAACAGCCAAACTGATAAAAAAAAAGAAGAAAAGAAGTGCAGATTTCATGGAAAGTCAGTGGAGTGGCACACTGAGAACANGACTGATGAACCCTGAGATCCTGAGCCAGGAAATAGTCAAATTGAGTTTACTCCAGGTATCTGAGCAGCTCGATTTGGAAAGTCACCTTCAAGACAGTGCAAGGGGAGTGAAGATCTTGAAGAGCCAATTCTGCTGCCACCTCAGGGCACAGTGTCAGGATGTGACATCTTCGCGATGATGTGGGAGGATGTCTCCTCCTGTCTGAACTTTGCCTCCCACCTGGATCATCTGAACCCCTCTGAACTCTGCCAGGCTTTGTGTGCCGAGCAAGAAGCTGAGATCTGCTAAAGCCTGTGTGACACTTGGTGGGACACCAAGACAGAACCAAGACATGTCATGAGCAGCATTTGCCTGACAGGAGACTCTCAGTGGGCTTTGATTAATGACAACTCTTGGTACTGCTGATATCTCTCATCCAAGAATATGCAAATATTCACTGATTGAGAAATTCCCTGCACTCACTGCCACGGTGGCTCCTTGTTCGTTTTTGTCTTGTGCAAGAGCTTCTGAAGGTCACATCTCAGCAGCACAAAACTTGGGGGAGGGGAAGGGGAAGGGGAAGGGGAAGGGGAAGGGGAAGGGGAAAGGAGCATCTGCAGTTATCAACCCAGGAGGTGAGAAGGAATAGGAACCAGGAGAAGAGGTTCTTACAGCAATGAAGATGAAGGAATAGACAGACCCTCTGTACGTGTTGAGACTGACAAAAGTGACACAAACAGCCAAACTGATAAAAAAAAAGAAGAAAAGAAGTGCAGATTTCATGGAAAGTCAGTGGAGTGGCACACTGAGAACAGAACTGATGCTCCCATCTGGGATTCCCATGTTTTAAGCCCAAGCCCAACATTTTAGGACTGGTCTCACAGCTGGCGTGAGCTGTTGTACACGAAGCAATGTCAATTTATGCTCACTGCAGATCTCTTGACCAGGATCTATGGCGGTAATTATTCATGCTCACCATTCGTATGTGGGGATTAATTAACTATTCGTGGTTCCTATAAAGAATATTGTCAACTATTTAACGGCTCATTGAGTTCAGCAGGATTTCGAGCTTCTCTCTTAGGATTTCCATGGAATGGTTATTGTGATTTGTGACTTGGAGGAGCAGCGAGCGAGCTGTGAGCAGACCAGGAGCATTTTGGTGTCAGTTCTACTCTGTGACAAATGGGCTTTAATTGGTTTTACACGGGTTTTGCTTGGTGAGATGAGGCAGATGAGAGAGGAGATACGGGAGATTTCTTTTAAAAATATAAAAGAGGTGCTTTTGTCCCGCCGGGTGTTCCACAGGTGCTTTTCAACTTTATCAACAAGACCGAGTATTTGAAATTAATTCCTACACGTGTTAGACCGCTGGTCTTGCATTTCCTCCATAAAGATTTTGAGTCAAGGTCTTCAGCCTGGTTTGAACACCCTGGAAGTGTTTAAGGAATGTGAGGATGTGGCATTTGGGGACCTGGGTTGGTGCTGGGGTTGGCTGGGAGAACAGTTGGATTCCATGACCTCAGGAGGCTTTTCCAATGATTTTATGATAATGTGATTTTGCACTGACAAAACTTCAGGTTTTGCTTAGCCCAGCACGTTGGCTGTTGGGTATTTCTGAAAATGTTTATTATTCCAGTGAAAAGTGTGGACTGTCTGGAATACATAATCCCAGCTGTGGCTGCAATGGCCTGGGGTGCTCCTGGAATGATTAATTGTTCAAGTAAGCCTTTCTAACTCACTGCTGTGCATTTACTTGCAGGGAAAAAATGCTTTTTTGGGAGAGTAAAAATGGCCTTTCTTAAGGTAACAGTGCCCTGTGCTGTGGAATCCTCTCGGAATCTGCTCAGTGTGAGGGTCTGAGAGCAGCCAAGAGGAGCGAGGGTGACTTTTTGATCTGCTGGTGTCCTTACTCCTCATGTTTTCACAGGATTTGGCGTGTGGGCCACAAGATGCTTGGAGCTGAGGCTGACCAGGATGAGAGAGAGGAGGAGCAAGTGACTCCTTGAGATTCATCCGGTTTACAGGAGGTTTTAGGATTTTGCCACTCTCATGGAGTTGTGGCTTTAAACCAAAAGAGAGAAGGTTGAGATTAAATATTGGGGAGAAATTCTTCCCTGTGAGGGTGGGGAGGGGCTAGGATGGAATTCCCAGAGGAGCTGTGGCTGCCCCTGGATCCCTGGAAGTGCCCCAGGCCAGGCTGGAGCAGCCTGGGACAGTGGGAGGTGTCCCATGGCAGGTGGGACTTGGAGGTCATTTCCAACCCAAAGCATTCTGGGATTCCATGAAAAACTTTAGGGAGGGAATGGAGGGAATTGAGACCCTGGACATCACAGACCGACGTGTTAATGGGGACAGAAGAGATGGAATTGGGTGTGTAAGATGCAGAGAGAGACTGCCAAAAAGTAATTTCTCCTAATTCCTTAATCCATCGTCGCAATATTTCCCAGGGCCTGTCTCGTCCCCATCTGCTGTGGATGAAGGAACTGCTCCCAACTCCCTTTGGCTCTGCAGGGTCTCAGCTCGGCGAGGTGTGGAGCATTAAATAATTCAGTGTCCTCGGCGTCTGCACTGAGTGTTCACAGCATTCCAATGAGCCTGCGCCCAGGGAGCAGGGAAAAAACCAATTTCCCAAAGTAGTTCTTTGGCAATGGATCTGCTAAATCTTGAACAACCTTCTTGTGCTAAATGGTGAAGCCAATTTTCAAATTCCTGCGTGGAGCACGGCCTGTGCTGGCATGGAGGTGATTTCCTTGTTGTGCCATCATCACCTGCTGCCAACAGGGGAATAAAGAAATCCCGGTGGGAAAAAAAAACCTCATGGAAATATTTTTATTGATGTTCTGGCTTTGCTGAAGGAAGAGAGGAACGTGTGTGGAGGTGGGGAGTTTATCTGGCTGTAGAGACAAGGGGAGGTGCTCTTCCTGACATTTTTGCACTCTGATTTTGGAGTCAGGCTCAAGCAATGACGGAACTGTAGAGTCGAGACTTTGGATCAGGATTCACTTTGGCTTTATGCTCCCTCTCATGCCCAAAAATAAATCAAATGTGTTTCCCTACTCCCCTCAACACTTAAAATACTAAAAGAATCCCAGAAGCTTAAAAAACAGAGATGTAACTGATAAAGGGCTCATGTTTATCTTCCATCTCCCCAAAATCCTCAAGGGAGCTCGTGCCTGATCCAACCTGTTCTGCAGGTCTTGTATCCAGGCTGCAGATTTATTGAGTGCCTTCAGCTGGTGGCTGATCCATGTCAGGACCTCCTGGGTGGCAGGAGAGCCTCACCCTCTCCCTGTTTTCAGTCTCTGACAGAAATAAGCAGGTTTTGGTTTCATTTTATTTATTTTTCCTGCTTTGCTCTTCTTTTTTCTCATCAGTCTCTGCAGAGGCTTTGGTGGGGGCTGCCCTGACGTAGACCCTGCACTGACATTGATTTCCTTGATGCTTGAGGATGCAGAAAAATGGGCAAGACCAGTTTTTCCCACAATATGGAAAATCCTCTTCACCCCACAGGCACAGAGCCCAGTGGTGGGGACTTTTCCAGATCAGGTTTGGAATGAAAACACCTCATCCAGCCAGGCAGAACTGAGCCTCGATGGCTTTTCCTGTCTCCTCATCCACTGTCGTTTGCTTTCATAGGATCACAGAATCCTGGAACGGCTTTGGTTGGAAGGACCTTAAAATCCTCTCATCCCACCCCTCCCACTGTCCCAGGCTGCTCTGAGCCCCATCCAGCCTGGCCTTGGGCACTCCCAGGGATCCAGGGGCAGCCACAGCTCCTCTGGGAATTCCATCCCAGCCCCTCCCCACCCTCCCAGGGAGGAATTCCTTCCCAATATCCCATCCATCCCTGCCCTCTGGCAGTGGGAAGCCATTCCCCTTTGTCCTCTTCGATTTCCCCTTTGTTCTCTTTGGTTTCCCCTTTGTCCACTTTGATTTCCCCCTTGTTCTCGCTCCCACTCCCAAACTGTCTCAGCACCAAAAAATGATAATTTGGGTTGGGTGACAGCTCATATGTAAATTAAACTCTCCGGTTTGGTTTCATGGCTGTGCCTGGGCACAGATTTGCTTTAAATTTCCCCCAAATATTCCCCAGCACCATCAGAAAATCACCTCCCTTGCAGACAGTGGCCGTGCTGCTCCCCTGCCCCTGCCCCAGGGCTGCAGTGGGGCTCTGATAATGTAGAATCCAGGATTTTTTAAAGCACAGGATTATTTTTTTCTGGTTGAATTCCATGGACACGGCAGAGCTGCACAGAGAAAATCCAATCCATCTCCTGCAGAATGAGCTCAGTCATCCTTCAGTTTATTGAGTGAGAGGGAATACAAAACAAATCCACAAATGTCAAAAGCAGTCTACAAGGGATCATTCCGTTCCTTTTTCCGTTTGTTTTCCTGATTAAAATGATTTTTAACTGATTCCTCTCTTAATTTTATATGACAAAATATAATTCACTTGAATATCCTCCACAGCCCCCATGCCAAAGTTTGTGCTTGGCCAAATTTCCTGGAAAGAGGGGAAGGAATGATGAGGAGAGGCTTTGCTGAGTCACGTTTGGAGCACTGCAGAAATCTCTTTGCTGGATCTGCAGGGAGGTGACCAGGAAAATCCTTCCTGCTCCATTAAATTCACCTGTGGATTCCTACTGGTTTTAACAGGCTGGCAAAGTACCCCAGTGGTGATCCACGGACTTCTTCCAAGATGGGAAGAGTTTGGTATTTTTGCAACAATTTTCTGCCCATGAGGTATTTCTGGAAGCTTCAGACCAAGGATTTCTGTGGGAACACAGAGTCGTAGAAACATGGAATGGTTTGGGCTGGAAGGGACCTTAGGGACAGCTTCCAAGCCCCATCCAGCCCGGCCTGGGACATTCCAGGGATGGGGCAGGAAGGCAGGAAATCAGGGCCTCACCCTTTGAGACACATCCAAGAGAGTCTGCTCTGTCTCCTGACTGAACTAGGAGTTTTATGCAGGGTATGGAAAGATTTCCAGCCTTCCCCAAGGATTATGAATGGCTCCTTTTGGGAGGGTTAGGAATTGTTATTCCACTCTCCCAGGAAGCCCCTGAAATGACTTTTCCAGCACCATCCAGGCAGACTGGGGCAGGAGCAGGATTCCAATTCGATTTACCCAACTATCCGCATCCATGTCCTAATTCCCATAAAACTTCCCGGTGAGGGGGTATCTGAGGTCATCCTGAAGTCTGGGTGGCTCTGGGTGTTCTTTGCACCGTGGAAATGAGGAATGGAGCGAGCACACAATGGGAAGGGGGATGGAGAAGGACGATCGTGCTGAAGCAGGAAAGATAATTTAGGGAAAATCTTTTTCCTCTGCTAAGGCCATTGTTGTTTTATCAAATCCAATATCCTGGAATGAAAAGAAAGCCTTTAAAAGTTGAAATTGAGGAGTAATGAATGAAGAGCCACCAGATATTACATTTAATGAGCTGGGTTTAGCAAGAGGATTTAACGAAGGCACCATTAGGAATTTTCCTGCATTCATTTTGGAGCCTACTCTGAAATGGGGGAAAATTTGGGCATCTGCGGAGATCCAGGTTAGCAGAAGGCCTGAGCTTTTGTGCCGGCCTCAGGAATTCTGCTCTCCCTCTGCAGAGGGAGCAGCCTCAGGAATTCTGCTCTCCCTCTGCCGAGGCCACCAGCCCAGGTGACAGCTGTGTCCCTCTGTCCTCTCTGCCCAGCCACCCCCAGGCTCAGGGCCGGCAATGCTCCGTAGGATGCCACAGACTCGGTGGCAATTCCATGCAGTCCCAAAGCCAACATCAGAGGGTAAATGAAGGCTTAATTAAAAGCTGACATTGGAAGGGAAATTAAATTAATGTCCTAATTAATGCTTCGGGTTTAGTCCAAACGGGAAACTTTCTGATTCTCCTTTCCCTGTTGCAGCTCCACACTCACCTCTGGGCACTGATGGATTTGGGCTCATTTGGCCCCAGTCCTGGAAAACATCCTCATTAAAAATTGTGTCCAAGCCCACATTTAATTCTCTTCCTGCCATGCTTAATTGCAGGCCCGGATAGGGCTGGAGTTAGAGATGGGATTAAAAAAGGTGGAACTGTTGGGGAAATTTTGGATAATGGTCCCAAAATTCTGATTTGACTCAAAAACCTTCACTTACTGACCTGTATTAGAATAAAGTCCCTTAAATGAATGATGGATTGAGTTAATCAGACTCCCAGCATTTCTTTTATTTCAATAATTTTAGTGGAATTGGAATTTTTGTAGCGTGACTTCCTTAGGATCAAGAAGAATCCAAAGGCTCCCACAGCAGTGAGGTTCCTGTGAAGGAAAATGAGAGAAGGAGAAGCACTGGAAGGGTTGAGCACATTCACACTTCCAAGGCTCATTTCCTGGCCTTGGACACTTCCAGGGATGTGGCAGCCGCCGTTTCCCCAGGTTACACCATTTTACCTCTGTCTGTTTAAGATGTGAGGAGCCGCCTGAGTCAAATTCTCGGCTGCTGTGTGTCAGAGAGAAGGAATGCTGCATTCCCGGCACCAGAGCCACCACACCCACTCCTTTAATCCCTCCAGATTTACATCGGATGTGTCCTGGCAAGGTGAGGTTGGGCAGAAGAGCTCATGAGGTCATGGGAGGGAGGACAAAAATGCGCTTATCAAATAAAACCCAACCTTATCGTTCTTCCTTGTGCATTTTGCCTTCTGGGTGGGGCCCTCCCAGTTTTATTCCGAGTTCTCTGAGGGTTTCCTCCACGGGAAGACAAACACGTGTCAAAAGCTGGGATGCTCATTAATCTCACGATTTCTCCTGCTTTCAAAAAAAACCTAAAGATGTTTTCAAAATTATTAAGAAAAATGCCACAAGACTGAGAAATCGCCTCAGTAGGTGGCACTGGCTCCCTTGGAATCATGTTCCGATGGAAATCGATGGGAGCTCTGGGAGAGGAGCTCCTCAGGCGTTATCGATCCAGGGCTGAGGGATGACTCTCCTGGATTGGGATGTGCAGTCTTCTCTCTCCACTCAGTTTTTCCTCCTTTTAGCTTTAATAAAAATGAGTTCTGGAAGTGTAAGAGTTTGTAAAGCTCAGGCTGGTGCAAGGTCTGAGGGTGGGGAGGGGCTGGGATGGAATTCCCAGAGCAGCTGTGGCTGTCCCTGGATCCCTGGGAGTGCCCAAGGCCGGGCTGGAGCACCCTGGGACAGTGGGAGGTGTCCCTGCCCATGGCAGGGATGGCAATGGATGGGATTTAAGGTCCCTTCCCACCCAAACAATTCCAGGATTCTGTGATTCATTTCCTCAGTCTAGTTCAGATCCCAGCTGGAATACTCGGAGGGAACAAAAACGGGGTGGTTGTGTTCTGATGTGGGCAGGGAAAAACTTCCCTCTCCAGGAGCCCTCCCTGTCCTGTCCAATGTTCACACACAGAAAGAAATTCCCCACTGGAACTTTCCCCGTAGGTTGACCATCCTGCAGAATGATGCCAGTCCAGAGGGCTGTGCATCCATGGAATCACAGGAAGGTTGGGTTGGAGGGGAGAACTCCAGGGATCCAGGGGCAGCCACAGCTCCTCTGGGCACCCTGTGCCAGGGCCTCACCACCTTCATAGGGAGCAATTCCTTCCCAGTATCCCACCTAGCCCTGCGTTCTGGCCCTGGGAGGCCATTCCCTGTTGTGCCAGCAATTCCATCCCCCAGAGAATGATCCCACCAGGAGCGTGCATGGTTCAGCACCAAGGCAGGGGGAAAAGCCTTCCCATTGTGAATCCAGCTCACGATCCCTGGGTGTCTGTGGTGAAGGAGCATTTCTCATCCCCATCCTCTGGCTCCAAATGTTAAATGTTGTTTTTATCAGCAGCTCCTCTGCTGGAGCTCCGCAGGATGAGTCAGTGCCCTTCGGAGCAGAGCTGGGAATCAATAGAGCGCTGGGAATTAGACCCTGCACTCCAATGTGGATATCTCCAATGGCATGGGAATGGTGCTGGCAACTAATGGATCGGTGGAAATAAACAGCCAAAAGAGCCCAGGCAGACAACAATCCCTCTGGCGTTCTCTGGGACACCCAATCAATTGGATCTTGTCCATGTGGAGGATGAGGGGTGGGAAATTGAGCTCCCAGGTCCTGATGGATCAAAAATTCATCTCCTGTGAGGCTTTAATGATGGAAACTGTCCCAGGATTGTTTCTTGGGAAACCAGCAGCAGATGCTGCACCTGGAGCCTGATTTGGGAGGGATGACTGGGTGAAAGGGGATTATTCCCCTTCCCTCAGCACTAGGAAACTCATCCCGAGCTCCCAGCATGGGGGAGACACAAACACACCCGATCCCCGTCCCTGGCACTGCCCAAGGCCTGGCTGGATGGGGCTGGGAGCAGCCTGGNCGGGAAACTCATCCTGAGCTCCCAGTATGGGGGAGACACAGACACACCCGATCCCCATCCCTGGCACTGCCCAAGGCCTGGCTGGATGGGGCTGGGAGCAGCCTGGGACAGTGAGAGGTGTCCCTGCCCACGGCAGGGGCAACACTAGGTGGGCTTTAAGGTCCTTCCCACCCAAATAATTCCATAATTTTGTGATCCCGTGATCTCCTGGCTGTGAGAAATGTTTTTCCATTATCCCTCTCCAAATGTTTCATGAGCATCCTCCAAATGTTCCTTGCAGTTTATCCAAGGACCCTCGGGAATTTCTGGGAACAAGGAGTCAACGAGCTCCCGAAAACCACATTAATGGCGGGAATGAGCTGCCAGCTGTGCTCATCTGGCACCGTTCCCTTGGCACTCCAAAGTTTTATTGTTTCTCCAGACAGAGGATGCCTCGGGCAGTGCTGGAATCTGCATCCCAGCCAGCTGGGGGGACTGAAAGTCAGGAAAAATCATCAACAAAATAAATATTCCCTCTTGGCACAGGAGGCTCTGGATTTCCCAGTGCCAGGTGCTGGCTCCCTGTGCCCCCCCAGACTCCTACTCCTGACTGGGAAGGGAAACAAGAGGCATAAAACTGGGAATGTCTGAGGATAAAGGGAGATCTGAATCCCACGTCTGACCCTATGGCAGAGTGGCAGGGCTGGAATACAGGGATTCCTGGGAGTAGGATCAGGAACACAGGGATTCCCAGCTTTATAATGAGGAATACAGGGATTCGTGGCTGTTCAATCAGGAATTCAGGGATTCCTGGCAGTAGGATCAGGAATTCAGGGATTCCTGGCTTTACAATCAGGAATACAATGATTCGTGGCTGTTCAATCAGGAATTCAGGGATTCCTAGCTTTACAATCAGGAATTCAGGGATTCCCGGCTGTTCAATCAGGAATACAGGGATTCCCAGCTGCTGCATCAGGAATTCAGGGATTCCTGGCAGTAGGATCAGGAATTCAGGGATTCCTGGCTTTACAATCAGGAATACAATGATTCGTGGCTGTTCAATCAGGAATTCAGGGATTCCTAGCTTTACAATCAGGAATTCAGGGATTCCCGGCTGTTCAATCAGGAATACAGGGATTCCCAGCTGCTGCATCAGGAATTCAGGGATTCCTGGCAGTAGGATCAGGAATTCAGGGATTCCTGGCTTTACAATCAGGAATACAATGATTCGTGGCTGTTCAATCAGGAATTCAGGGATTCCTAGCTTTACAATCAGGAATTCAGGGATTCCCGGCTGTTCAATCAGGAATACAGGGATTCCCAGCTGCTGCATCAGGAATTCAGGGATTCCTGGCAGTAGGATCAGGAATTCAGGGATTCCTGGCTTTACAATGAGGAATACATGGATTCCCGGCTGTTCAATCAGGAATACAGGGATTCCCAGCTACTGCATCAGGAATTCAGGGATTCCTGGCAGTAGGATCAGGAACACAGGGATTCCTGGCTGTGTACAGGTGGAATCCCGTGGATTGTGTCAAATCCCTGGACAGAACCAAAGAAAAATAACCTCAGATATTTCATTATCAGTCCATTATCTGTTATCTCTAACCGTGAGTAATATTGTTATAAATATTAATAATTAATTGTTCTATTGCTATTGATGCTGATATAATCGATATTGATTAGGAGTAATTAGATACTGTCCAATTATAATACAGATAACATAGATTTATACTACATAATATAAATGCCATATTCCTCTCAAAATATTTGACAAAGGCAGAAGATTTTATCCCCATGCTAGAGAGAAGAGGCTTTGGTGAAGGCCAGTTATATTTTTTTATATGTATAATTTTTTTGAATATATTTATATTTTTATTTATATTCCTATATCCACACTTTATTCATATATGTATACATTTTAAAATATATATTTATATTTATATCTGTCTTCCTGTGTTATATAAAGCTCTCCCATTTTCTCAGGAGAAGTCCTTGGCATGGCAGTGACCAGTCCTGGACTCTCCCCATTCCCAGGCTTATCCATTAATCCATCAGGATTTGGTTCTGGGACATTCCATGGGGATATTCCATGGTAAAATTGGTGTAGATGTGTGGTCATGACTTGGCAGTGAGTTTTTGAGAAATTTCAGAGAAAGGCTGAAAAAAGCAATTTCTTTTTTAACTTGTCTTGAATTCTAATAGTTAAATCCATTTCTAAAGGGAACTCTCTTTAGCTTCCCAAGAAAAAGAATGTAAATATGAAAAATGTTTATGGTAAGGTGTTTGCCTTGACCAGTGGAAGGTTTCCTCTCTGTTCTTGCTGCTCATTCCATTCTGGTGCTGGACACAGACACACGGACATGATCCCAGCAGCCAAACCTCGCTGGAAGGAAGCTGCTTGATCTCTCTCAATCTCCTTTTTTTAAATAATATCTATCTATATAACTATCTATAAATAAAAGCCTTCTGTTCTTCAATCCATGAACTCTGAGTCTTCATAGAAAAAAACCAGGCCCTAGCTAGGGCCAACAACATCACTTCCTACACAGATGTGTAAAAACACCGAATTTAGGCTGCAGAAGGACCCTGAGCTTCGCTGGGTAATGGGGAAGTTGAGCCACACGGCACCAGCTGGGCATCAATCCCAAATTCTTTATCTGGGTTGGGCAACTGAGTTTAATCTGGGGTTTTGGGAGTCTTTTTTTAAGGTCTGATAGATGGGAGATGGTGGGGACCAAGGTTTAACCCCTTCCCCACCTGCAAGACCTTCAGAGCTTTCCAGTTAATTCAGAATTTCTTCCAAAAACAAGGAAAATGTGTGGGAATTGGGATCAGGAGCAATGGGAAGAGAAGGACAGCCCAGGAGAGAAGGATGGACAATCCCCCAGGGAGCTGTGACAATCCTGGTTGTCCCTTTCTCTGGGAATGAACCCAACCACACAGAGAACCGGCCAAAAAAATCATTTAAAAAAAAAAAAAATTCTGCATTTTTAATTCTGGAGTGATGGAAACTCTGAGCAAAACCACAGCCAGAAAAATCCAATAACTCATTCCACTTTATCCCGGAGTTTCCCTGGGGGAATGCTGTGATCCATGTCCATGTGCATCCACCTGACAGGAAACTCAACGCTCCAGGTCTTGCACCTCGAGCCGGCTGACACTGATTTAGATATTCTGCAAATCAGAGCCTTTCCCTGGATAAAAACATCCAAGGATTAAAGAGTGCTTTAAAAAATGGCTCCAGGTTTATAACAATGGAAATGTGAATTATTCAGCCCCAAAAAGAGAGGAAAGCCCACAATTTCTCTTGGTTTTTTGCTTAGAACGAGTTATTATCCAACTGTATTTTTTAATTCCTGCCATGCCAGCTCATGCAGCTTTTTCACAGAAGAAGAATCTGTGCTGAGATGCTTCCTTGGGCCTTGTCTTGGGAGCAGGAATTCCTGGGGAATGTCGATTTTTACTCAGGTATGAGCAGCAGTTTGGTTTGGGGAGAGCAGGGCTAGTTCCTCACAGGGGCCCAGAGCAGGGGCTGTCTTTGTCCCAGGAATGTTAAATTCCTGCATTCATCATCAGGGATCAGGGCAACTAAACCCAGATAAATCCAGATAAATCTAGAGGAATGGTGCTGGAATCCCTGAAGGCTCTGCAGGACCTGCAGGAGGAGGATTTGGTCCGGAAGAGTTATTTTTGCTCAGACAAAACCAGGCTCTGCTGGACTCAACTCACTGTAAACCTTGGCTTCCTCCATGACAGAAACTCTGCTTTATTTTGGAAAAAAAACCTCTGAGGATGCAAATCCTTCTTTTCAGCTTCTGCTGGGAGTAATTCACTGGCTTCCAGATTCTCACTCCTTTAGAAACTGACTTTATTTCAGTGCTTTAACCCCAAACTGTTCTTTCTCCAGCTGAAATGCAAATCCAGAACAAGACAGGGATTTCTGCAGGAGCCCAAGGAAGTCCGGAACCCAAATCCCACAGGCACCCGATGGAATTTAGGCACTTAAACATCCTCCTGCGAAAATCCCAGTCTTGATTTTAAAAAAAGGTGCTGGCAGCTCCTTTAACTTCCTGAGCATCTTTTCGAGCGTGTTGGGTGTGATGAGTGCTGAGGAGCTGTCACAGCCCCTCTCCTGGAGCAGCATTCCCAGAGAGACAGGAAGAGGGAATCGCAGTGATGGAGGAGGAGAAGCAGAGGATTTGCTCTTCTACCTCCAGAAGTTTCTCCCCAAATTCCACGTCCTGTTCTCAGAAATGGGAAGGGTTTTTATGATCCAGGGGAAGGAAGAGTCCCTGCTGGGATGTTTGGATGCTGTGCCTTCAGGACCCTTTGGGGCAGCTATCCCACCCGAGTGGCATTGGATCTGGGGATCGTTCATAGGGAGAGCCCAGAGACCTGCGGCTCCAGAGGGAAAAACTCAGGACACAAAATGTCTCCTTGTGCCCCTAAATCATGGATATTCACAGGGTAGTTGGGTTGGAAAGAACCTTAAATCCCACCCAGTGCCACCCCTGCCATGGCAGGGACACCTCCCACTGTCCCAGGCTGCTCCAGCCCGGCCTGGGACACTTCCAGGGATCCAGGGGCAGCCACAGCTTCTCTGGGAATTCCATCCCAGCCCCTCCCCACACTCACAGGGAACAATTCCCTCCTAAAATCCACTGTAAACCTTCCCTTATTTCCGTTTAAACCCATTTGTCCCATCCCCTGGGCAGGGACTCCTGAAGAATTCCACCTTCCAAAGTAACCAGACCCCTTGCCCAGCTTTGGGAGCAGTCGCTGGGAATGGATAAAAGTATCCAGCACTGGGAAAGAGGAGAAGGTTGGACCTTTCCTGGATCTTCTAAATGCCAAGATATCCTGGAGTACCGCAGCTCCCAGCCCGGAACACCCAATGTGTTACACCGAGAGGTGTCAGAGCTCTCAGGGGCGGCAAATTTCCTTCTGCTCCCATGTGTGAAAATTCCCGAGCCAGGGATGGAATGGGTGTGATTGAAACCCTCAGCTGCTGCTCCCAGGGCCAGTCCTGGTCTCTGGGAGAGGCTCTGACCCAGCAGCAGGCAGGATGGATCTGCCGCAGCTCCGGGCACGGAGCGGGTGTGAGAAGTCACACCCTGAGCGGGCTGAGGAGCTGCTGACGGATCTTTCCAACCCTGAGCACCACGTTTTCCCTGCTCCTGCTTTTAGCCAGCACCTGTCAGGGAAGATTAGAAAAGGGGAGATGACGTGGAGTGAAGAAAAAGAGTTCTGGGATGGGGATAAAGTCCCACCATGGTACTGCTGGGTGTTGCATTTCTGCTTCACAGCCTTACCTTGTTAGCAAAGGAAAGAAAAACCAGCAGTAAAATCTTCAGTGTTCAGCTCCTGCCTAACTCAGGCATTTCCTTCCCAGAGAAAATGGGAACATTTCAAGTATTTTTTCAAATTTCAAATTGCTTTCGAAAGCAAACTGCCACTTCTTAGCACCTCATTTCAGCTGCTTGGAGCCAAACTGGTGGGGAAAAAGTGAAGGTTTCTTGCTCCCATCCCACCAAGCCCCTTCTCAGCATTCAACCTCCAGGAGAGTTCCTTGGAAAACTTTCCCAATCCTTGGCACTGGTGTGTGTGACATTCCAGATCAGCGTCAGCCGAGCTGGAGAGGGGCAGTGAGGCACTGGGATGGAGAAGATGCTGGAGGATTCCAAGTGCACAACCTCTGGCAGTCTCTTTCCAAGCAAATCCTCTGGGATATCTCAAGAAGACTTTCAGAGAATTAACTTGGAACCATTTGGGAAGTCAGAGTTCCCAGAGCAGCTGTGGCTGCCCCTGGATCCCTGGGAGTGCCCAAGGCCAGGCTGGATGGGGCTCCCTGGGACAGTGGGAGGTGTCCCTGCCCATGGTGACACTGCATGGGCTTTAAGGTCCCTTCCCACCCAGAACATCGCAGCATTCCATGGTTTTTATCTCTGCAGGTCCAAATCCACACCTGGAATCACTTCCAGGCAATCCAAGACTAGCTCAGGGGTTTGGTCACAGAGTTTTGAGCTCTGGTGACCATGCAAAAGGCAGAGAGCTCTGGTAATAGGATGGGGGGACATTGTCTGGGCACCCCTGAATGGGAAGGGTGCCAATCTGGGAGCCCTAGGATTGAGTTGGGTATTCCTTGGCATTTGGAAATGGCCTCAGGTGGTGCCAGGGGAGGCTGAAGTTGGATACTGGGATAATTTCTTCCCAGAAAGGGCAGTGGTGGAGTCCCCATCCCTGGAGGGATTTCACAGCCATGGGGATGTGGCCCCTGGGGACAGGGCTGGCCTTGGCAGTGCTGGGGATGGTTGGACTCGGTGACCTTAGAAGGCTTTTCCAGCCCAAACAATTCCACAATTCCCTGATTCCTTCTGAGATTTTTCATGGTATAACTTTAATGAAGAAGAGAAAATAACTCCATCCCTATCTGTGTAACTGGGGAGGTCCAGGGGGTCTGGAAAAGCTCCATAGGAATTCCTGATCTCTCAGAATCATTGTCCTCTGTGCATGGCTCACATGTGCTTCTGGAAACAATTTTGAGGGGGTTTTTTTCACCTTCCTGGGAATTTTTTCCTTTGGAAACAGCTGGAACAGCCCTCTCCTTTTCCACTATTTCACCAGAGTGAAAAAACCACTTTCCACGAACTCTCCTTTTTTTTTCTTTAAAGTTTCATAGTTTTTACGCCAGTGAATCCATGCATTTCAAATCCTCATCCCAAGCTTTGGAGCTGATTTCCGTGGCAGATACGAGCGGTGATGCCTGCCGTGATCTCGGCCATGGTTTATTTTTACTCCTCCATATCAGGAGTTGTTTGTCACGCTGCCTGCGCGGGGGCACTCGCATTGCCGTGCTCTGGGGAGCTGTAACTCATCTTCTGTTTAATCCACTGTCTGTCACAGGCTCGGATTTCAGATGGAGCGCTCGGCCCTTCCTGACATCCCTCACAATCCTTTTCTCCGGGTGTTTTTGCTTATTCTCCGCTCCGTCCTTCCTTGCTGACAAAGGGAAGTTGGGTTTCCACTCGGTGCTGTTTGAGGAAAATCTCTCAGTGTGGAATGGGCTGCACAAGGGATTCTGCCGGGATTTTGGGATGTTAAAGATGCCCAAGTGAGCAGATTGTTGCTCCTGCTCTGCTTTGAGGGAAGCTGTAGACCTCCAGGATGGTTTGGGATAGAAGAGAGTGTGAGGATCATCTTGTTCTACCCCCTACCAGGGACACCCAGGAACAGAAATCAGGGAATTGTGGAATTGTTTGGGCTGGAAAAGCCTTCTAAGGTCATCGAGTCCAACCATCCCCAGCACTGCCAAGGCCAGCCCTGTCCCCAGGGGCCACATCCCCATGGCTGTGGAATCCCCCCAGGGATGGGGACTCCACCACTGTGCTTTCTGGGAAGAAATTATCCCAGTATCCAACTTCAGCCTCCCCTGGCACCACCTGAGGCCATTTCCAAATGCCAAGGAATACCCAACTCAATCCTAGGGCTCCCAGATTGTCACCCTTCCCATTCAGGGGTGCCCAGACAATGTCCCCCCATCCCACTAGCAGAGCTCTCTGCCTTTTGTGTGGTCACCAGAGCTCAAAACTCTGTGACCAAACCCCTGAGCTGAGTCTTGGATTGCCTGGAAGTGATTCCAGGTGTGGATTTGGACCTGCAGAGATAAAAACCATGGAATGCTGCGATGTTCTGGGTGGGAAGGGACCTTAAAGCCCATGCAGTGTCACCATGGGCAGGGACACCTCCCACTGTCCCAGGGAGCCCCATCCAGCCTGGCCTTGGACATTGAGCAAGTTGGTTGTTCTCTGAATTGCAGGGAAAAAAAGCCATAATGTTGATGTTCTCTTTGAAGTGCTTTGAGATCCGTGGAGGAGAAGCTTTCATGAAAAAGCAGGTGGTTCTTGTGGGAGTTGAGGTGACCATGGTATGGTGAGGTGACAAGCAGGAGCATCAGCTCCAACCCTAACCCCAAATGGCTCCAACCTCAGCTCCAGCCCTGGCTCCAATCCAGCTCCAACCCCAGCTCAAATCCCACCTGCAAGCCAGCTCCAAACTGGCTCCAACTCCAGCTCCAACTGCAGCTGTAATCCCAGCTCCAACTCTGCTCTAACTCCAGCTCCAACCCGGCTCCAACCCAGCTCCAACCCAGCTCCCCAGGCTGTTCCTGCTCCTCCTGAGGAGGAGGTGATGCTGCCGGGTGGCCACATGGGTCTCCTGAGCTGGCAGGGACCCAGGAAGAGCAGGGACACTGTCACTCTCTTGTCACACGTGGCACTGGCAGCTCGACGCCTTCACCTCCGCGCGTCTGTCACCCCTGAAGGGAATCGGGAATCGGGAATCGCTCCTGTCCCGGAGCTAAACACAGACACGAGGCAGCAGAAGGAACCCAGCAGGAACATCGGAGCTCCAAAGGGAGCTGAGAACAGCCCTGGCCCCGGCTGTCACCCCCTCCCCCTGAGCTGTCACCAGAGCCACCCCAGACGCTCCGACACCGCTCCCACCCACGGGGGCGGAAAGCTCGGGATGGCCTCTGACTAAAAATAAAAGCAAGGAGTACTCCAGGCCTCCCTCAGAACACAGCGAGGCGCCGGAGCGTGGGCATCGCTGGAATAAAAAGCCTTGGGAAGGTGTCGGCAGGACGGATCCCTGCAGCCCGAACCACAGGAGCTTTGCCACGGCTGAGCTCCTCCTGGGAGCTGGGGTTATTTTAGGGAACTTCCTTCTGGCTGACGTGTCCTGAAATAGGAGTTTTGTCTTTCTAGAGTGAAGCTGGGGGGGAAAAAATTGTCGTGTTTGCTCAGTCTGACAACAGGCTTGCAGTTCCCTGGAAAAGTTTGGCTTGGGAAGACCTTCCTAAGGCCTGCTTGGGATGGTGAGGAAGGAAAATGACAATCCTAAGGGATGTTTGATAGGATAAGGAAGAAAAACAGTCCTTCCTATGGGCTGCTCAATAGGATGAGGAAGGAAAAGAATCCTTCCTAGGGGCTGCTTGATAGGATAAGGAGGGAAAACAGTTCCTCCTAAGGGATGTTTGATAGGATAAGGAAGAAAAACAGTCCTTCCTATGGGCTGCTCAATAGGATGAGGAAGGAAAAGAATCCTTCCTACAGGCTGCTTGATAGGATAAGGAAGGAAAATTGTCCTTCCCACAGGTGGCTTGATAGGATGAGGAAGGAAAAGAATCCTTCCTAGGGGCTGCTTGATAGGATAAGGAGGGAAAATTCTCCTTCCCATAGGTGGCTTGATAGGATGAGGAAGGAAAACCCACTGTGAGGTGCCGTGAGTGGGTTGGAGCAGGAGCACAACTCTCCATGGATGGACAAGGATGCCACGGGTGTAAAACACAGGGAAAACGAAGGTTGTGGTCCCTGAGTGTGAAATCCAGGTGAAATTCAATCCGACACAAAACTCAGCATCGCTCGGGGCTGGTGCTGAGGGCAGCAGCTGGATATGGGAATCTTCCCCTTGCTCAGGATGGCTCCATGGATGCTGCTGAGCCATGATTAAATCCATGGGGAACCTGAGCCCTCAAAGCTCTCCTGGATCCTGGGTAGTTACTGCAGGATAATAAATATCCTGGGATGAAGGTGATGTTGTTGCTCTCCCTGGAGATCCCTGTTCCCAATCACCCCTCGGCAACCAATAAATTCAGAGGCTCCAAGCACCACAAACACAACTGTGAGGTGAGAGAGCTCGCGAGGCGCCGAGGAGGTGACAGCAGTCAGAAAATTAGGGTGTGTTCCTGGGGAGATCTCAATGAAGCCAGGGTGGGAAAAGCCTCCCGCGGGACTCGGAGCAGGCAGGGAGATGAAGGATGCTCTGGAGAGTGTTCTCTGGCTGTGACAGAGCAGAGAAAATCAGCTCCCAGAGCCCTTCCAATCACTCCTGGGAGTCAGGGAGCTCTGGAGCTGTCTGAGGAGCATTTCTTTGGGGTGAGACACTTGTTATCCATCTGGAGCACAGGTGAGGGATGGTGTGAATCCATGGATGTGCTGGACAAGGTCCAGGAAGGCTGAGGACATTTGTCAGTCCTGGATGAGCCTCTTCCCGCATAAAACTCTGTCCCCATTGTCACTTTAAGGGAGTTTATTGCTTCTCGGTGGAAAGCCAGAGGAGAAAAAGAACAGATGAGAGGAGATTTGTGAGAGAGGCCTCACAGACCCAGCTGCAAAAACCAGGGAGGGGTGGAGAAAGTGAGCATCAAAATTGGGGCTTGGAGCCGTTTGTGTTGCTCCTGGGACTGGGGAGTCACTCTGTGCCCTCCCCAGCCTCTCCCAGGTCTCTGAAACGCCTGCGTGGCTGAGCTGACACTTTGTCATAATTAGTCAATGTTATTTATTTACCGAGGTGCTGTCTGGGGGCTGAGTCACACGTCAGCCCCTGGCAGAAGGGCTGCTCAGAGCCAGCCCGGAGCCAGGTGACAGACGGGAGCCATGGCAGGGACGGGTTTCAGATCCAAAGCTCACTGATTTACGCTTGGGGACTTGGTGGGGACGTCTGTTCTCTCCAGCACAGACCTGTGGTGGCATCCAGCTAGGCTCAGGCCTCGGGGTATCCCTAGACCAGAATCTGCCTCTGAACTTCACCTCTGACTTCTGCAGTTGGACTTGAGTTGGAAAAATTTGGGTTTAAACTTAATTAAAGCTTCTAATTCATTAATTTTGGTGATGTAGAACTTGCAGGAGCTGTTTACTCTTGGACAAAGAAATTCTTGGGACAGGATTTGTCCCCTTTGGCTTTTTCCCCTCTGAGTCCTTTGAGTTTTTAACACAAGACAAGTTGGGTTTGGAAATCAGGAGCTGGCAGAGCGTAACAATCCAAATAAAGATAAGGTAAAGATGGAACATGGTGTCCAGCTCTGTGGCATAAGGATGTGGAGCTGCTGGAGGCTTCACTTCCTTGGGATTGTGTTAAAATTCCCAACTCCAGAGTCTAGAGAGAATTGGAGGGAGCTGAGCCGAGGTTTCGGTGCCCCCAGCACACATTTCCACGTGGAACGCATGGTTTGTGTCTCCTGTGAGCTCCTGTGAGGGGGTGAGTACCTGCTGCAGAAGGGTTTGGACCTTTTTGGGTTCCCTTTTACCAGGGATGATTTTTAGGATGAATTTTGGCCGCTTGAATGCTTGAAATGGCAGAGCGGCAGGTAGAGCCAGGCGGGTCAGACCCCTTTTTGTGTTCAGAAGGGGGTCAGAAATGTAGGGGTGAAAAGTAGTGTAGGCACTTGAAATCTTAAAATCATGGAATGGTTTGGGTGGGAGAGCACCTCCAGTGCCACCCCTGCCATGGGCAGGGACACCTCCCACTGTCCCAGGCTGCTCCCAGCCTGGCCTTGGGCACTCCCAGGGATCCAGGGGCAGCCACAGCTCCTCTGGGAATTCCATCCCAGCCCCTCACCACCCTCACAGCCAGGAATTCCTTCCCGAAATCCCATCTCCCCTGTCCTCTGCTGGTGCGGAGCCAGTTCCATCCCCTTGGATTGAAAGTGTCCTGTTGGTCATGGCTGCAGTTTTCCAGCGTCTCCCAACACAGAGTCCTTGGCTTTGGGAATGAAAATGAGTGTGCTCCATCAGCTGCTGAAGTAAGGGAATAATTCTGAGATGCAGGAATGTCCCACTCATTACGGGCACCATTAGTTCTCTGTAAAAATCTGACATTGGGAAACCCAAAAGGCACCTGCCCTGTGCCTCCATCTCTGGTTTTATGTGCCAGGGACAATCTGTCTGTGTCACAGCTCTCAGCCTGGCTCCAGGGCGTGTTGTCACCTCCCACAAACGTGGGCAAGACGGAGATGCTTTGACAAGACAGAATTGCAGTAATGGGCAGAAGCAATAACAATAACAATAAATAACATTTCACGTTCCAGTGCGGTGGCTCCAAGCTTTAAATTCACATCAGATCCTTGAGGAAGAGCGCTCAGTCTGGGGCAGTGAGGCATTCAGAGGGAAAGCCAAGTGTCCAAAATCCTCGCTGGCATCAGGAGCGTGGGCCTGAACTCCTGCCCTGCTCTCAGTGGCCGACAGACTCTCTCTGTCCTCGCGGATGGAGGCGTCTGAGCAAATATAAAATATTGATGTGCACTCGCTCCCCTGGCTGCCTCTTGGATGGATCCTTTGGAGTGAGAATTATCTCCTACCATGATTCTTAGCAGCTCCAAGTCATGCAGAAGAGGTCGAGGGTCGTTCAGGAGAAGCGTCTGCAGCATTCCGAGACGCTTCAGTAACGCCAGTCCCCCACCTGGAGAGATTTGTACCTTTCCAAAGCAGCACAGATTTCCTTCTCTGATGTTTCTGTGCTTCCCTCAGTAATTTCAGGACCTGCTCTGGCCTGGGGGAAACTCCAGGTGGTTCACTGGGTGCTGATGTGGGGTGTAAATGCATTTTCGCTCCTACGGCTGTGGCACATCGTGGTTCCAACTCCAAGATCCCAATTCCAGATTATCCCTGAGAGGTGAGGGAGGAAACAGCCTTGAAAGAATATTTGGTTTAAAAGCTCTGGGGCTTTCCTGATGTGCTCAAAACCAGTCTGGTTTAGGCTTGAAGCACCCTGGGATAGTGGGAGGTGTCCCTGCCCATGGCAGGGCTTGGGATGGGATTTAAGGTCCCTTGAACCAGGACTAAAGATAAATTTGTCACCCAGCAGGGCTGCTTTTGCTTAGGTAGATCGCTTCTTTCCCTGTCCTTCCCCACTTTTCACCCTCAGGATGACTCTTCTGCTTGTTTTCCCACAGAGACTTTTCTCTGACGTGAGCTCTGTGTTCTTTACGCAGGCTCCGCTTCCATCAGCAGCGACCTCATCCCGTCCTGTCCTAAATCAGCCCCAAAAGCCCAGAGAATTCTGCCGGCACTTCATCCGTCACAGGCCGCTCTTTTTGAACACGTCTGGGCGCCCCAGGAGGGATCGATCAAATTAATCAACTTCTCCTCCCAACAAAACATTTTCGGGAACGGGACATCAAACCCCTCATCTGACACAAATCATCCGATTCCTCTCCCTCTTCCTGCCTGCACCTCTGCTCTCCATGGAAGGGAAAACAAAGGTGTCCTTCGCGGTGCCGCTGTGACATTTCCCTGCGGAGCAGCACCTCCTGCCTCACCAATCACATCAGATTTTCAGGATGTCTCGGAGTCAGCCCAGAGCGAAGTAGCTGCGATGGATTCCTGGCTGCGGGTGTTTCCAGGGCCCTGCAAGAACACCTTCAGCCCAGACGGAGGGAGACAGCACATTTAATCCTGGCTCTCGGTGCCAGAGCCGTCCCAGGGACGCGGCTGGAGGGGAGGAGAGGCAGATGGAGGGGAAGAGGGGGTGAAACGCAGCCTCCCATGGATCAGCCGTGGCTGGAAACGCTGAATTTGTGATTATGGCATAAAACACCCACCTTTCCCTGAAAATCGGGGTTGTGAAATCCAGATCGAGGATGAGTAGCTTGGGTTTCTATTCCCCCCTGTATTTCTTCCAATCTGTCTGCTTGGCTTTCCAGTTTTTGTGCAAACTGAGGTGGAAAATCCATTTTTCTGGCCATCCTTTGGGAATGAAGAGCTCAGCCAGGCATCCCCAGCACGTGAGGACAAACAAGGGGGGATTTAAGAACAGAAGATCCAACCCAAGTAAATCCATGGGGTGAAAATCCCAATTTAACCTCCCGGTTCCATGTTCTGACTGTGAAACATGCACAGGGCAGGGGAGAGCAGGCAAAGAGCATCCCAAGTCCTGTGCATTTTGATATTATTGTGGAATCATGGGATGGGTTGGGGTGGGAAGGACCTTAAACATCACCCAGTTCCAGCCCAAACACCTTCTGCTATTTCTTGTTCCTCCAAGCCTTGTCCAGCCTGGCCCCGGACACTTCCAGGGTTGGTTTATCCACAAATTCCCCAGACAACACTCCCTCTACCTTTGAATTTGAACTCCAAACCTGCAGCCAGCCTCGTCCCCAAACTGCTCTTGATGGTGTCGTAGTTAATGACTTTTATTAGCAATGCTAATGAGATCACTAAAAATGTTTGTGGGACAAATTCATTTAGAGAGACAAAGCTGCTGGAGGACCCAGGGCTCTCCTGGGCCCGGCTCTCCCAGCTGTAATTATTATTATTCCATAACCAGCCTGTGAGTTTGGATCCATTTCATCCTAATATTAAGCAATAGCTTTTCTTTTAATCTCCTCGTGTTTTCCCCAGGCGTTTTGGAGGTGGTGGGAAAGATCCTGGGTAATAAAGCATGAAAAATGTGAGAGCAGGCCCAGGGAGTCCCCGTACCACGTCAACATCGCTTTGTCTCCGACGCTTAACACGAACAGAACATCCCAAAGCTTTCCCCGCACTACAGGAGGCTGCTGCTCAGTGAAGAGACAACTCATGATCCCTTCCCCACTCTCATTCCAGCCCCTGCACCCCCAGGGATGGAATTCCCCATTGAGTATGGGATTTTTTGGGGCAATTTCTTCATGGAAATGGTTGTCCAGTCCTCTCTTTACAGGCTGTCCAGGGCAGTGGTGGAGTTCCCATCCCTGAGGGATTTGAGGGTGGATGTGGCACTTGGGGACGTGGCTTAGGGTGGCCTTGGCAGTGCCAGGGGAAACAGGTGGGCTCGATGGTCTTAGAGGGCTTTTCCAACCCGAACAATTCCATGATTCTCTGATTCAATGACTTTTCTAATTTATTTTTTCTGATGGGAAAACTGTCAGCTTGTAGCATGGACTTTATTTATTTATTTATTTATTTATTTATTTGATTGATTGCGAGAGGAAAATTTTGGAGTGCCTTTTAACCTCTTCCCAATTAATATTAATTAAAATTGGATTGGTGCAGGCGGCTGAACATGGGCACCCTGCTGTCAGCCTAACTGCACCTCCACATCTGTGCACATCTGCAGATGGGTTGTACTTTGCAAATGGTCAGAAAGTAATACAAAACTCTGACTTTAGAAGTTCGAAGAAACAGGAAGCAAGTTTTTTATTTCATGGTATGCTTTATATTTTTCTGTTGTGCAACAAATCAAAACCATTGGTTAAAAGAAAGATGCTCCTTAGGTACTATAGGCTGAAGCAGGGAAAAACACCAAAGCAAAATAACAGAGAGAAAGAGATTACAACAGGTGGTGTTTGTCTCCCTCGACCTTGAGTACTGTGTGAGAATAAATCTTTTCCCAGACACAAGAATGGAACAAAGCAGTCAACTCCCACACCTCCTGGGGTGCCCAGCTCACCTGCTGGGCTCCAGAACCTTCCACGAGGGAAGGAGCTCTCCATCCCTATGGGATTTCTGCTCAGGAATGTCTGGGAAAATCCTTTCAGCTCTCCAAGACCAGCAGAAGGAGCTGGTTTGGTGTCTGTGCCTGTGAAGGGCTGGGTGATTCCAGGACGGAATCATCTCTGGGCCTGGCCAGGAATTGTGTCCTGACAGCTCCGGAGCTGTCGGCAGATGGATCTCCCAGGCTCAGGAGCTGTGACCCATCAGGGATTCGGAGTGACGTAGGGAAGCGATGTGCTGGGAGTGGGATCTGCCTGACTGGAGAAGGAACTCGGAGTAAATGAGTCCCTGCAGCTGCTCAGCAGAGATCCTCTGCTGGGGTGGGAGGTCCAGGGCGGGTATCAAAATCTTAATCCTGAACTCACCAGCTCAGGTCTAGGATTAGGGCTTGGAAAACCACTGGATTCCTGTGGTGCTGGGGCCAGAGCCATGGTAGGTGGACTCAACCTGGCCCCTGGCTCAGTTTCCAGTAGGAACAAATGGAAGGGCCACAAGGATGACGCAAAATCTGAAGCCTCTCTGAAGGCAGGCTGGGAGAGCTGGGAATGCTCACCTGGAGAAGGGAAGGATCCAGGGAGAGCTCAGAGCCCCTTCCAGGGCCTAAAGGGGCTCCAGGAGAGCTGGAGAGGGACTGGGGACAAGGGATGGAGGGATAGGACAAAGGGAATGGCTTCCCACTGGGAAAGGGGAGATTTAAATGGGATATTGGGGAGGAATTCCTGGGTGTGAGGGTGGGGAGGGGCTGGGATGGAATTTCCAGAGGTGCTGTGGCTGCTCCTGGATCCCTGGAAGTGCCCAAGACAGGGCTTGGAGCAGCCTGGGACAGTGGGAGGTGTCCCTGCCCATGTCAAAGATGAACTTTAAGGTCCCTTCCCACCCAAGTCATTCCAGGATTCCATGAATTGTGCCTGCAGCCATCGCCGTGTGCTCAGCTGCGTCTCCTGGGCCGTGTCCAGCGGGAACGGCCGGACCTTGCGCCCAGGGATGGTGTCCAGTGAGCAGGAGCAAAACCCTCACCCGGCCCAGGTGAGATGGATTCCTCCAAAGAGAACTGAGGCCATGCTGGGTGCCAGGGATAGATCCTGGATGGATCCAACAGGATTAATGTGGATTTTTTTTGTGAAAGCTGCGGAGTTTTCTTTGCCAGCTTACGGAGCAGAACAAAACTACTTTGCAGAGGGGGATTGGGACAGAAAAGCTGGGCTTGCCAAGGCCTGGCCCAGGGTTGGGATGCTTCAAATCCAAGAAAAACGAGTTTTATCAATGCTTTGCTCCAGAGAAACCTTTGCCGACCCTCTTCTTCCCTGTTCCCACCTATGCAGGGAAAAGAAAAAGATCAAAACCAAACCCATTTCAGACAGAAAATGCTTTTCCCCAGAAGGGCAGAGCTGGGGGAGTCTCCCAGAAATCCCCCTGAGGACTTTGTGGTTGTGGTTGGGTTTGTGCAGGAAATGAAATGTTCAGAAATGAAAGCAACGAGGCTATGAGAAATCCCGGGATGGAGAGCGACTGATCCTGAGCAGGAATGGAATTGCGACCAGGTTGGAATTATTGATCCTCCTGGAGTTTGGCACAACCAGAAACAATCTGGGGTAGAAATCTGGGGAGTGAATTAAGTATAACTTTCCTTTAATAGGAATTTATAGGTCATTTAAGGTTTAATGATCTCTATCCAGAGCCATTGGTTTTGGAATCCTTAGGAGGGAAAAAACATGAAGGGAAACATCCCAAATTTCTGGCTGGAGAGGAATAAATACCCCGAGGATCTCTGCTTCAGAGGCTAACCATGTGTTGGGAAATGGCCTTCAGAAAAAAAGGATAAATGAGTTTTGGGGAAAGTGGATGCATCGGGAATTCTGCTCCATTGGGTCCTGAGGGCGGAAGAAAAGGAATAAAGGCCTCTGAGGTTAAGGAGTGATGTAGGAGCAAGGAATTTATTGTGATTTTGGGATATACAGCTGAAAAATACAATCAGGGATGTCCAGAGGGGAGGTCTCTGTGCGTGGAGCTGGAGGCGAGGAAGGAATAACAAGTGGACAATCATCCTGCCAAAGGCTCGGCTCCCAAAAAATGGCTTTTCCACCTCCGCTCTCAGGCGAGGAAGGGAAGAGAAATGAGAGAGGAGAGAGGGGAATGCAGCAGAGAGATTGATTTCAGCTGCTCTCTCCCGCAGAAAATGGAGGTGGAACAATTCCAGAGGCTGTTGGTGCTGCCGGGAGAGGCCTTGAGCTCAGTCCTGTCACATCAGGCTTCTCCCGGGATAAAGGGAAAGAAAGGGATGTGTTTTTGAGGAAAAGGACCTGGATGTGGCAGAGGTTGAGGTGCAGAGGATCAGTGTGAGCACGTGGGTTTGAACAGGAGCTGCCCTCCAAAATAACGTCAGGAGGGGGAAGGAAATGGAAAGTGATCAGGGGTTTGTCAGCAGTTTTAGGGGAAAAGCCAAATCCCTGCTGTCAGTGCTTCACTGAGATGTTCTGTTGGGTATTTTTAAGAAAAAAAGAAAAGTATTTTCAAGGAAAATATTCAATGACAAGAAACTGGATGCAGTTTGGAGCAACCTGGTCTAGTGGAAGGTGCCCCTTGGTTGGACTCGATGGCCTTTGAATGTCCCTTCCAACCCAAACCAACCCAGGATTCTCTGAAATTCCCAGCTAAAATCAAAGGTTTAGTTCCCCATTGCCTGGAATAACAGGATTGAATGGACCTATTCCCATTCCCATTACAGCACTTCCATGTGTGAATTATATTTTTAATAATTTTTTCCTTTGCTCTACACCAGACCAGAAAGAAGTAAAACTGTCTATCAAAAAGTTATTTTTTAATTGAGCTCTTGATGGTTTCATGTGGTTCCAGCCACTGCCATTCCTTCCTAAATGGGAATGGGAAGCTTAAAAAGCCCTTTCCAAAATTCTTGTCTGACATTCTTATGAATATCTTAATTAAAGGAGATTAGGGAATCATCTCCCTGCACTCCAGGGGGGCACTGGAGTCAAAGTTTGTACCTGCAACTTTCAGATGAGTCTTTTCAAGCTGTTAATTGGGCGTCGTTTAATTATAGTCTGGGCTTTTCCAGGAATTAATACTTGGAGAGATTTAATATCCCTCTCCATGGTCCTGATGCCTTGGTCAATGTGGGGAGGACTGGGAAGGCTGTGGGGGGATTTTCTTTGAGGAAAAGGTTCAGCATCGTGTAATTCCCAATATTTTTTGCTCTGGGCACTGCATGTCCAGCGTAGATGACCGAAAGTGACCCCATTTCTCCCCCTTTGGATGCATCGTTTTTCCCAAGCCTGGAATTTTGGGAAAAGCTTTCCTATTCCCGGAGCTCAGTGTCGATCAGGGGTGGCAGAAGAGTTAATTGCAGAGGCAGGGAACACCCGGAGGTTTGTTTGGAGGGTTGTTTGTTGTTCCTGCTCTGATCAAACACGGCTCCGCTTCCCCTCGTGCCGCTCCAGCCTCTTCTCAGCTTGCTAAAAATAGTGGAAAACATTCCAGTGAACAATAGCACCAAGGGATTCGCTTTGCTCCCCCCAAGAGCGAGCTTCTGTAAAGAAATATTGTTTCTTAATTAATCATTTATCCACTTCATTAGGAGTTGTCAGCAGCGGAATGAGAAATGGGGCTGCTGAGATGAGGCACATTTGGATTTGTTTTGTTTTCCAGGGAGCTGGAGATCATTTCAAGGAGCAGCTGCGTCAGGAACACTGGAAGCAGGGAGTTTGGGATGAGCAGAACCCCCAGCCAGGGGTCAGGTTTTAGTCTGGGATTTAGTTCAGGACATGGAGCTGCTGGAGAGAGTCCAGGAGGGGCTGTGAGAATGCTCCGGGATCTGGAGGCCCTCTGGAGCCAGGCTGGGAGAGATGGGGCTGGGAGAGCAGGGAATGACATCAGGAAATTGGGATTAAGAGGAGTTTTGGGGGGAACGCGGAAGTCCCTCCCGTGTTCCTATCCCACACCTGTGCCCCAGATGATATGGAAAAAAATTGGAGCAAATCCAGAGGAGACCATGAAGGGTTGGAGCAGCTCTGGAGTCAGGCTGGGAGAGTTGGGAATGAAGCTCCAGGGAGAGCTCAGAGCCTCTTCCAGGGCCTAAAGGGGCTCAGGAGAGCTGGAGAGAGACTGGGGACAAGGGATGGAAGAACAGGACACAGGGAATGGCTTCCCACTGGGAAAGGGGAGATTTAAATGGGATGTTTGGGAAGGAATTCCTGGGTGTGAGGGTGGGGAGGGGCTGGGATGGAATTCCCAGAGGAATCCCAGGAATTCCCAGTGGCTGCTCCTGGGTCCCTGGAAGTGCCCAAGGCCAGGTTGGAGCAGCCTGGGACAGTGGGAGGTGTCCCTGCCCATGGCAGGGGTGGCACTTGGTGTTTCGTGGGGTTTCCCTCTCTCCATCTCCCTCAGAGGGATCCTCCTCTCCCTCCTCAGGCCCAGCAGCTGCTTCTTCTTCCCACTGCCTCCTCCTGCCACACCCAGCACTGATTTCCTTATTCCCAATGCCACATCCATCTAGATCAAAGCTCCGATGGGCTGCAGGTGTAAAACCCCTTGGGAAGAGTCCCAGGTGGGAACGGTGGCAATTCCAGCCCTTTCCTGGAATCCTGGTCAGGAATAGCGGGGGCAGCTCTGACACGGTCCCTGACAGCTCCTCCTGTGTGTGTGGTCACCTCTCGGATAAAGGAACAAAAATCCCTTTTCCTGATTCATTCCCCCCTTTCTGATTTGCTGCTCCCATCACTCCGTCAATCCTTCCTCAGGCACGAAATCCACCTGACCAAACAGAAATGGCCCAAAGGACAAGCTCTGGGAAAAAAACCAGGGAGAAATGGAAGGAAATGAACCTCTAACTCCCAGAGTCCGCTCAGTGGTTTTATATTTCTTTAATGATCGCCTGGTTTTGATTTTATTTGTGGGAATAAAAGGGCTGTGGTAGAAATGGAGCATGGGATGCCTCTGTGTGCATCCATCAGCAGCAATTCCTCCTCGCTCCATGGATTCCAGCCTCACATCCAATGGCAGGAGCTGAACACACTGCGTTGATTAGAACCAATTAGGAACCCTTTTTTAACTAAATAGAGAATTCTTATTCACCGTGGGTTTTGATCATCTCAGAAGTCCTTATTTAAAACTCAAAATGAAGAAACTTTGACCCAGGAGAGTCTGGGATGTATTTCTAAAGAATCAAAAACAGAGAAGACAGAAAGATGATTTAAAGCAAACAGAATCATCGAGGGATTTATCATCAGTGTTTGCTCCTTTCCATGTGATTTCCAGCCTTGTGGAGGGGGCACAGTTCAGGAAAACACTCATTTCTTCCTGGAATTGAAAGAGATGGAGAAGGGATGGTCCTGGGAAAGGGCTGGACAGAATCCATGCTGTGGCAGAGAGAGGGGAGTGGCAGATTGGATTCCCCACCCTGATGCTCCAACCACAACTCCAGAACCTGCTGGAGAATGGACACAGAAGGCAGGGATGGATGGGATATTGGGAAGGAATTCCTGGCTGTGAGGGTGGGGAGGGGCTGGAATTCCCAGAACAGCTGTGGCTGCCCCTGGATCCCTGGCAGTGCCCAAGGCCAGGCTGGAGCCCCCTGGGACAGTGGGAGGTGTCCCTGCCCATGGCAGGGGTGGCACTGGGTGGGATTTAAGGTCTTTCCCAACACAAACCATCCCATAATTACACAATATTTTTTCCAGCCACAGCTTCTCTGGGACTTCCGTCCCAGCCCTGCACCACCCTCACAGAGATAAATCATATTTGTACCAAATCTAGGTTAAAAAAACCTCGATTTTTGATTTATATTCCAATTTCAGCTGGTAATTTGTTCACCCCCAGGAATCAGGAGGGGTCTTCCCTGCTTTTGGAGAGAGAAGGAAAGATGCTGGAGCTTCTGAAATAAAATTAAATTAATCTTCTTGCTTCTTTAGGCCAACCTGGAGTTTGTTTAGCCTGTCCTGGTATCCAAAAAATCATTATCAGGCCAGGAATTTCTGATTAAGGTGTTCTAGGAAAAGGTGCTAATTAGAACTGAGCAGGACTCGGGTATTTCAGTCCATTACCTGGAAATGAGTTATTGGGAACAAGCAGTTCAATCGATAACAGGAAAAAAAATCAATAGGTGAGATTGTTGTGATTAATTCGGAGTTCATCATGGATTTCCCTCCCACTGGGTTTCCCAAACTTTTGCAGACTTCATCTCAGACCTAAATTTCAGTTTCTTGGAGTCAAATTTGTGGCTGAATCAAGTGAAACTTCAGCAAAGCTTTATTTTCGCCCGGAGTTTGTTCATAATCGCAAAATTGCAGCCACTGGGGAGAAATGAGGAGAGCTATAAAAACACGCTGGACCTCCTTGAGTGGAAATTGCCGGAAATTTTCTGGATGCAGCACATTAATGAATGGAATGGTAATTGGGTTTAATCTCTGCGTTATGGTGCGTGGCAAGGATCAGGATGTTGCTGTCAGGCTGCTGCCCCTGCTCAAGGAGACTCCTTAAAACAGAGAGATTTCATCTAAACACAGAGGAAAAAGGGAATGTTTTGCCACAGCAGATTAAAAATTGGAGCCTCCAACATCCTGGCCAAGTGCTGGGAGCTGAAGGGACAGGATTACTGGGAATGGTGGGAATGGGCAACTGGGGATGTTTGGGAGAAAAGGGGGATGAGGGATGGGTTAGGGTGCTGGAGAGTGGGAATGGGAAATTCCTGAGGGAGCTGGGAAAGGAGCTCAGCCTGGAAAAAAGGGGGATCAGGGATGGGTTACAGGGTTGGAGAATATCTGGGGCTGGGGAATTCCTGAGGGAGCTGGGAAAGGTGCTCAGCCTGGAGAAAAGGGGGATCAGAGGGGGCCTTGTGGCTCTGCACAACTCCCTGACAGGAGGGGGCAGCCGGGGGGGGTCAGGCTCTGCTGGCAGGGAACAGGGACAGGAGGAGAGGGAACAGCCTCAGGCTGGGCCAGGGGAGGCTCAGGGGGGACAGCAGCAGGAATTTCTCCATGGAAAGGGTTGGAAGGGACTTCCCAGGGAGGTTTGGAGTGCCCATTCCTGGAGGAGTCCCAGGAATTCCTGGAGGAGGAACAAAGGGCTCTGTATGGGGGACAAGGTGGGCACTGGGAACAGCATGGAATGGAAGGACGGGAAGGGCTTTTTGAAGCACAGGGATTCTGATTCAGATACAACAAAGGTAAGGGTCCAGGAAGCTAAATCTAATCTCAAACCTATCCAAAGCTAAAAGCCTAAACGTAAAACAAATCCGAAGCAAAACCAAAACCCTAAGCCTAAGACTATCCCTGACCCGAAAATTATCCATGACACTAACTCTAAACCAGAGCAAAACCAGAACCATTAATCCGAACCCAAACATTAAAAATAAGCCTAAAACAAAACCAAATCCCTAACCCCAAACCTAACCCTAACCATACCCCTANCCCAAAGCAAAACCCAAAGCCTAAGACTATCCCTGACCTGAAAATCACCCATAACCCTAACTCTAAACCAGAGCAAATCAGAACCATTAATCCAAACCCAAACACTAAAAATAAGCCTAAACCGAAACCAAATCCCTAAACCCAAACCTAACCCTAACCATACCCCTAACCATAACCCAAACCCTCAGCCTAAGACTAAGACTAACCTTAAACCTAAGCCTAACCCAAACCCTAACCCTATCCCTATCCCTAACCCTGATCTCCTACTCCAACATACCTATGGCAAAAAGAGCTCAGTGATCCTGGGTTGTTCTGATCCAATGTAGAAAGGACCAGAACAAAGAGTTCCAGCTGATATTTTTGGGTAAGTTAGGGCAGAATGGGGAAAGTAAGCAGGAAGTCAATCCCATGTGCCAGAATTGATTCCCTGACTCGTCAGAGAGCAGGGGCAATTACTTAATTGCAACTGAACAGACAGAATTTCTCTTTAAAACTGGTTTCAACTCACATGTGTGAATGAAACAAAGCTTTTCAGGCTCAGTGAACCCATTCACTCACTCCAACACTCCGAGCTCTCCATTGCCCTTCCTGACTCCTCACCCAACATTCCTTAGATTCTGGTAGCCTGGAGAAAGTTGGGGCTCCTTGCAGAGTCCCTGTTCAGTGTTTCCGTGTGAGCAGAGCAGATCCCTCAGGGTGTCTGGGAAAAGAGCTGCTGACTCCGGCCTGCTGCTGGTGTCTGATCCAGGTGACGTCCAAGTTATTCATTTCCTTTTTCCCTTGCCTGCTGAGCCAGCATTTCCCGGCTCTCCATCTATCCCAGCTCCGAGCCATCATCTGCATCTCCCAGCCCATCAATTAATTTCTGTTTTAATCAAGGGACCGCATCTTTCTCTTCGGGCTCATCTGTCATTCCAGGCCCTTGGTGGAGCTGCAGGCGTCCATCCATCATCCCTGCTGCCTCATTCCTCAGGGAAAGGCTGCAGTGGTGGGGAGGGAGGTGCTGTGCCAGTACTGCTGGGTGCCAGGGAGTCATAAAATCATGGAATGGTTAGGGTTAGGGGTTGGAAGGACCTCAAAGCCCATCCAGTGCCACTCCAGCCATGGCCAGGGACACCTCCCACCGTCCCAGGGTGATCCAAGCCCCATCCAGCCTGGCCTTGGAACAGCCCATTCCAAACAGGATCATCCATCAGGTCTCAAATGGTGCATCTCTAATTAATTAAGCATGGTCCAGCTAATTAAATGGGAAGCAGTGCCTGGAGTTAATGACGTCACATCTGTCCCTCGTTAGGGCTGTGCTGATGAGGAGACCACGAAGTGCTGCCATGGGGTTCACAGGCATGTAAATTCATATAAATTCCTATGAATTCCTATAAATTCATATAAAATTATGGAAATAAATCCTTAAGTCTTTTCTAAGGTCAAGGAGAGAGCGATGCAGCCAAATCATGGAATCCCTGAGGCTGGAAAAGCCCTCCAAGATCACCGAGTCCAAGGTGTGCCTGATGCCCACTTTGTCCCCAGCCCAGAGCCCTGAGTGCCACCTCCAGGAATTCCTGGGACACCTCCAGGGATGGGCACTCCAAACTTCCCTTCACAGCCCCTTCCAATGTTTAGCAACCCTTTTCCAGGAAGAAATTCCTCCTGATGTCCATGGCAGAAGTAGAGGGGTGTCAGTTGTGTGGTGGAATTGAGTAGGGGAATTTTCGAGGTGGAATTGTAAGATGCAATTCTGAAGTGGAATTGTGTGATGGAATTCTGAGGTGGAATTTTAGGGTGGAATTCTGAGGGGAAATTGTGTGGGGAAATTTTGGGGTGGAATTGTGGGGTGGAATTCTTTGTTGGCATTCTGTAATGTATTTTGAGGTGGAATTCTGAGGTGGAATTGTGTGATGTAACTTTGTAGTGGAGTTTCAAGGCGGAATTTTGTGGTGGGAGTTTGAGGTAGAATTGTGGGGTGGAATTTTGTGGTGGAATTGTGAGGTGAAATTGTGGGGTGGAATTTTGAGGTGGAATTTTGGGGTGGAATTGTGGGGTGGAATTACCTGGATGAATTGTGTGATGTGTCTTTGACAAATGTGCCTTTGGCAAACCAGGAGACATTGATAAACACGAGGTTAGGAAACAAATCCATCAAATCGGTGCCTTCCCAGCACAGATCCCAAGAGAGGCACCTTTTTCCACTCTGGAATGTCAGCGAGGTTTTCCCTTGGCCCCTCAGCAACTGTGAGATCGTGGCTGTGGCTGCCCCTGGATCCCTGGGAGGGTCCCAGGCCAGGCTGGAGCATCCTGGGACAGTGGGAGCTGTCCCCATGGCAGGGGTGGCACTGGGTGGGCTTTAAGGTCCCTTCCCACCCAAACCATTCCATGATTCCCACTCGAGCTTCCCCTGCTGTTTCCTCTCCCAATCCCAACCATTTTACACCCAGGACAAAAGATTGTCTCAACATTAACTCATTCCTGGCACTTTTCCCACTGCTTTGCAGGCATTGTGGTGCTCTGGAAGGGGGTGGGAGACCCTCGGCCCGGTGGGATGGGAATTCCTGTGCCTGGAAAACCAGCAGTGACACTTCCCTGGGCTCACCCCACCAGCTTTTCCACCTTTTTGGGGACACCTCTCTATTCACCACCTGCATTCCACCCTGGAGGAGAAAATTGTGGGCGACAGTGATAAATCCCATGAGGAAAAATGCAGAACACGGGGGAACTTTTCCAGTTAAAACATTGCTGCTCCAAAGTGTCGGATGAGAGGGAATCGCTCTTTTCGTGGGATAGAAAAACTCCCAGATTTGAGAAAGCTGCACAAAAATCCATCTTTGCACCTGGCGTGATTAAGCACAGATGGGTTCTGCTGATAAGAAAGAGTTCAGGTGATAAGAGCTGTGGGAGAGGGATTTTACAACATCGAGGACCATCCATTAAGTTTTATTTCAGGGATAGAATTTATCCCTGTTTTTGATCAGAGAAGAGAAAAAGTGGGAATGGATCCAAATAATCACCCAGATTGGTGTCACCCTTTTTGCACCAGGTCAAAACATCTGAAAAATGTCATAATTTTAATTTTAACAGCTCAAATTTGCTCTTTAGTCCCAGGTCAAATATCCGTTAATCCATGCAAACAGTTTTGCTGCGTAAATCACTTCAGCCTTCCTCTTGGTGAGGGAATGTGGGCTCTGGATTGGGCACAAAAATAAAGAATTTGGTGGTTTTTATTAAATCTCTGCAGCAAAAGCTGAAGTTACTGGGAGCAGCTCCAAAAAGCTGGATTTCTCCCTTGACTGGGCTATATTCAATGTCAAGACTCAAGCAGAGCTTAGATAATTTTAAAATATTGTATGAATAAAACGTGCAAGTGGCTTTCTCTCCAAGCTGTCACTTTGCCAGTCTCGGTCGGAGAGTGAGGCAATGATTTTCCCAGATTTTCTGCCTTTAGAGTGGAACAAAAGACATCACGTGGAGACTGAAGAAGGAAAATTTTTTTGTCTTCTTTTTGTGCCTTTGAAGGTGAAAAATGAAGAATTGCATCTGAGAGAGGAGGAGGGGGAACCTGGATGCCTAAAAGCACCTGAGATGCCCTTCCCCAAATCCCTCATCCACCGTTTTCCCCACAAAAAAGTTGGGATTTTTATTTCGTACTGCTGTGTTCAGGATGATTTCCAGCTGTTTTCCTCTGGTAGTTTCCTTGGAAAAAAAGCCTTTTTTATTTCCCAGCCTGGAGTGTGACTTGACAGCTTCTCCCAACCCTCCTCCCGTGGCTGCAGGAAGCCCAGAAAACCCTTTTTGTTCTAGGAATCATTTCTTAACTGGAAACTGAACCCAATTTCCAAAGGGAAACAGTGCCCTGGTGTTGAAGGAAGTGCAGGAGGAAAAGTGAATTTTTCCCTTGAGGAAACAGGGAGGGCACACGATCTTTCCTCCTCGATTTTATTCCACTGCTCCAACTCCCGGAAGAATTCCCAAAAGAAATCAATTCCCTTTTCCCTACTGTGGTGTTGTTCAGTTTTCCCCATCCTTCCCGGCTTCCTGGCTCTTTCCCACTGAATCCAGGTCTTCTTCCCACTGAATCCAGGCCTTCTTCCATGCTGATTCCCACCCCTGGAAATGCCCAAGGCCAGGTTGAACATGGCTTGGAGCCTTGGTCTAGTGGAAGGTGTCACTACCCTTGTTGGGCTGACATCGAGGTGCCACCCCACCCAACCCAGC
>VZRF01001704.1:360784-382469 GCA_013396875.1 Vireo altiloquus
GAGGGGCTGGGATGGAATTCCCAGAGCAGCTGTGGCTGCCCCTGGATCCCCTGGCAGTGCCCAAGGCCAGGCTGGAGCAGCCTGGGACAGTGGGAGGTGTCCCTGCCCATGGCAGGGCTGGGATGAGATGAATTTAAGGTCCCTTCCTACCCAAACCGTTCCAAGATTCCATTCCATGCTTTCCCAGAGCACATAAACGTCTTTCCAAGGTGTTCCACTCCCCAATTCCCAGCTTCTCACTGCTTTTCCTGTTTCACACAGGCCCTTCCCCATTACTTTAACAAAGTTTTATGTGTTTTAATTTTCTTTTACGACTTAGCAGCCGGTTTCCAACCGCTTCCCGCGAGGAGGCAATGAGACAGAGCTCCCAAAAATCCCTGCATCCATCACTGCCTTGTTTCCCTCCCTTTCATCCATAACCACTCTCCAAACGCTTGGACAACCGACGCTTCGGAGCTCGCAATTAGACCCAGGCTTGGTGCTCCTGATGAAGGGAGATTAATTAAATCAGGGCTTTTCAAGCCTAGAACAAATCCAGGAATGGTTCTTTTGCCAATTTTCTCCTTCCTTTAAACCCGGAGCCTCTTAATTTCAGGCACCTGGCGCGGAGTGAGCTCTTCGCCTGGATGGAGAACAATAAACTGGGCTTTATACATGGGAGCCTTGTGGAAAAGCTGATTTTTCCTTCCCGAAATGCAAATTATGGAATAAAACACCACGAGATTGGGGAGAAGTTTACAACCTCCCCTCCCAAGAGGCTTTGAAGTGAAATTTTCATTTTTAACCACACCTGGGAGAAAGAGGAAAGCACAGGATAATTCCATGGGATAAATTGCTTCCATGAGATAAGGTTGACAGGACAAGAGGGAACAGCCTAAGGTTGTGCCGGGGGAAGTTTAGGTCAGATTTAGGGAAAATCCTTCATGGAAAGAGTTGTGCACTGGCAGGAGTGCAGTCCCCATTCCTGAGGGGATTTAACAGTGGATGTGGCACTCGGGACATGGATCAGTGGTCACGTTGGCAGTGCTGGACAATTGGAATCAATTATTTCAGAGAGCTTTTCCAAACAAAAAGATTCCACAATTCCATGTTAGTTTGCTCCACAACAACCTGAACAGAGGTGAAACATTCCTGTATTTTCAGTTTTCTTTGGAATTTCTGCATTTGTGCCATGTTTTGAGGCACGGAGAGGGCAAGGGCTTGTACCTGGGGTGATTTGAGGGGTTGAGGCTCCTTAGGGAGATCCTGGATTGGCTGGAAGCGCGAGTTCCCAGATTCCTGGGTAATTAAAACGCTCATCAAGAGACTGCGGTCACAAATGAGTCGTTGATGGATGAGATGGGAAGGGAAGGGTTAATGGGAGTTCCAGCGGGAACCCTGGGCTCTTCCCTGGGTGCAGCAGGCAGGGACAGGGACGGAAAATCCCACGGGATCACAGAAGTTAGAGCGGAGGGAGCAGATGGATAAACACAGTTCACAGAATCCCAGAATCCTGGAATGCTTTGGGTGGGAAGGGACCTGAAAATTCATCTCATCCCATCCCTCCCACTGTCCCGGGGTGCTCCAACCTGGCCTGGGACACTTCCAGGGATCCAGGGGTTTCTCTGGGAATTCCATCCCAGCCCCTCCCCACCCTCACAGCCAGGAATTCCTTCCCAATATCCCATCCATCCCTGCCCTCTGGCAGTGGGAAGCCATTCCCTGTGTCCTGTCCCTCCATCCCTTGTCCCCACTCCCTCTGGGCCCTGCAGACTTCAGGGTCTCTCCAGAGCCTTCTCTTCTCTGATCATCAACCAGAACACAAAATTTCATTACGTCCAATCAAATTCCCTTTTCCTTTGATGTTAAACCCTTCGGTCTGTGCTTCCAACCTGCCCTTTCCCCCTCCTTCACCGCCCTCGTTAGGAACGAACACAGCATTAAAGGGCTTTGTGTTCGGGATAATTAATGCATTGATTAAAACTGAGGAATTCTGGAGCAGAAAAGAATCCCAACCCCTTTTCCTGCAGGAGGCTGTTCCCTCAGAGGGTTCCTTCTGCCACAGAAGGATTTCCTGGCAATTGGAAAAGCATTTTCCTTCTAGTGGGAGGAGAAAGGATCGTTTGCTCCCCAGCCTAATGGGCACAGACATATGTTTTTAATAAACATATGGAAAGGGATTTTTCCTTGCAGTCAGGAATTTGCATTCGGGAGCTTTACAAGGCTCATAAATCTCTGAGCGAAGGAGAGTGTTTTATTCCATTAAAGTTGTTTTCAGGCTGGGTCCTCCGAAGCCCAAATGGCTCCACGGATTCTCCTCTACCCAAATGGTTCCACAGATTCTACTCCATGGAGGAGGAAGGAGAGCTGTTCAAACCCCTTGTGTAGGAAGGTTCTTGGTATGGAATAAACCCCCAGACCTTTCTTTTAGGTCCATCTCCACATGCAGCCTCCAAACCAGCCACTTCCAGAGCTGTGAGGAAGGAGCTGGGAATGCGCCAGCCCTGGACAGCAGCGCAAGCAGTGGGAATGTTCACCAGGAGCCTCCTTCTCCTCCTGCTTCCATTCCTGTGCGAGATAAAGGCTTCAGTGTCTCAATATTTGGGGTATGACTCACTCGGGGTGTGTTTTCCCACCAGTGGTGTTTCCCAGGATGGAGGAGTCAGGCTTAAGGCAAAGGGGAAGGGATAGGGAGTGTTTAAATCATGGAATTAATTCCATTTATTTGCTGTTGATTTCTTCCTGGTTTCCTGAGGTATGGATTGAGCAGCCTGGCCAGACCACGGCAGGGAGGTGGAACTGGCTGGTCCTGAAGGTCCCAAACCAGTCTGGAATTCTCAAATCCTGGAATCATAAACCCAAGAAAAAACCTGGAGATGATCAGTCAGGATCGTGGGGAGAATTCTCTCCAGCTTCTTCCTGGGAACAGACAGAGGGATGAAAAGCAATGTAGTGATTTATTTTTCTGTGCAGAAATATCGTTCACCAGAGATATAAAGGGTAGAGGAATAATGGCTGCAGTGGTTGGATCAGTGTTCCTTTGGGAAAAGATGTTGGAAGTAAAGGAGAAAGGGCTGGAATGGGCAAAGGGCCTGGTCTGGGATGGGGCTTTGTTGTGTTTCAGTGGCTCAGAGGAAACTGGGGAGGTTCAGGTCAGATACTGGGGGAATTCCTTCATGGAAAGAGTTGGCTGGTTCATTCCAAGGGGGATTTAACGGTGGGTGTGGCACTTGGGGACCTGGTTTAGGGTGGCCTTGGCAGTGCTGGGCACAGTTGGACTCCATGATCCTAAAGGCCTTTTCCAACCCCAGCAATCCTGTAATTCCGTGTTAGTTTGCTCTACAACAACCTGATGATGAGGAACGTTTCCCAGCGCTGATTATCCCTCACTCATTCCCATGGAAGCCAGGGAATATCAACTGGACCCATCCCCAGGTGTGCCCAATCCATGAATCCCACCTCATGTTAATCCATTAATCCCACCTCATATCAAACCATGAATCCCACCTCATGTTTATTCCATGAGTCCCACCTTGTATTAATCCATGAATCCCACCTCATGTTCATCCATGAATCCCATCTCGTGTTAATCCATGAATTCCACCTCATATCAATCCATGAATTCCACCTCATATCAATCCATGAATCCCACCTTGTGTCAATCAATGAATCCCACTTTGTATCAATCCATGAATCCCACATTGTGTTAATCCATGAATCCCACCTCATGTTTATTCCATGAAACTCACCTTGTATCAATCCATGAATCCCACCCCATGTTCATCCATTAATCCCACCCTGTGTTAATCCATGAATCCCACCTCATTTTCATCCATGAATCCCATCTCGTGTTAATCCATGAATCCCACTGTGTACCAGTCCATAAATCCCACCTCATGTTAATCCATTAATCCCACCTCATATCAATCCATGAATCCCACCTTGTATTAATCCATAAATCCCACCCCATGTTCATCCATGAATCCCACCTCACGTTATTCCATGAATCCCACATCATGTTAATCCCTGAATCCCACCTCGCATTTACCAGCTGCTCAAAGTCCATGATTTGCCTCCCCTTTTCCCTTCATCCCCCACTTCCGCCTCTTCAGATCCATCAGTTCCATCCCAAAAATCCAAGTAGACACTGCAGTGACCCCCCAGCTCCCCTTCCCCTCCCATGCCAGCTCCGGAGTCCTGGGATTAGGACTCACTCCTGCTGCTGGAAGGAATTCCCCTTCCAAAGGAGCGGGGCAGTCACAGCCACATTTTTTATCTATTTTGGGGCTTTTCAAGGTGTAAAATTTACCTGGAAACAGAGAAATCGGGAGTGGGGGGAGGCTGGAGGGAAATGACTTCAGGAAATTGGGATTAAGAGGAGTTTTTTGGGGGAACAGGGATGTCCCTCCTGTTTATCTCCCACAGGTGACATGGAAAAAGTCGGAGCAAACCCAGAGGAAACCATGAGGGGCTGGAGCAGCTCTGGAGCCAGGCTGGGAGAGCTGGGAATGTTCACCTGGAGAAGGGAAACTCCAGGGAGAGCTCAGAACCTCTTGCAGGACCTGAAGGGGCTCCAGGAGAGCTGGAGAGGGACTGGGGACAAGGGATGGAGGGACAGGACACAGGGAATGGCTTCAAAATTATGGAGAGGAGGATTTGATGGGATATTGGGAAGGAATGAGGGTGGGGAGAGGCTGGGATGGAATTCCCAGAGCAGCTGTGGCTGCCCCTGGATCCCTGGCAGTGCCCAAGGCCAGGCTGGAGCAGCCTGGGACAGTGGGAGGTGTCCCTGCCCATGGCAGGGGTGGCACTGGGTGACATTTAAGGTCCCTTCACAACCCAAACCTTGCCATGATTCCGTGAAACATCTTCCAGGGTTGGCCAGGGCTGAATCCTCCTCAGCAAAGTGAGGTTGTTGATACAAAAATACGAATGTACAAATATTTTTAATATCTAAAAATCAGGAGATTGAGCATCAAACCAGCTCCTTTTCCAGTGCCTTCAGCAGAAGGATAAAAGAGAGATTTTTAAGGGGTCTGGTCTTGTTTTGGGAAACCTGGAGCATCTTTAGCCCTGGAAAAGGGGACCAGGAGGCGTTCTGGGAATGTGCCCTCAGGGTAAGGCCATTTTATCCAAGGAGAAAGCGTTAATTCACATAAATTATACTTTAAAAAGTAATTAAGCACCTCAAAAATGCTGGAGGTGGCACTGAGTGCATGGCAGGGCCACGGAGAGGGAGCGATTCCATAGGGAGGGTGTTCAGGGCTGGGAATTCTGACTTTTCCTGCTGTTCCAGAGCTGGGAATGTGCCATCCCTCCTCGTCCCTGCCCCATCCCTATGCCTCTTCCCAGGCACCAGCCTCACCTCGCTCCTGCCCGCGGCAGCTCCCGGCCCTGCTCAGCATCAGCACAGCGAATTCCAACAGAATTCCAACGGGAAAACACAGCACAGGCTGAGAGATTTCACACGGGGCTGGCTCGCATTCCCCTGGAATTTTTTCCTTGGAATTTTTGCCCCCATCCACTGGAGGGAAAAGGCGGCGTCTTTGGCACCCGGTGGCCAAATTATCCACCTGAATTAAAATCTCTCTCTGATTATCTTTTTAATCAGAGGGAATTTATTCCAGAGGGACACAAGTGATGAGGACAGAAATGTCCCCAAAAGGCTCTTTTTCTGCCCCAGTGGTAGAAAATTCCATGAAAATTCCATGTAAATTCCGGCATGAAGCCATCCCCTCCGCCGAGGGGCTCCCGGGGGTCTCATCCCGGGCTGTCCCACACCTCCACATCCCTCCCTGCTTCCCTGGTCTTTCTCTGCCACCTGCTGGAAAAAACCTGGATAAATCTAAATAAACACGGATTTATCCAAGAAGGGAAGGGGTTGGAGGTTGCTCCAGTGGGATTTGGGCGTTTGCAGCAGAAGGAGCTCCCGGGAGTGTCCGAAACCCTCCCAGCCCTCGCTGCGTCCCCCTCGCAGGTCCTGAGGCTCGAATCCAGGTGGATTTTTGGGTGAGGAACTGGAGCAGGTTGTCCAGGGAAGCTGTGGATGCTCCTGGAAGTGCTCAAGGCCAGGCTGGAGCACCCTGGAACAGTGGGAGGTGTCCAACTCAAACCATCCTGGTATTCCATGATCCCGTATCCATTGGGAAGAAGAAGGGGGTTCCAAGGATTGTGTGGTAATGCGGGATGGAGGGAAGCAGCTTTTAGGGAAGTGATGCTGGAGGAAAGATCTTGGGAGACCCTCAGGCACTAAAACAACCACGAGGATGTGGGTGAAGGTTCCTGATAATAAACACAAACCTCAGGAAAAGCCACAATTCCAAAATAGCGACCCCACAGAAACTTCCGGATGGTCCCAGACTCTTCCCAGGGGAGTTCTCTGGAAGGAAGAGAGTCAGTGGGCAAAAATGGGATTCATTCACATGCCAAAAAAAATGCTTTTTCCTTTCTTTCCCCCCCTTTCTTCCCCTTAAATGTACAAAGATCAAACCCAGGATGAGTTTTCCAGGGAGGGTGGGTTGTCCTCGTCCTGCTCAGATCCCACCAGGACGCTGCTCTGGGCAGGGACTGGGGAGAAACCAGACTGCTTTGGGATTTAGGAACAGAACCTCCAGTCCCTCCCTTCCCTCCTGCTTCCCTCCTTCCTCAATTCCTGCACCCCAACATCTCAAATCCTCCATCAGGGAGAGGAGATCCAACACTATTCCCACACCCGCGGTTCCCGGTTTTCCTGCCAGGAGCGGAGCGAGGGCTGGAGCGGCAAACGCCGGTCTCTGCAGCCCTCTAGTGCCCGGAAAAACATGGAAAAACCGACTTTTGGGGAGTTTGGATAAGGATGAAGGGCCAGGACAGCTCGGTCTCAGCGTCCTCATGTGGGGATCCACATCCTCAGGCTGCTCCCAATCCATTCCCTGCTCTACTTCCCGCTGCCAGAGGGCAGGGATGGATGGGATGTTGGGAAGGAATGAGGGCGGCGAGGGGCTGGGATGGAATTCCCAGAGAAACTCCTGGATCCCTGGAAGTGTCCCAGGCCAGGTTGGAGCACCCCAGGACAGCGGGAGGGATCCCTGCCCGTGGCAGGGATGGGATGGGATGAATTTTCAGGTCCCTTCCCACCCAAAGCATTCCAGGATTCTGGGATTCTGTGAACTGTGTTTATCCATCTGCTCCCTCCTCTCTTACTTCTGTGATCCCGTGGGATTTTCCGTCCCTGTCCCTGCCTGCTGCACCCAGGGAAGAGCCCAGGGTTCCCGCTGGAACTCCCGTTAACCCTTCCCTTCCCATCTCATCCATCAACGACTCATTTGTGACCGCAGTCTCTTGATGAGCGTTTTAATTACCCAGGAATCTGGGAACTCGCGCTTCCAGCCAATCCAGGATCTCCCTAAGGAGCCTCAACCCCTCAAATCATCCCAGGTACAGGCCCCTGCCCTCTCCGTGCCTCAAATCACGGCACAAATGCAGAAATTCCAGATCCTTTGGGAAGGAGTAAGCTCCCACGGGTGTCTGGGGCGGAGCTCGTGGCATTTTCCAGCCTTTCCCAGCCCTGTGGAATGAGCTCATCCCGAGCTGGGGGCAGCAGGAGCTGCACAAGTTTGTCCCCCTCAGGTGCGGGAGGATCCCGAAATTCCCTGCCTGGGCCGGCAATTCCCGTCCAGCGCCGCTGGCATCCGGAGCTGCTCCCAGGAATGTGGCAGCCAGCACTGATTGCCTCTTCCCGTGGACTGTTTTCTTGGATTCACAGTGGGAAAGGTGGAAATGAGGCTTTTTGGCTCTTCCCGTGGTTTGTTTTCCTGGATTCCCAATGGAAAAGGTGAAAATGAGGATTCCTGGGTTCTTCCCGTGCTCTGTTTTCCTGGATTCCCATGGGAAAATGGGAAAATGAGGCTTTTTGGCTCTTCCAGTGGGTTATTTTTCCAGAATCCCAATGGAAAATTGGAAAATGAGGATTTTCAGACTCTTCCCGTGGTCTGTTTTTCTGGATTCCCTATGCCCAAGGTGGAAATGAGGCTTTGCCTTTCCAGGCTGGCCCAGTGAGGGCTCCTCTGGAATTTAATTCAGGAATGCTCTCCCTGTCCAGGCTGAAAATCCCCAAGGTGGCAAATCCTGCCCCATCGTGTCCCATTCCCGACAGCAGGGGCAGGATTCAGAGATCCACGAGAGTTTATTTCGGGATTTAACTGGGGCAGGATTGACCCTTTGGAGCCAGATCCTGTCCCTGAGCCTGCGGAGAGCTGGAGATCCAGCAGGGATCTGCAGGGAATGCCAGGGGATGGAATTCCAGGGATTTGGGCTCCAGGATGGGAGGATCCCCAGGGATTGCTGCTCCAGGTGCTCCAACCCACCCTGCCCGCGGAGGGGTCGGACTGGGTGACCTTCAGAGGTCATTTCCAGCCCACATTGGGGTGTCCGGAGGAGCCAGGACTGCCCCTGGACCCCTGGGAATGCCCAGGGCGTGGCTGGAATATCCTGGGATCATGGAGGGTGTGAAGGGGATGGGACGGGAGGAGCTTTCAGGGCCTTTCCAACCCAAACCATTCCAGGATTTTGTGACCTCATCTCCAGGCTCACAACGCCCTCTCCATCCGGATGTCTCTTAAAATGACATCCTTTTCCAGGGAATCCGGAAAATCGGGATGAGCACTCCGGGGGGACCCAAATCCCACGGAGAGCTCGGAACCCCCAAAGCGTGCTGATCCCATTCCCTGGAATTCCCTGGATTTCCGTGGGATTTATCTTTTCCTTAGAACGGCCAAAGCCAAAGGCGTGGGAATGTCAGAGAAGGCCACGGAGTACAAGGAAAAAGAGCTCACTGGAATAAATCATGGAATAAATCCTGGATAACCCCTCCCCATGGTGCCTCTGTTTATTAAAACTTATGTGGCTCAATATGGAATTGAAATGTAAAATAAAATAGAATAAAATAAATATAAAATACAATAAAATAAAATAATAAAGAATAACATTAAAATAAAATAATATTGAANCTAAAATAAAATAAATATAAAATAATTTCTTTATCTGAAACATAAACCCCAGCAGAAGTTGGTCCTATCCCAATCCTTTGGGATCATCAGTGACTTTGGGATGGTCAGAATTGGACCTTGGGCCTGGGGAGAGGTTTCAGGAGCGTCAGGAAGTGATAAAACGGGAAAAGCTGGGATAGTTTCCCAGGAATTTGAGTGAGGTGGGAGCGAATCTTTTTAAATCCACCACGGGGACATTCCAGGGAGCAATTGTGCTGGCTAAGGGAAGAACTTTCCATTTATCCCCAAAATGTGCCTGTGAGTGCATTCCATATTTCCCCATTTTTCCCTGCATGTCTGTGGAAGAACTGGGAAAATCGGACACGTTTCTTCCAAAAAATCAACATTCTGTGGCTGGAAATCCGCGGCAGAAGGTGACAGATCGCCAGAGCGGCGTTTTGGGAGTGTTGGGAATTGTGGGGATGGGAAAGGGAATTCTTGACCAAGGCTGGCTCCATTCTGGCCACGACATCTCCAGGCACGGATCCAGCAGGAGAAATTCCTGAACAGCCAGGGCTGCACCGGGAGTTTTCCCAAAGGAATGGAAATAGGAAGCGCTCCAGCCCGATGGACTCCTGCCAGCGACTCTGGACTTGAAAGCAAGTTAAAGATTAAAAAAAAAATAAAATAAAATCTTGTTCTGCATTATTCATAGATGGAAGCGATTCCCACAAGCGCTCCCTGGGGTCTGTCCTGCCTCCTGCCCGCTGGAATTCCTGGGAATTTATGGTTGTGGAGGGGACGGATCCCGGTGTTGGTTTAAATCAGGGCAGAGGTCCGCGGTCGGGCTCGGTGCTGTGATTGTCCCCTTCCCACCCAATCCACATTCCCGGGAAAAAGGGACCAAAACTTATTTGAATTCAGCAAATCCTCCTGGCTGGAGAGGGGGAGCGCTGGCGTGCCTCAGTTTCCCTTCGTCTGACGGTTAAAAATGTGAATTTTTGGAGCGCTCCAGCATTCCAGCTGGAATTCGGGAGAGGGGACTCCGCTCGAGTAGGTTTTTCCTTGTAAACGACCCCAAAGGAGAAGCAGGAGCTCCAAGGACAGCCCTGAGTGTGATGCTGGAGCCGCTCCCGCCTGATATGTGGGATTTTCCCTCCTCTGGAAACCCAGGAGCCACGAGTTTATTCCAGCCTAAACTAAAAAGTGATTTTTCCATGATTTTTCCCAGCTCAGACATGGAAACACGAACCCCTGGCAAGGCAGTGCTGGAGAGAGTGAGAGTTTCTTCTCGCCCCGACAAGCGGGGCAGGATTCGGAGATCCACAAAAGTTTATTTGGGATTTAACTGGGGCAGGACTGACCCCTTGGAGCCTGACCCTCTCCCTGAGCCTGGCGAGAGCCGGGGATCCAGCAGGGATTTGCACTCCAGGGGATTTGGGCTCCACGCTGGGAGTGTCCCCAGGGATCGCTGCTCCAGGCGTGCCTCAGTTTCCCTTCCCTCGCATCCTCCATCCCCGCGGCTCCGGGAATGCCAGGAGATGGCACCATCCTCCCGGCTGGAGCTGCCACCCCACAACTTCCCAAAAGGTTCTCCGGCCCGCGGGACCACCCGGGATCGTGGAATCACTGAGGAGCATGGAATCGCTAAGGGTGGAAAAGCCCTCTGAGACCACCGAGTCCATTCCGCCCCCCCAGCACTGCCAGGGCCACCACTGACCGTGTCCCCAAGTGCCACCTCCACCGATAAATCCCACCGGGAATGGGGGATCCACCCAGCAGCTGTGCCAGGGATGGAGAGCCCTTCCCATGGAGGAATTTCTCCAATATCTGAATCTCCCTGGCACAGCCTGGAGTTATTTCCTGCCACCCTCATCCTCATCCTCTCAGCATTATGCAAAGGATCCAAGCACAAGGAGAATCCAGAGGGCAAAATCCCTGTTTTGGGAACGTTCGGGATTGATGGAGCTGGGATGTGGGGAGCATCACCCCACACCTCACCCAGAGACATCGGGGGTGTCCGGCTCGGCAGGAACCGGATTTTTATAGGAAATTGTTGTTCCTGGGTGCCTCCGGTGCCTGTGGGTGCAGGAGCAACCTTCCAAAATCCCTGGTTGAAGGAACAATTTTAAAAATGGCGATTTTTCCTCCTTTTTTTTTTTTTATGTTTCTCTCCAGTTCTCCCTCACAGCTGTCGGCACAGGAATTCCAGCCGGATCGGCACCTCCATCCCGGTTCCATCCCCATCCCAGGGGGAGCAGGGCGGGATTCCAGCCCGGCGGGGCTGGCGCAGGATCTCCCCCGGTGCCGGGATGTGTCCCGGCTCCCGAGCCAGCGAGTCCATGGATTTCTCGGCGGGCTGGCCGCCGGCCGAGCCGCTTCCCCGGCCGTTCAAAGGCTTTTCTTGTTCCCGCAGAAGGGCTCCTTTCACAGCCGCCTTTCCTAGACAGAAATTGTCATTTTCCAAACACAGCTTCCCTTCTCCTGGCCCGGAGCCCTCCGCCTCCCTGACGTCAGCCCGCCTTTGTGATGCTCCGGCTGGAATTTTGCGCTCCTGGTTCTTTTCAGTGCCTTTAAACGAGCGCGGGGTGAGGGGCAGAGGGGCGGCCAGGGGGGATTCGGATGGAGACGGGGCCTTGGCACCGGGATCTGAGCAGGGCTGCGATCCCTGGGAACCGGCACTGAGCCCCCGTGGATGTGGAGAACTTTGTAATCGAGTTTCTTGGTGTGATGGGAGAAGAAAAATATTATTACTAAAAATAATTTATATTTATATTTATCATCATCGTTATCACTAATTGCGTTATTGTTATTCTCATTATTACTCCCATTATTCTCATGATTTTTCACACTATTACATTTTATCATTTTTATCCTGGTTTTTACCAACTCACGGGTTTTTTTGGGGCTGCCTGCAGAGGATTTTCCAGCCTGCCCACCCCAAGCACGGTGCACACCGAGGGCTCCGTGTCCCTGCAGAGCTTCGGCTCTGGGATGGAGGCTGCCGGTGCCTTTTCCGTGACAGGGAAATGAGGATGAGGAGCCATCGGTGCCCTGTCCCCAGGAGAAGCCAGCACAGAGGTGGCACCGGCAGTGTCCCCTCTGGTGACACTCAGCGGGTGCCGCGATCCGGCCCAGGCCCCGCTCGGGCACCGTGGCGACACAACCCCAAAAGGGCAGCAATCCCCGGAAAACCGATCCCTGCTCCCTGCCCGAATTCCCCTTCTCGCTCCAGCCCTGTCCTCTGCTCCCGGATCCAGCGCGGGGCACGGCCCTGGCGGCGGCGGTGGCATCGCCCCTCCGGTGGCTCCTGGCCGTGCCCGCGCCGCTCCTGGCACTCCAAATTTTCCAGCGCTGGCCCCGTCCCAGGGGTTTGTTTGGCAGCGGAGCAGAATCGGCTCAGTGTTGTCGCCAGGGGCAAAGTCCGGCTCTCCCCGGGCTCTTCCCGGTGGAATGTTTGTGTTCCGCCCCGCTCCCACTAGCGCCGCGCCGGCCCGGCCGGGACGTGTCCCCTGCCCGGTGCCCTCGGCTCCTGTCCCACGGGGGTCACGCTCGGGCCTCGAAAGGCTCCCGGGGGTCTCTGTCGGGATGGAGGGGGCGGCTCCTCATCCCATTCCCACCTCATCCATGAAAGGCACCCTCGTGGTGCCACCAGCCCAACACCTTCTGCCTGAGGGTCCCCGTTGGGGTCCCTGGTCACCAACGCTGCTCGCAGCAGCGACATCGAGGGGGTGACACCGAATTCCCGGATTCCCGTCTGCCAGAGGGGGAGCGGAGGCTGCTCCCTGCTCCCGATCGGAGCTTTGGGGTGGTTTGTGGTCTGGCGGCAGCGGCTGCTGCCGTGACCTTGGGATCAGAAGCAGATCCCAACCTCCCCCGCCGGGTTTGTCTCCCTCGGGAAACGCAGGTGTGAGATCTGAGGGATCTGCGGGATCTGCGAGCGCCTGGGAACATCCGCTGGCTCCGGGGCCTCGCTCTGCTGCTTCCCGGAGGAGCTGCGGGGAGCGCCGGGACCTGTTCTACCTGTGCGCGCTTCCCGGGCAGGGACATTCCTGCCGTGCCTCGGCGCTGAGTCACGCGCGGCTCCCCGGGCCCGGCTCCGCTTCCAGGGGTGGCTCATTCCCGAGGGATGCCTCATTCCCGAGAGAGGCGGGCACGGCACGGCGGCCTGACGCTTTTCCCACGTTCCCGGCCAAAGACGGGAGCGCTGCGCACGATCCCGGGAAGCCCAGCGGTTGCCCCGATCCCATCCCGAGGTGCCGATCCCAGTGCCGGTGCCACCCCCGGGTGCTAAGGACATCCCAAATCTCCTGGCTCTGGTTCTGGCAGTGTCACCCGCAGGTGTCGATGCCACCCCCAGGTGCAGAGAATACCCCAAATCTGGCTCCGGTTCTGGCAGAGCCATTCCCAGGTGTCGATGCCACCCCCAGGTGCAGAGAATACCCCAAATCTGGCTCCGGGTCTGGCAATGCCACTCCAGGCGCTGAGAACATCCCAAATCTCTTGGTTCCAGTTCCGGCAATGTCATCTCCAGGTGGTGAGAATACCCCAAATCTGGCTCCGGTTCTGGCAGAGCCATTCCCAGGTGTCGATGCCACCCCCAGGTGCAGAGAACATCCCAAATCTCCTGGCTCCAGCTCTGGCACTGCCATCCCCAGGTACTGAGAATGTCCCAAATCTCCCAGCTCCGGTTCTGGCAATGCCACCCCCAGGTACTGAGAATACCCCAAATCTGGCTCCAGTTCTGGCAGTGCCACCTGCAGATCCCAATCCCATCCCAAGATGCCGATGCCACCCCCAGGCGCAGAGAATATCCCAAATCTCCCAGCTCCGGTCCTGGCAGTGCCATCCCAAGGTGGCAATGCCCTCCCAAGGTACAATGCCATCCCTTGGTGCTGACTGACGTCACCCCAAGTCTCTCAGCTCCTCTTGTGCCAACGCCATCCCAGGATGCCGATGCCACCCCAAACCTCCTGGCTGCAGTTGTGCCAATGCCATCCCAAAACGCTGATGCCACCCCAAACCTCCTGGCTGCAGTTGTGCCAATGCCATCCCAAAACGCTGATGCCACCCCAAACCTCCTGGCTGCAGTTGGGCCAATGCCACCCCACTCCTCCCAGCTCCCGTTGTTCCAGTGCCACCCCAAGGTGTCAACGCCGTGCCAAACCTCCCAGTTCCAGTAGTGNGATGCCACCCCAAACCTCCTGGCTGCAGTTGTGCCAATGCCATCCCAAAGCGCTGATGCCACCCCACTCCTCCCAGCTCCCGTTGTTCCAGTGTCACCCCAAGGTGTCAACGCCGTGCCAAACCTCCCCGTTCCAGTAGTGCCAGCACTACCCCAGGCTGCTGATTCCATCCCAAACCTCCCAGCTCCGGTTGTAGCGATGCTGTCCCGAGGTGCCAATGCCATCTCCAGGTTATCATGGCATCCAAAGGTGCCAATGTCATCCCAAACCTCCCAGCTCTGGTTGTGGCAATGCCGTCCCGAGGTGACAATGCCATCCCGAGGTGACGATGCCATCCTGAGGCACTGATGCCATCCCAAACCTCCCAGTTCTGGTTGTGGCGATGCCGTCCCAAGGTGCCAATGTCATCCCCAGGTTATGATGGCATCCAAAGGTGCCAATGTCATCCCAAACCTCCCAGTTCCAGTAGTGCCAAAGTCACGCCCAGGCACTAATGCAATCACAAGTACCAAAGCCGTCCCAGGTGCCAATGCCATCCAAAGATCCCGAAGCCATTCCCAGTGCCGATGCCGCCCCCAGGTACCAATGCCACCCCCAAGTTACCGAAGCCCCCCCACGTGCTGATGCCACCCCCATGTACTGGTGCCACCATCAGGGTGCCGATGTCACCCCCAAGGTCCTGACGCCACCACCAGGGTGCCAATGCCACCCTCAGGTGCTGATGCCACCCCAAGTTACTGATGCCACCCCCGGGGAGCCCATGCCACCCCCAGATGCCAATGCCACCCCCAAGATACTGATGCCACCCCCAGGGTACCGATGCCACCTCCAGGTGCCAATGCCACCCCCAAATTACTGACACCACCACCAGGTACCGATGCCACCCTCAGTTGCTGATGACATGCCAAGGTCCCGATGCCACTCCAAGTTACCAACGTCACCCCCATGTACCAATGCAATCCCCAAGGTGCCAATGTCACCCCCAAGTTACCAATGTGATCCCCAGGGTCCCAGTGTCACCCCCAGGGTCCCAATGCCACCCCCAGAGTGCCAATGCCACCCCCAAGATACTGATGCAAACCCCAGGGCGCCAATGCCACCTCCAAGGTCCCGATGCCACCCCAAGTTACCAACGCCACCCCCATGTACCAATGCAATCCCCAAGGTGCCAATGTCACCCCCAAGTTACCAATGTGATCCCCAGGGTCCCAGTGTCACCCCCAGGGTCCCAATGCCACCCCCAGAGTGTCAATGCCATCCTCAGGTGCTGATGTGACCCCCCCAAGGTCCCGATGCCACCCCAAGTTACCAATGCGATCCCCAGGGGCACAATGCCACCCCCAGAGTGTCAATGCCATCCTCAGGTGCTGATGTGACCCCCCCAAGGTCCCGATGCCACCCCCAGGTGCTGATGTCACCTCCAAGGCCCCGATGCCACCCCCAGGTGCTGATGTCACCTCCAAGGCCCCGATGCCACCCCCAGGTGCCGATGCCAGCCCGTGCCCCGGCAGTGGGCGCGGATTCCCGGGCGGTCGCGCGTGGGGAGCGGGGCTGTGGCGCTGACTCAGCTCCCGCCGGGCACAAAGGGAGCGCAGGACAAACAGGCGGGACAGGGACAAAGAGATCCCGCCTGGGGACGGTGCCAGCATTGGCACGGCCGGGCAGTGCCCGGGCACTGAGCGCCTCTGTTCCGCCCCGCCAGCCTTCCGGCAGCCTTGGCCTGGCCGGGCACTGCTGGCCCTTCGCCTGCTCCAGTGGCTCAGGGAGGAAAAGGACTCGGGGAGGTTTCCTGGGCACCTTGGATGGATGTTGGGACATCCCACCTGAGCTGGGAGCGTGTTCCGAACCTCCCAGCCCCTTCCCACTGTCCTTTGGGAATGCTGCTCCCCCAAAAGTCACCCCAACACCCCCCTGTCCTTCCCCGCTCAGCCACGGGGTCCCCGCAAAGCCCCGGAAAGGTCCCAAGGGGGAAGAGGAGAAGCAAAGAATAGATTTGGGATCCCAGGACAAATCCCTGGAAAGATCCTGAGGAAGAGGAGAGGAACCAGAGCAGGGATTTGGGGTTCCAGTGCAAAGTCACAGAGGGATCCTCAGGAGGAGGAGAATTGGGGTGTGGATTTGGGATCCCAGAACAAAACCCCTGGAGGGATCCTGAGGAAGAGGAGGAGAACTGGAATGTGGATTTGGGATCCCAGAGTCACAGAGGGATCCCCAGGAGGAGGAGAACTGGGGTGTGAACTTGGGGTCCTATCATAAAACCCCCAGGAGGATCCTAAGGAAGAGGAGAAGAACTGGAAGGTGGATTTGAGGTCCCACCACAGAGCCCTGGAGGGATCCCAAGGAGAAGAAGGACCGGGGTGTGAATTCTGGGTCCCGTCACGGAACTCCTGGAAGGATCCTGAGAAAGAGGAACCAGAGTATGGATTTGGGGTCTCATCACAAAACCCCTGGGAAGATCCTTAGGAAGAGGAGGAGGAGAACTGGAATGTGGATTTGGGGTCCCACCACAAAGCCCTGGAGAGATCCTGAGAAGGAGGAGGAGAACCAGAGCATGGATTTGGGGTCCTACCACAAAGCCCTGGAGAGATCCTGAGAAGGAGGAGGAGAACCAGAGCATGGATTTGGGGTCCTACCACAAAGCCCTGGAGAGATCCTGAGAAGGAGGAGGAGAACCGCAGTGTGGATTTGGGGTCCCACCACAAAGCCCTGGAGAGATCCTGAGAAGGAGAAGGACTGGAATGTGGATTTGGGGTCCCACCACAAAGCCCTGGAGGGATCCCGAGGAGAAGGAGGAGGACTGGAGCAGGGATCTGGGGTTTCTGAGGGCACAGCCAGACGTGCGGCCGCCCAGGTGCTCTCCAGGCTCCGGTCACCGCGGCTGAATGATCCCAGTGTCCATGGCACGGCCAGACGCAGCTTCCCGTGACCACGGAGAGCCGGGAAACCCCAAAACACCTGGCAGAGGGATCTGCCAGAGCCACCACGGGACTAGCGCCGGAGCAGGACCTGCCAGAGCCACCAAGGGGTCACCCCCAGAGCGGGATCAGCCCCTCGGCCACGTTCCCAGGGGGAACTCCTGCTCGCTCCAGGACACGCTTATCCCTGCTGGATGGGGATAAAAACATAAATAAAATAATGTGGTGCTAAGTGATCCAATGTTGACATTTCCCGGGAGCTGCCAGCCTGGAGCCGCCGGCATTCCCGCAGCCAACAAAGCCCTCGTCAGTGGCCAGGCTTGGACTGCTCCAAAATCCTTTATTTATGGAGGCTTTCCCAAAAAAATGGGACATAAACAGAAAAGGGGGAGCAGGGAAAAGGGGTGGGAAGGGAGGAAGCCCCGAAGAGTTGTTTAGGAAAGGAAGGGAGAAAAAAAAATTGGAATAAAATGGACATTCACGGGGAAAATCCCAGCTATGAAAGGGCCTTTTAAGCCGCCGGAAAAACAGGAGCTGTGAGATAAAGCCAGGAAAAAATTCCCAATAAAGCCCCACTTTGAGCAGGGTGGGGGAGATGGCAGAGGTGCTGCCCATCCCAAAACAGCCCCAGGATGGGTCGGACCCCCAAAATTTGGGATAGAAGGGACATTGGAGGCACTACTTGTCCAATAAGAGCCCCAGGATGAGTCCCAAAATTCAGGATGGGGGAGATACCAGAGGTGCTGCCCTTCCAGGATGGGTCAGACCCCCAAAATTTGGGATGGGGGAGATGTTGGAAGTGCTGCTTGTCCAAAAACAGCCCCAGGAGGAGTCAGACCCCCAAAATTTGGGATGGAGATGTTGGAGGTGCCGCCCTTCCCACAACAGCCCCAGGATGGATCAGACCCCCAAAATTTGGGATGGAGATGTTGGAGGAGCTGCCCTTCCCACAACAGCCCCAGGATGGATCAGACCCCCAAAATTTGGGATGGAGATGTTGGAGGTGCTGCCCTTCCCACAACAGCCCCAGGATGGATCAGACCCCCAAAATTTGGGATGAGGGACATTGGAGGTGCTGCCCCTCCAGGATGAGTCAGACCCCTAAAATCTGGGATGAGGGAGATGTCGGAGGTGCCACCCTTCCCACAACAGCCCTAGGATGGATCAGACCCCCAAAATTTGGGAAGGGAGAGATCCCAGATGTGCTGCCCTCCTGGCACGGCTCAGACCCCCGAAATTCAGGATGGGGAGGCAGGAATGGGATCATCCCGGGGCCAGCAGCATTCCCGACCCTGGGAATAACATTGGATTTATCCTCAGTCCATCCATCAAGCAAACAAACCGGGAGGGGTGGGGGGTGCTGCTCCCCGCCCGCCGCCACCCGAGCGATTCCAGAGCCCCGCAGAGGAGCCAAAACCATCCCGGCGGCGACAATTTGGGATTGTGTGAGCCCCGGGAAGGGCTGGGGGGAGCTCAGGGCCGTGTTTTCCCTCGGCCTCATTTTCACCTTCCCGATCCAAGATCAACAGGCGGCCGGAGGATTCCTGCCGGACACGAGCACACAGCGCCCTTGTTCCCGGCTGCTGCGGAAAAAGGGGATTTGGGGGATTTTTCCTTCTTTCTTTCCATCGCCACGTCGGAGTATCAGGGGTTGAAGTTGTGAGAGTGAGAGGGATGAGGGTCTGGACCAAGGAGGATATTCCTGGTCCATCCCAGAGAGCTGGAGTTGTCTCCGTGGGGGCACAGAGGGTGTGTGGCAGCAGCAGGTCCCTAAATCCCAAAATCCCATTTTTTAGGTGGGTTTTCCCACCAACCACTGTATGGAGGGGTCCAAAGTGTTGCTCTCCAGCCTGGAAAAAATCCCTAAATCCCATTTTTTGGATGGATTTTCCCATGGACTGGGGTCTGCTCTACACCCTGGAAAAATCCCTAAATCTCTTTTTTTGGGTGGGTTTTCCCATGGACTGGAGTCTGCTCTCCAGCCTGGAAAAATCCCTAAATCCCATATTTTGGGTGGTTTTCCCACTGGTTCCTTCATGGAAGGATCCAAAGTGTCACTTTCCAGCCCAGAAATCCCACAGGAAGGAAGAGGGGATGGAATGGGGGATGGAGGAGAAGGGATTCATGCCCCTTTTTCAGGGATTTGCCCTAAACTGATGGATTTATCCCGGATCTGGCCCCGGGAATGACCCTTTAATCCCAAACCCAGTGCAAGCCACAGACAAAGCACAATTCCAAGAGGAAAACCCAACCCCCAGAGGCTCCCAGGGCAGGAACAATTAAATAACCCCAATTTAATTATTATTAATTACTATAATCCCAAAACAACACCTCGGTTTGGGGCTGAGGTTTTGTAACTCGGGAAGAGGGACCAGGAGCCCTGGAATTCCTGGAGCACCCGGAGAGGGAGGGAGATGCTGCTTCCAGTGGGGGGTCGGGAATGGTTTTTAGAGTCGGGAATGATTTTTGGGGTCGGGAATGTTTCTTTGGGTTGGGAATGTTGGAGGGAGTCAGGATTGTTGGTTGGAGTCGGGAATGTCGGTGGAGGTTGGGAATGTCGGTGGGGATCAGGAATGACTTTTGGGGTCAGGAATGCTGGTTGGGGTTGGGAATATTGGTGAGGATCAGGAATGTATTTTGGGGTCAGGAATGTTTTTTGGGGTTGGGAATGTCGGTGGGGGTTGGGAATGTTGCTGGGGGGTCAGGAATGTTTTTTGGGGTTGGGAATGGTGGTTGGGGTCAGGAATGTCGGTGGGGATCAGGAATGATTTTCAGGGTCAGGAATGATTTTTGGGGTCAGGAATAATTTTTGAGGTTGCGGTTGCTGGTGGGGTTCAGGAATGCCTATAGGGGTCGGGAATGCTGGTGAGGATCAGGAATGAATTTTGGGGTTGGGAACATTGGTTGGGTTTGGGAATGTCAGTGGAGATCAGGTATGTTGGTTGGGGTTGGGAAGGTTGGTGGGGATCAGGAATGATTTTTGGGGTCAGGAATGCCGGTGGATGTTGGGAATCCCAGTGGTGCCAAGCAGGAACAAGTCGCCTTTTCTTCACCATTCCCACATTCCAGGTGCTTTCGAGGCACTTGGGATCACCCCCAAATCCCTCCGACCCCTCTCTGCCCCACCACCATTCCCATTCCAGCTCCCAGTGCTGATTCCCACCTGGGTAGGATTGGGAATTCATCCTGGGAGTTGGGAATGGAGGGAGCACTCGCCGTCCCCATGCTGGGAGTGTCTCCCAGGACATTTCCCTCCAGATGGCCGGGAAAGGGATCCCAGGTTATGGCAGAGGGTTTGGGATCCTTCACGGGGATGTGGGATCTCCAGAGCCACCCTGGATATCCCAGGGGATGGATCCGCCTGGAGAGGCTGGGAAAGGGGTGGGAGGTTTGGGATGAGCCCTGCGGAGTGGGAATGCTGTGGGGTGTCCAAAGGAATCGGGAGCCAGGGAAGCACAGCCCCCAGGGCTGCCTGTGGTCCAAAAGGCTCCGGTGGGATTTTGGGACGGCCACAGCACTGGGATGTCTGGGTTCTGGGATCACATTCCAGTGCGCTTTGGGATGTTTGGGATGAGCCCTGAGGGTGGGAATGCTGTGGGATCTCTGAAGGAACGGGGAGCCCAGGATGTGCAGCCTCCAGCACCACCCCTGGTCCAAAGGGTTCCCGTGGGATTTCAGGTGGCCTTCGCACCGGGATTCCCGGGTTCTGGAGCGACATTCCGAGGGATGTGGGGTGCTGGGATTTGGGATCGGCAGCGTTGGGAAGCGCCGGCTCCCGGCCCCTTCAAAGAGGTGCTTTCAAGTGCCGAGGGGAGATGGTATCACCTGGGAATGGGATGGGCTGGGCGCTCCCGCGGGGCTGGGAGCAGCTCCCACGGGATGGGGACACGGAGAGGGACACGGGGGGGACACGGAGAGGGACACAGAGGGGACACGGGATGGGGACACGGAGAGGGACACAGGATGGGGACATGGGGGGACACAGGGGGGACACATGGGGGGAACATAGCCTGACACAGACCTCCCCAAACCCCCATGGCGCCACACCCAGGGCCTTCCATGGGTCGGTCCTGGGGGATGATCCTCATGGATCACCAGGAATGCGCTGGCAGCTGGCCAGATTTGGGTCATCACCAGCCGGATTTGGGTCACCACCGGCCGGATTTGGGTCACCAGCTTTGTCCCCAGCGCTCTGTGAGGACACTCTGACCTCTGTCCCCACAACACATCCCTCCCTCCCCAAGAAATCCAGGCTGGATTTTGTGATGATCGAGGCTGGGATTGGTGGGGTGCCTCACGGGTTTTGGGGTGATCAAGGCTGGGAACCCTGCAGATTTTGGGATGATCAGGGCTGGAATCAGCAGAGTGGATGCCCCATGAATTCCAGGACAACCAAGAGTGGGATCAGCAGATTTTGGGATGACCAAGGCTGGAATCAGGAGGATGAGAAAGAACCCCATGGATTTCGGGATGAGTGAGGGTGGGATCTCTGGATTTCGGGATGAGTGAGGGGGGGATCTCTGGATTTCGGGAGCGAAGGCTGGGCTCAGCGGGGTGAGGCCTCTCCAGATTTTGGGATGACCACGGCTGAGCTCAGCAGCGCCCAGGATGACACAGGATGTGCTGGCAGGGGTTTGGC
>VZRF01001704.1:383654-394052 GCA_013396875.1 Vireo altiloquus
GGGGGTTCTGTCCCGGTGGGAAAGCGGCGCTTCGGAGCGCTTGGATTCGGGAAAGCGGCTTGGCCCCGCTCCAGCTCCCGGCGCTGCCGCTCCGGCCCCGGCACAGACGCGGCGTGTCCCGGTCCCGCTGCTCCGCCGAGCGTCCCTCGGGGTGTTCTGAGTGTCCCTCGCGGCGTTCTGAGCTTCTCTGGGGCTGTCCGAGCGTCCCTCGGGCTGTCCGAGCGTCCCTCGGGGGGTCTGAGCGTCCCTCGGNGGTTCTGAGCGTCCCTCGGGGGGTTCTGAGCTTCTCTGGGGGTGTCCGAGCGTCCCTCGGGGTGTCCGAGCTTCCCTCGGGGTGTTCTGAGCTTCCCTCGGGGGGTTCTGAGCGTCCCTCGGGGGATTCCGAGCGTCCCTCGGGGGTTCCGAGCGTCCCTCGGGGTGTCCGAACGTACCTCGGGGGGCTCTGAGCTTCTCTGGGGGAGTCCGAGCGTCCCTTGGGGTGGTCCTAGTGTCCCTCGAGGGTTTCTGAGCATTCCTCGGGGTGTCTGAGCGTCCCTTGGGGAGGTTCCGAGCGTCCCTCGGGGGTCGATGGCTCCGGCAGGGTGTCCCTCCTTCCTTGTCTCATCCAGAGCTCCCGTGTCCCTTTTTCTCTCTCCTGCTCCTTCCCGTTCCCGAGATCTCCCCAGCCCCATGGGTCGCACATCTCGGGAGGGGTTCAGCCACGGTTTCCCACTGGTCTGGGCACCCCGATCCCCAAAGCTCTCGTGGATCCCTGAAATCCTGGAGGATCCCCGAAGCTCCAGTGGGTCCCTGAGGCTGTGCAGGATCCCGAAAGCTCTGGTGGATCCCTGAAGTTATGCAGGATCCCTGAAGCTCCGGTGGGTCCCTGAAGCCATGCAGGATCCCTGAAGCTCTGGTGGGTCCCTGAGGCTGTGCAGGATCCCTGAAGCTCCAGTGGGTCCCCAAAGCTCAGGTGGATCCCTGAGGCCATGCAGGATCCCTGAAGCTCCAGTAGGTCCCCAAAGCTCAGGTGGATCCCTGAGGCTGTGCAGGATCCCTGAACCTGGCGCTGGCTGCTCCAGTTCCCACCCCAGATCAGATTCGGGTGGGAGAGGAGCCCTGGATAAGCCCCGGCAGATCGGAGCATCCCCCTGGGAATTCAGGGAGGGAAAGGGGGAGCCCCTGCAGCTCCCCACAGCTCCAGGCTGGAGCCGAGCGGGGATCGGGGCCAGGCGGCTCCAGAGGAAAATCCCGGAGCAGGGAATGAACCCTAGGGATAACAGGGAGCTAGGAGATGCCGTGGGGGGAACCGGGGCCCGGGAATGAGCGGGATGGAGCCGCTGGAAGCACAGTGGGAAGGCTTGGGAGGCCCTCGGAGAGGCGGGGGGCCCCTGCCGGCAGCGTGAGCTCAGGGCCGGCGGGGGAGATTCCCAAAGATCCCAGAGAACGAACGGGGTTGGGATGGGGCTGGAAAACCAAGCGGGGGTGGGGTGGGTGCAGGGGCCGAGGGTGTGAAATGTCCGAGTGTCCGGGGTTTGTCCGAGGTCCCCACACCTTCCCTGGGCATGGAAAACTGCGGCCAAGGGCCGGGATCAGGGATGAGAGCTGGGATCAGGGATCGGGGCCAGGATCAGGGACTGGGGATGGGAACCAGGATCAGGGATGAGGGCCCGGATCAGGGATCAGTGATAGGGACCGGGATCAGGCATGAGGGCTAGGATCAGGGCCGGGATCAGGGATGAGTACCTGGATCAGGGATNAATGGGAGCTGGGATGAGTGCCCAGATCAGAGATGAGGACTGGGATCAAGGATCAGGGCTGGGATCAGGGATCAGGGCTGGGATCAGCGATGAGGGCTGGCATCCAGGCCGGGATCAGGGATGAGTGCCCAGATCAGGCATGAGGGCTGGGATCAGGCATGAGGGCTGGGTTCAGGGATGAGTACCCGGATCAGGGATCGGGGATGAGGTCTGAGCTCTCCACCTGCTCACGGAGCAGAGCTTTGGGAAGAGGTCCCAGAGCTGAACGGGTCCTGGCCGGAGAAAGGAAGAGCTGGAATGCCGGGGGGGATGGACACTCACCCCATCCCGCAGGATGTTTGGGACCATGTCTCAAAACACCCCGGAGCGGGGTCACAATCGGCACCAGCGGGGCTAGAGGCAGGAAAAATGGGAAAAGCTGGGATGAGATGGGATTCCTGACTGGATTTCCATGGGAGGAGAATCCCCGAGGTCTGCAAGGAAACCAGGGAGACCTTGGAGGATCCCTGAGGCTCCGGTGGATCCCTGAATCCATGGAGGATTCCTGAGGCCCCGGTGGATCCCTAAAGCTCTAGTAGAGGATCCCTGAATCCATGGAGGATTCCTGAGGCCCCGGTGGATCCCTAAAGCTCTAGTAGAGGATCCCTGAAGCCATGGAAGATCCCTGAAGCCCCAGTGGAGGATCCCTGAAGTTCTGGAGGATGATCCCTGAAGCTTGGGAGGATCCCTGAAACCCCAGTGGATCCCCAAAGCCGCAGTGGATCCCAGGAGCCCCGGTGGAGGATCCCTGAGGCTCTGTTGGATCCCTGAAGCCAGGGTGGATCCCCGAGGCTCTGGTGGCACTGGGATTTGCAGGATGCGCCGCCCCAGGCTCCGTCTCCCGCCCACCGCCTTTTCCGCGCCGCTCAATCAAATCCACGCGGGAAATTGGGTCAAATCCAGGGAAAACGGCCGCCGGCTCCATGCCCTGGGAATGCTCCTGGCTGGGGGGGCCCCCTCTGTCCTCCCAAAGGGGCAGCTCAGGGGGGCTCATTCCCACAGCTCTCCGGAATTCTGCCTGCACGGGGAATTCCTTAAAAACCTTGGGGTGGTTTTGGGAAGCCCAAAACGTTTTGGGGTCAGGGTGTGGCTGAGGCCATGTGTCTGTCCCTGCAGGTGTCCTGCTGGCCGCGTGCCACGCGCTGGAGAACACCACGGCCGCCCGGAACGGTGAGTGACCCTCGGGAATGGTGGGGGGCTCCGGCATCCCATACCCCTCTCGGTGGGATAACGGGGCCCTGGCAGGGATCCTGAGCCCCGAGGGAAAACCGGGAGTGGTTTCCAGTCCCAAAAAGAGGCGTTTCCAGCCCCAAAAAAAAGGTTTCTGGCCCTAAAAGGAGAGGGTTCCCAGCCCCAAAAAAACGGTTTCTGGCCCCAAAAGGGAAGGGTTTCCCACCCCACAAGGAAAGGACAGGCTCTGTGGTGGATGTTGTCCGTGCCCCTCGCTTTAGGGGCTCAGAATTCCCAAAGTCTCGGCTCAGGGACACTCAGAGGTGTGTTCCCACCGGGAAGTGCCGTGCCTGACTCTGGAGCATCAATCGGCTCATTCATGGCAGGGGCACAGCAGCCGGGGCAGCCCCAGGCCCTGCAGAGCCGCTGGAGCCGGGCAGGAGGGGGCAGGCAGAGATGGGAACCTCCTCTGGGGCTGGAAACCTTTTCCTTTGGGGCTGGAAACCTTTTCCTTTGGGGCTGGAAGCCCTCTCCTTGTGGGGCTGGGAACCCTTTCCCTGTGGGGCTGGGAACCCTTTCCTTTAGGGCTGGAAAAGCCTCCCTTTGGAACTGGAAACCCTTTCCCTTTGGTGCTGGGAAGCTATTTCATTTAGGGCTGGAAGCTCTTCCTTTTGGGGCCAGAAACCTTTTCCTTTTAGGTCTGGGAAAGCTTTTCCTGGTGAGGCCAGAAATGCTTTCCTTGTCAGGCTGGAAAAGCCTCCCTTTGAAACTGGGAAACCCTTTCCTTTGGGGCCAGAAATCTTTTCCTTTTGGGGCCAGAAATCTTTTCGTTTTGGGGCCAGAAGCCCTTTCCTTGTGGGGCTGGAAGAGCTTCCCTTTGGGGCTGGGAAACTTTCATTTAGGGCTGCAAGCCCTGGGATGGCATTGCTTGGGAGCAAAGCCCTGTGGCATTCCTGTCACCCCAAGGGTGCCAGCTGCTCCTTTCCCAATGGATTTGTGCCCAACCTTCCTTTTGGGGTGGAAAATCTCCCTTTTGGGACTGGGAAAGGGAGTTTAATGCCATTTAATGGCATTGCTTGAGAGCAAAGCCCCATAGCATTCCTGTCACCCCAAGGGTGCCAGCTGCTCCTTTCCCAATGGATTTGTGCCCAACCTCCCTTTTGGGGTGGGAAAATCTCATTTTGGGGCTGGGAAATGCCCTTTTGGGGCTGGGAAAGGGTATGATTCCATAGCATTGATTGGGAAGCATTAATGGGAACTGTGCTGGAAGGCTTTGGAGCAAAACCCCACGGTGGCTCCTTTCCTGATGGATTTGTGCCCAACCTCCCTTTTGGGGTGGAAAATCTCCCGCTTGGGGCTGGGAAATGGGATGGCTCGAGGGCATTGCTTGGGAGCAAAGCCCTNCGGGAAGGGGGATTTAATGGCATTGCTTGGGAGCAAAGCCCTGTGGCATTCCTGTCACCCCAAGGGTGCCAGCTGCTCCTTTCCCGATGGATTTGTGCCCAACCTCCCTTTTGGGGTGGAAAAATCACCTTTTGGCCTGGAAAAAACTTCCTTTGGGGGCTGGAAAACCTCTTTTTTTGGGGTGGAAAATCTCCCGCTTGGGGCTGGGAAATGGGATGGCTCGAGGGCATTGCTTGGGAGCAAAGCCCTGTGGCGTTCCTGTCGCCCCGAGGGTGCCAGCAGCTCCATTCCCGACGGATTCATGCCCATCCTGGGGGCTGCTCCGAGGGGACCCTGCAGGGATGGATCTGCGGGGTGGGAGGAGGAGGAGGAGGAAGCTGCAATGTGGGCCACAGCTGCGAGCAGGGCTGAGCAGGAGCCAGGACACCCCAGGAGCCGGGCGGGATCCTGGGATGCACCGCAGGGACAAAGGGATGCATGGTCCCATCCGAGGGCTTTGAGAGTTAAAACCCTAAAAAAATGGGGAGTTTTGTGGGGCTATTCCAGCGGCAGGAACCTGGGATAAATCCACCCCTGGGGATGGAGCTGCCGGCATTTTCCTGGAGGGGATTCTGGCAGAATTCCCACCCCAAATCGCAGCTCCAAACCCCCTCAGAGCTGGGGATGTGGAGACATCCCGAGGAGCCGGCAGCATTCCCACATCCATGGGGGAAATTGGGTCAAATCCAGGGAAAACAGCCGCCCATGGGAATTCCCATGCCCTGGGAATGCTCCCAGCCGGGGGGGACCCCTCTGTCCCCCCAAAAAGGGCAGCTCAGGGGGGCTCATTCCCACCGGGACCCCCCCATCTCTCCGGAATTCCTCCCGCGCAGGGAATTCCTGCGTTCTCCTTAAAAATCCCCGAGTGGTTTTGGGAACTCCGGCTGCTTCTGGGGCTGCCATAAATCGGCGGCGCAGGAACCGGAGGAGGCTTTGAAAGGACAGTGGTCGGATGTGCCTCGCTCCCGGGATCAGCCCGGAGCAGGATGTTCCCTTCCCGCAGGATAATTCGAACCAGCGGGGGCATGTAATAGGAAACAGGATCCCAAAAAGCAGCCCCGGCCTGGTTTAGGGTTTTAAGCTCCCTTTTAAGCTCTTTAGGAAATTCCTTTGGGATTATTTTCCGTGCTGGTTTGAGCAGGACACAGCTGGGCTCCTTTGGTGGCCGCTGCATCGCGTCCCACATGGCAGTCCCGAATAATTTTCTTCAGGGATCCCAAAACAAGTTTGGTGCCCTAAACACTGGGTTTCGTGTCCTAGGGATCCCAAAAACCTCGGGTTTGGTGTCCTGGGGATCCCTAAACACCAAGTTTGGTGTCCTGAGGCATCACAAAAACACCGGGTTTGGTGTTCCAGGGATCCCAAAACACTGGGTTTGGTGTCCTGGGGATCCCAAAAAAGCTGGGTTTGGTGTCCAAAACGCCAGGTTTGGTGTCCTGGCAATCCCAAAAAAGCTGGGTTTGGTGCCCAAACTGCCAGGTTTGGTGTCCTGGCAATCCCAAAAAGTCAGGTTTGGTGCCCAAAACACCTGGTTTCGTGTCATGGGGATCCCATCCGGCCCTAAATCACACCTGGGTTTGTGCTGGCCCAGGAGATTCCCCAAAAACGCTTTTTTTTTCCCCCATTTTCGCTGGCAGCTCCGGTGGCGGCGGCGGTGAGGTCCCACTTCCACGAGTGCCCCGACTCCCACAGCCAGTTCTGCTTCCACGGCACCTGCCGCTTCCTGGTGCAGGAGGACAAACCCGCCTGCGTGTGAGTCCCACAGACATCGGGGTGCTGCTCTGGGCATCCTGGGGATCCCAAAAACACTGGGTTTGGTGTCCTGGGGATCCCAAAAACACTGGGTTTGGTGTCCTGGGGATCCCAAAAACATCAGGTTTGGTGTCCCGGTGATCACAAAAACACCAGGTTTGGTGTCCCAAGCATCCCAAAAACACCAGGTTTGGTGTCCCAGGCATCCCAAAAACACCAGGTTTGGTGTCCTGGGGATCCCAAAAACACCGAGTATGGCCACGCTCCTGGCAGGTCCTGGGCTGACCCCAATGTCCATCCCATGTGTCCCCTTCCCAAGTGTGTCCCTGTTCCTGAGGTTGGCTCCGGTGTCCATCTCGTGTGTCCCCTCTCCAAGCAGGGTAGAGGGGACTGATTCTCATGTCCATCCCTTGTGTCCCTGTCCCACAGTGACTCCCTGTCCCCATTCCAATGTGTCCCCGTGTGTCCCTGTCCCAAGGTGACTCCCTGTCCCCATTCTCGTGTGTCCCTGTCACAAGGTGACTCCTCTGTCCCTCCGGTGTGTCCCTGTCCTGGGGTGACTCTGCTGTCCTTGTTCCCGGGTGTCACCATCCCAGGATGATTCCCTGTCCCCATTCCCATATATCCTTATCCCTGGTGACCCCATGGCCCTCAGGTGTCACTCGGGGTATGTGGGGACACACTGTGAGCATGCTGACCTGCTCTGTGTCCCCAGGTGTCACTCGGGGTATGTGGGGACACGCTGTGAGCACGCTGACCTGCTCTGTGTCCCCAGGGGTCACTCGGGGTATGTGGGGACACACTGTGAGCATGCTGACCTGCTCTGTGTCCCCAGGTGTCACTCGGGGTATGTGGGGACACACTGTGAGCATGCTGACCTGCTCTGTGTCCCCAGGTGTCACTCAGGGTACGTGGGGACACGCTGTGAGCATGCTGACCTGCTGGCCGTGGTGGCAGCCAACCAGAAGAAGCAGACGATCACGGCCCTGCTCGTGGTGGCCGTGGTGGCCTCGGCGCTGCTCGTCACCGTCTGCGTCCTGGTCCAGTGAGTGCCGGTCGGGGAATTCCTGGGGACATCCCCGGACAAGGGACGCCCTGACTCTCTCCCTGACCCCACCCCTGACACCAGCCCTGACCCTGACCCAGCCCTGCCCCTTTACCCCATCCCTGAGTCAGTCCCTGTCTCTGTCCCTGTTCCCAACCCTGTTCCTGACCCACACCCTATCCCCTGACCCTGTCCCCTGTCCCTGTCCCCAACCCTGACCCTGACCCCATCCCAATCCCGACCCCATGCAGGACCTGGTCCTTGACCCTGACTCTGGCTCCATCCCCTGACCCCATCCCTGTCCCCATCCCCAGCCCTGTCCCTGACCTGGTCTCTGACCCAGTCCCTGACCCCATTCTGTTCCTGGCCCTGCCCCTGTCCCCATCCCCATCCCTATCCTGTTGCTGACTGCGCTCCTTGCAGCTGCTGCTGCCCCGTCCTCGTCCCTGTCCCCAAGGCTGTCCCTGTCCCTATCCCTGCTGCCATGGCTGTCCCTGTCCCCATGGCTGTCCCCATCCCANACCCTGACCCTGACCCCATCCCAATCCCGACCCCATGCAGGACCTGGTCCTTGACCCTGACTCTGGCTCCATCCCCTGACCCCATCCCTGTCCCCATCCCCAGCCCTGTCTCTGACCTGGTCTCTGACCCAGTCCCTGACCCCATTCTGTTCCTGGCCCTGCCCCTGTCCCCAAGGCTGTCCCTGTCCTATCCCTGCTGCCATGGCTGTCCCTGTCCCCATGCCTGTCCCCATGGCTGTCCCCAAGGCTGTCCCTGTCCCTCAGCTGCTGCCGCCTGCGGAGACGCTGCCCCAGCTGGTGCCAGGAGCCCGGAGCCAGCCAGGACAAACCGGGGGGGCTGCTCAAGGGGGGCACGTCCTGCTGCCACCCCGAGACAGNTCCCCAAGGCTGTCCCTGTCCTATCCCTGCTGCCATGGCTGTCCCTGTCCCCATGGCTGTCCCCATGGCTGTCCCCAAGGCTGTCCCTGTCCCTCAGCTGCTGCCGCCTGCGGAGACGCTGCCCCAGCTGGTGCCAGGAGCCCGGAGCCAGCCAGGACAAACCGGGGGGGCTGCTCAAGGGGGGCACGTCCTGCTGCCACCCCGAGACAGGTGAGGGGACAGGGGACACCTGGGGGGACAGGGGAATGTCCTGCTGCCACCCCGAGACAGGTGAGGGGACAGGGACACCCTGGGGGGACAGGGGACACCTGGGGGGTGGCACCTCATGCTGAGCCAGATCAGGGACCCAAGGGACCCTGGGGGTGTCACCTGAGGGACCCTGGGGATGTCACCTGGGGGACACAGTGGGGGTGTCACCTGAGGGACCCTGGGGGGGTCACCCAAGGGACCATGGGGGTGTCACCTGGGGGACACAGTGGGGGTGTCACCTGAGGGACCCTGGGGATGTCACCCAAGGGACCCTGGGGGTGTCACCTGAGGGACAGTGGGGGTGTCACCCGAGGGACCATGGGGGTGTCACGTGAGGGACACAGTGGGGGTGTCACCTGAGGGACCCTGGGGGTGTCACCTGCGGGACCCTGGGGGTGTCACCTGAGGGACCTGGCGGTGTCACCTGAGGGACCATGGGGGTGTCACCTGCTGCTGTCACTGCCCAGGTGACAGCACCCAGGGGTGTCACCTGTGCCATTCTCATCCCCACAGGCGTGTGACAGAGCCAGGGCCCCCGGGGACTCCCAGGACCAGCCCCACGCCCCTCTCTCCTCCGCTTTGGATCCTTTTTGGGGCCGTTTCCCCCTTTTCCCTCACTTTTCCCTGGCACCTCAGCACACCGTGCCAGGCAGGAGCCAAGCCCCAAGTTTTCCCTTGGCTTTTGGGTTGTTTTCCCGGGATTTTCGCCCTCCCAGGAATTCGAGACCCCCTGGCAGGATGGGGCTTTATTTTTCTATGGAGAAAAAAAAAAAAAATGGCTCGTTTTTGGGGACAAACCCCAGCTTTTTATTGATAATAAATGAACATAAATCCTAGGAAACCTCCTCGGGCCGGAGCTCCGACCTCCGGCACGGCCTTAATCCTGTAGTCCTGTAACCACCCCGGAGCTTTTCCCTCTGTTTTGGGGTTGTTTTTTGGGGTTTTTGTTTGTTTTTTTTTTTTTAAGTCATGGTTACTCTCATGTCTTCTGTATATGTTGCACTGAAAGTTAATATTTAATGTTTTAATTTATTTTGCGTGGTTTAAATTAATTTCGATTCCTATAAATATGTTCTTGTCATCGCCTGGTCTTGGAGCTGTTTTTTTTTTCCCTAAAAACCTGGATTAGAGTTATTTAAGGGATGTGAAAAGCACTTTTTTTTTTTTTTTTTCTGGAAAACTCGTGGTTTGGGGCTTTTTTTTGGGGGGGGATATTTGGGAAGGAGATGCTGGATCCCACAGCTGGGCTGAGGGGAATATTCCCAGGGATGGGCGCAGCACCATTTTTCTGTATTTTCATCCCTGATTTTGAAACCCTGATGCCCCAATAATGGATTCAGCCCCATTTTCCTATGATTTCATCCCAAATTTTGATGCCCTGATGGCACAACGATGGGATCAGCCCCATTTTCCCATATTTTCATCCCAAATTTTGAAGCCCTGGTACCCCAGGGATGGGCTCAGCCCCATTTTTCCCCATTTTCATCCCAAACTTTCAAGCCCTGATGCCCCAGTTTTGGGCTCAGTGGGTTTGGGGCACTTCCCAGCAGTTTTGGGGCCATTCCCGGAAGTTTTGGGGTGGGTTTGGAGCTTTTTTGGGACAGTTCGAGGTAGATTTAGGGCACTTTGGGGTTTCCCAGCAGGTTTGGGGCAATTCTCTCCAGTTTTGGGGCAGTCCTGGAGCCTTTAGGGCACTTTTGGGGCGATTCTGAGCAATTTTAGGGTGGTCCCGGTGTCTTTGAGGTGCTTTTGGGGCAATTCTCAGCAGTTTCGGGGCAGTCCTGGCGCTTTTGGGGCGATTCTCAGCAATTTTGGGGCAGCTCGGGCTGCTTTTGGGTTTCTCAGTGGGTTCGGGGCAGTTCCCGTCAGGTTTGGGACGGGTTTTGGGGTGGTTCCCGTTGGTTTTGGTACCATTCCTCTCAGGTTTGGGGCGGTCCTCGGCGATTCTGGGTTTCCCAGCGGTTTTGGGGCGGTTTCCGCTGATTTTGGGGGGAGTTTTAGGGCCGTTTTAGGGCAGGTTCGGGGCAGGATTTAGGGATGTTTTAGGGCGGGTTTGGGACGG
>VZRF01001705.1:0-25540 GCA_013396875.1 Vireo altiloquus
TTAAGGCCAGGGAAAGGCAACAGCAGAAACCCCAGGCCCTTCCCAAAAATTTGTATTATTGGTTTTTGTCCTTTTCTCAGTCTGAGATGAGGCTGAGGCAGATACGAGTGGCTGTCATTTCTCAAGCTGAGCCACAAAATCAAAGCTCCATGATGAAGGCAGAGAGCTCTGACCCTTGAACGCTCAACAGCATCATTGGTAGAAAGCCCAGAAATAACTGATTTAAAGAGATTTCACAGAGAAGGGCTAGTGTATGGGTAAAGGAAGAGAGATACTGTGAGGTGATGTAGAAGTGACTATTTAAATATTGATATTCAATTAAATACTGATATTAGTGCCCACTCACAGTTTGGAGTTGTGTGTGTGAGTTCAAAACTGATGGTCAGCTCAGTGCAGGGGACTGCCAGCAGTGGAGCTCTCCTTGTCCCTGCAGAGTGAACCACAGCTAAGTCTGCTGTAACCAACCCATGCTGGCTGCTTGAAAGGATTCATTCAGATTCCATGATCTTAACCTGTTTATTTATCACTTACACTTACGGAATTGATTTATGCAAACCATTTATAACAAAAGATTGAGGTGGTCAAACTCTTCTTAAAAAAACTGACTTGATTGACTGCCACAGTTGTTAATATTTGCAGAGTGAAAGAATTATGAAAATCCCTGTATTTTCAAGCTGAGGTTTCCTTAGCTTGAAAATACACTTTCCATGTTTACAGAACACTGAAGTTTTAGAAAGTGATTTCGTAATTCCCAAGGAGAACAACAACATCACGCTTCTGTCCAAGGGGAAATGGATCAAAAGGGATTTGTTTAGAGAGCAGTTTCATTTCTTCACATCACTTCCAGTTGTTGCAGGGCTGTTGTTGCCACATCATCACTCCTAGGAGTGCATCAGCCTTGGAATGCCATTAAACTTTCTGCTGTGGCTTGCAAAAAATGCATTCTGCTTTCTGCTCAGTGCGTAGAGGAGGGGGGCATTTTTCTGAGCCCATTAACAATGTGCCCGAAATGATGGGAAGAGTTTTTCGAGCTGGAATGTTTATGCTGGGGTGAAAAGCAGAGTGAGAGGCTTCTCTGTGTCTGAGGTGTCAGGAGCCTCCCATCTCCCTGAGACAGGGCTGGTGTCACTGCAGGGCGAGATCCATCCCACCCCAGCCATGTGAGAACGCCCTCCTTGCAGAGGTGCCAGAGAAATCCTGGAGGAAACACTCCTGGTGTGTCCCTCCTCCTCCTCCTCCTCCTCCTCCCCCTCCTCCTCTGCCCCGGCTCCAGCCCATTACTCACAGCACTGGAATGCAGCTTCCAAGGGGCTTGGAGGAGCTGGATCTGCACAGCCACAGCCTCCAGCCTGCCTGTGGCTTTTCCCTCTCCATCAGTTCGTGCCAGCCTGTTCTAGAGCCAGCCCGGAGCCCCAGCTGTGGGGTGTGGGACTCTCCTTCCGTGGGCTCTGCTGGGCTCCAGGGGCAGGGAGGGTTTGGATCAGGCTGTGTCCTGGACCGTGTGTTCCAAACGCCAGGTTGGAGAGGTTATTTATGTGTGAGTGCCAAAGAATTTGACGTGACAGATTAGAAAGTAAAAACTCTGCTCTCAAGGAAATCACCCGAAATGTGAAGGAACGGATTGGATTTCAATGGGGCAACTGTGCACTGACATTATTGTTCCACAGGCACCGACCTTTCACATTTGTTTCTTTTAAAAGGGCTCAAGGTAAGAAAATGAGGTGGAGGAATTAACTGAAAACATAAATGATCAACAAAAGAAGGAGCAGAAATGTCCATGTTGAGTTGTCCAAGCTCTTTTATGTTGGTTGGAAGATTCTTCCCTGCCTGGTGCCCATCCTGTTTGAGCCTCACAGCAGCAGCATTGCTGCATTCTGCTTGTTTCTTCCCCAAAAAACCACCGTACGAGGCTGCTTCTCCAGTTCCAAGGGATTCTGGCTTGTAGGTGAGCTGGCAGGTGTGGGTAGGAGCTGGTGCTCCCCTGGATGCACCCAAACAGCCAAAGCAAAACTGATTTTGATTTACCCTGGGAGGCTGTGAGTAGCTTTAATGACAGCTACAAGCAGCATTCACATTGCATGAACCAGGATGACCCTGGCCTGAGTTTTGCTATGAGTGCAGTAAAAAGACATTTTTAAAAATGAATTAGTGAGGATTTCTACTTTTATCATCAGTGGAAAAAATCTTTTAAAAGCTGGAAAACAGTACGTTTTGTTTGCTGCTTGTTTCACAAAACTTTAGACTATTTTGAGAGGCCAATAAAGATTCACTGACGTCAAAATGGAATATTAAAGGCAGATGTTGCTGGTTAGCCTATTTATCCCTACCCATTTTTCCTGATTTTTATTTTTTGAGAGATAAGTCTAGACTAGACAAATCACATTTCTAAAGTGCACTTTTTAACTGATTAGTTGCTTATTCGGTGGTTTTCAGAATAAGACTGTCAATTTTATTTCCTCTGCCTGGTTTCATTATTAATTAGTGGGTGACATTTTGATAAGCCAACAATATTACTGAGCTTTATCCAGGGAAAAAAAGAAGTCTTAGCAGTGTTATTAGAGACAGATGAAATGGGCCATTGGTCTGAAAAATCAAACATCTGGAGAAGATGGATGTTTAGGTGAGTGGTATAAAAGAGCTTTAAGATTTAGATAAAGCAGCCAGATTAATATATATGAAGAATGTTGCCTCAGTGAATTATTTTCGGTTCATTCCCTGCCATAACCTCAAATATATTGCACCCAGATTAGTTTCTCCAAGGAGGCAAACTCAGGACTGGAAGTTGCTTCAGATGAGGGTGAGGAAAGCTGTGCAGCAGCACCCAGACCCACAACACCCCGTGCTGATCAGAGAAGAAATATTGCTCCATTAACTCCTGTGGTAAATATGCTCCGGATCAGGACAGCAATAAATATAAATACAGAGATGGGTTTCCCCAACCAGTCTGGCCCATTTGCAGAAGCAAAAGCACTCAAGGCTGCTTCCAGTTATGCCACCACATTTTAGGCAGCTGGGATGGTCCTGTCTGCGTTCCTTTTCCACCAGAAAATGGATGTTGCCTCTGACAGAGGTTACAGGGGATTAAGGCAGCAGACGGAGGGATGACAGGCTGCAGACTTTGTCTTTCCTGAGGAGGTGAGGATCAGTCATTAGGGACTCGAATCTGTGTCCCTGCCTGTGCTGTTCTGCTTCCCATCCTTTCCCTGTGCCGGGGGCAGCCCTGGGATGGCTCCAGGGCTGTGGGAAGGGCTGCTGCTATCAAGGGATGGTGTGGGGAGTGGAGAGTGGAAAGGAAGAGCAAACAGGACAGAGAATCCCCTGTGCTCACACCCCAGCCTCCTGAAACACCTCAGACCCCTCATGGCCTTCCCAGCCCTTCCTCCTCAATTCCTTATTGCATCCCCAGTGCCTTCACCTACCTCAGCTCTCACTGGCCTCTCCCAGCCTATCTTAGCCCCTTTAGCTTTACCAGGAAAACCACAGTGCCAAGCAGACTGGCCCCTCAAGCCCTCTTACTCATCTCCCACCCCAGAATTTGGGCTGAATTCTGCCTGTGTTGCTGAGCAGCCTCAGCACTGCTCCTCTCCCAGCCTGCTGGCACTTCCCACTGCTCAGCTGCTCCTGCCCATCCTCACCTCTCCCAATTCCTGCTGCCTCTTTACTGTCCCCTGTGGTGCTGACTCCTTAGTGGATCTCAGAGACAACACAGCAGCAAGCTGGAGAAAGCAATTCTTTTTTTAACTTGTCTCCAATTCTAATAGTTAACTCCATTTCTAAAGGGAAGTTCTGTAGCTTCCCAGGAGAAATCCTTGACTTGTAGATATGAAAGAATGTAAATATGAAAGATGTTTTGGTAAGGTGCTTTCCTTGACCAATGAAGGGGTTTTGTGTTTTGTTTGTTTTGATTCTTGGACAGACTGTGCTGCAGAGACACAGACACAGTCACACAGACAGCCCCTCCAGCTAACCTGGCTAGAAAGAGAAAGATTTACTCTCCGTTTTCTTGATGATATAGTGATATAAATAAATAAGCCTTCTAATTTCAACAAATCTATGAACATGGGTTGTTGTGTGGAAAGGCCCTGGAAATAGGACCACATCATTTCTGCAGTCCCCACTCCTGATCTGGGAGCAGCACTGAATTAAACCTAGCCTGTGTTTCTGGGCAGCCTTTCCTCAGCTCTGGGAATAGAAGCTCTGGTGTCAGTGTTGGAGCAGCCAAGGATCCTTGTGCTCCTCTCGCCAGAGTGCCACAGCAGCACCCCGGATCTGCCTGAGGCTGTGGCTCGGTCATGAGGCTTCTGACCTTTTTTCCTGCCTGACTTAATGCTATTTTTAAAACTCAGCCAGGATTTCTTTTCCCCCTTGACAGCTGGATTTGGCTCAGTGTTTCTGTATGATTCCATAACATCTTTTTACAGTATTATCGTATTACTTATTTTCATTTTTAGCCTAGGGCTTCATTTGAGGGCGCTGAAGGAGTTATTGTAATAACTAACATTCCACCAGATGTGTAGCACAACAGCCAATGGCTTCAGACAAATCTTTTTATGGTTTTTCTATAATAATAAAACAATAAACTTTGAGTTTATGTGAAGACACATTAATGTAACTTTCCACATGTAATTCAGCTTACAGGAATCTTAAACCTTCCAGAAAATAATGCTTAAGTAGATTACCATGGGCCTTACTGGACATTTAAGGGAATATATTTATTAAAATGTACTTTGGTCATGAGAATGTGCTTGGCTTTAAACATGTAATTGAAACCATTTCAGACTGGACCCTGCCAGCTTGTGCTGTTGGGCTCTGTCTTTTTCCAGCTGAAACCAAGAGGTGACTGCTGGGAGAGTCCAGGATTATTTGACCTCAAGTGCCAGAGTCAGTTGTCATTTAGACAACTTCTTATTAACAATTAGTTGATTATGAGGATTATAAGCAGCTGTGTCCAGACATGACCTACACAATCCAGGTGATGTGAAGTTTACTCAGTGCTTTGCTATGAGTTCATTGCAGGGGGGCTGCTACCCCCTGAGCAAACAGGATGGGCTGTGGCTCTCCATCACAAGTGTTGTCCAGTTTTCCCTTGTTCAAGGGTGCATTTGCAGTTCTGGGAGTGGGTAGCACACACTCTTCCCTTTCCCATCCCTTGGTGCATTTTGCTTCTCAAATACCAGGATATTCCTCCTCAAAACCCTCTGCTTTTCAGCCCTACACGTCCTCTGCTCCTCAGTTCCACTGCTCACTCCACGCAGTCTTCTCACACCTGTATCACTTTTCCTTCTCCAAATCCTCCCAAGAGACTCTCTCTCCTCGAGCAGTACCTTCCTTCCCAAGATTACTCCAATTTTGTTGCTCTTTATTGCCATGTTAGGAGTGCCAAAATCTGGAAACAGTCTACTGCTAACTGAAGCAACAAAGGAGCTTTGATTGCAGGAAAGCTTGAGCAAAATATATAGCATGAAATTATGGGATGATCCAAATAAGTGGGAATGTTGCCATTGGCTCCAACAGAGCAAAGATTTAAAGCTTGATTAAATTCAAAAGCTGAAAAGCTGAATGAAGTGAAAATGTCATAAAAGATGCTGGGAGAAAAAAGCCTCAAACCACTTAAAAAGGGCTGATTTTCTTTGAAGCTCTCTTCTTGATAGCTAAATTGAGCCTGGATGAACATCAGGATCTCCAAATTAGTAGGAGTTGGGTTTGGTGGGGGAAGAATCTTCCAACAAACATAAAAGAGCTTGGACAACCCAACATGGACATTTCTGCTCCTTCTTTTGTTGATCATTTATGATTTCAGTTGATTCCCCCACCTCATTTTCTTACCTTGAGCCCTTTTAAAAGAAACAAATGTGAAAGGTCGGTGCCTGTGAAACAATAATGTCAGTGCACAGTTGCCCCACTGAAATCCAATCCGTTCCTTCACATTTCGGGTGATTTCCTTGAGAGCAGAGTTTTTACTTTCTAATCTGTCACGTCAAATTCTTTGGCACTCACACATAAATAATCACTCCCAGGCAGTTGTTAAAAGTGGCACTGCACGAAATGCTTGCTTATCCAATACTTCCACAGAGCCCTCTATTCAGCTGTGAATTATTAGGGAAGAAGAACGGATGTGATTAACTCTGATAGACATTTCAGCTCAGTTGCTGCTGTTATTTCACAGAACTCTTGCTCAACCCTCCAAAATCTAAAGGCCCTTCAGCAGCCTGACAGCTTTGCAGCTTGCCCTTGTGATTTTTCATCCATCTCTTTTACTGCTGGTAGCTCACATTAGGGAACCACGTGTTCCTTTTCCTGTTACCTGCAGAAAGTTTCAGCAGCAGTGAAACACCTTAGAAAAGGTCTTGCAGCTCTTATCCAGTTGTTTAACCTGTTTCTTGTTAACCTGTTCACCCAGGTTGTGGTCAGGTATGGAAGCTGAGGCTGGATCCAGGGAAAGCTCACTGGCTTGCTGTTAGGAACTGGTTCATTAAGGCAATTCTGTTCCAGCCTGGAGCTTTGCTCAGGCTCAGCTTTTCAGGCAGAGCTGCCCAACAGGAGCTGCAGACTGCAGGGGCTATTTCCTGAATTTCTCTTGTCTGACCATCTCGTTCCAGGGAGGGACTGTGTGGGTAACCAGCCACGCTGCCGCCTCTGATTTCTCCCGTGCAAACCACTTTTGATGTAGGTTTGGGGGTAGTTTTAATCTGACCAGCTTAAAAATGGCAGAGATTTTACACTTCCCTCTTCCACCTTCAATTATGCAAATTTAAAGGTAAAGTTCAGGGGTCTGTTTTCTGGATAACTTTTAAAAGTCTTCTTCCCTGTGTTCCTTCCCTTTTCAGTGTGAGTCTCTCTCAGACGTATCAAGAAAACTTATTTGGTCTGTTTAGGTGGGTACCTTTATCCCAGGTTGCTCTGTTTGAGTGCTCCTTGTTAAAATCAGTTGTGTTCTCTCTGCTTTCCCCACTCCCCTCAGCTCCCCACACTTCCATGGAATATCTGGGTGAATTCAAGGACACAGGCATTTGTTTCCTGGGGTGGCTGGTGCTCATCAGTTCTCTCAGGTCAGAGCCAGCAGAGCACGAGGAGCAGAAATGGGGTAGAAACATCTAAAGGTCCTTCCAGACCTCCAGGATCTTAAAGCAGCTTTAGAATATCTCCTATAATTAACCCTCTAGCATTGTCATCTAGCTATCATAGCCATAAACCTACAGTTTTATAAGGATTTCAGACCAGCTGGACTCTTCCCTGCTGTACATTTTGCTCCAGTTGTGAATTCAAGCAAAGCCACGAAGCCATGTTGGAACAGAGGGTTCCATTTCACAGGAGTTCACTGTGCTTCCAGATCACTTTCTATTCCAAAATGAGAGTGTAACACAGTTTTGGATTCTTGTGGCACGAGATTTAGGGGTAAGTATTATTTTAATACAACAGCAACTTTTCAGTTTAATATAATTTTGGTCTGAAATGGATTTTTCTGTTTTATATTGTGTAACATGAGATTAAAAGGATTGAAAAAGTGCATTTCAAAACAGAACAGTTCCACTCAAAGGAAGTCTGAGTGTTCAATCCTGACCTAAGCCCTATTCCAGCATTTTTCAAAACACGGTGTCACTGAAACTGACACATTTCTGCAAACATTTTGGATTCAAGGAAACCAAATTTCCTCCTGGAAGAATGTCCTGCTGGAAAACTTCTCACCATCTCCATCTCATATTACCTGGCAGATTTCACATTAGGCATTGCTTGTTTCCTTTAGCCTTATTTAATACTTTTCTTGGAAGTATTGCCAATTTTTCAACCCAAATGTGGGGAACCTTAATATGTGAGGAAATTCACATCAATAAAACCCTCCTGACTGCAGTCAGCTTGCCTGTGGCAAGGCACAGCTGAAAGATTGGAGCTCTGTATGGAGGGAGCTGAAGGCAGAAAGCCCTTTGCATTCCCCCAAGGTGTGTGCTCCTGGCACAGCAGTGTGTGCCCCACTTTATCTGGGAGACTGGGCAAGTAGTTCTTTCCAATTTGTGTGAGCAAGGACTTTTACAGGACATTTAGGATGGCATTAAACTTTGGAAAGCACTTAGAAAACATTTTATTAATATGGATACTTCAACTCAGGGATGGGGTAAAACAGGGGCTAAAATGTGGATCTGGTCACCCTGCAATAGCAGCAGCCCTCGTGCTCTTGGGATGAAATGTGTTGGTTCCCTTTGCCTGGGGGTTTGTCCCATTTCCCTTCTGTCACACAGAGCAATTCCCTTTCTACCCTCCCAGTCAGGCACCAGCACAGGCTGAAGCTGATCCCCACCCCTGCTTGGAGACCTTTCTCTGCAAAGACACTCATGCTTAAGCCAGAAACCTTCTCTCCCCATTCCTGGCAAGCTGGAGATGTGGAATGAGCAGAGGAGAACAGGGAAGCCTCTCCCTGCTCTGGTGATGCCTTAAATGGCTCCCTAGAAACAGAGACCAGACAGGAATAAAGGAATAAAGGAGGGATTGACTGGAAAGGCCTTCAGAGGTCACACTCTGGGCTCCAGAGGCTCCTGCCTCAGTGCATCCCAACATGGACAATGCCAGCTCCCGAGTTCTTCCCACTTTGATATCAGCATCAATTGCCCAAGCAGAAGCCAGGCAAGGATGGAATTTGCCCAAGCTTGCCCCCCTCTCCCCAAGATGAAGGTTTGCAGTTGTTGGGCCCAGGAGGGTCTGGGTGTCCTTGGAGAGCGAGCTGGAGAGGCTTTGTTATGTCAGTGTGAGCATGAGAGAACAGCACTGAACGAGCTCCAGGGAGCTGCAGAGTTACACTGGGCACTGCAGGGCTGGGAACAGAGAAAAGTTCAAACCTAAGGCATCACTGGGGCAAACCCAGCTTGTGCATGTGGACTCAGAAGAGATCCTCCCGCTCAGGTGATGCTGTCAGGACCATCTAGACCCCCCTGGTCACCTGTGCCCTGGCTCCTGTGGCCACTCTCTCCTGTCAAGGACCAGTCTTTGATTTTGGTGTTCCCTGCCTGTCCCTTGCAAAAGTCAAATCAGCTGGCAAGCTTCAAGCTCACTGTTAACACACACAGGCTATGAGAGATTAAAGGGCACTCAGCTCCTCCTCTCCACATGAAAAGGGTTTGTAAACTCTTTCAGTGGCTAGTTTTTTTGGTTTTTATATACTTTTGGTAAGGATATAAAGCTGAGTCAAATAGTTTTGCAAGATCTAAGACAGAGGGCTCAGGGTTATTTTGCACCCTGCCTTGGGTAACATAGTTAATAACTCTGATTTCACAGTGCAGGGGGCTGTGAGAGTGGCACAGAGAGCTGTTGTCAGGGAAGTGCAAAGAAATGCAGGAGACTTCAAGAGACACCTCAGAGCAGAACTGTGAGCTTCTCAGCTGCTTCTTAGCTGGGCTGGAAGTGAAATTCCGCTGTGAGTGTTAATGTCATCACCTCCACAGACTTTGGTATTGTAAAGTGACACTTCCTGCAGCACTGGGGGAAGTTGTCTGCCTCCATTTGGGCTTTTAGATGTTTGCTTACTCTTTTTTCTGCAGCTTTGAAGTCGTGGTTTTGATAGCTGGTACATTTTGGGGGTCTTTGGGTGAGCAGGACCAAGCAAGGAGAACAGACCTTGCAAGGCCTCTGTAAAGCACAGGATATAAAATAGACTCTCCAGTGAGTGATGTGAGCCCTGATGGGCTTGGATGAGCATCTCTGGGGCAGACAGGCAGCAGCATCCTCTGTGCTGGGTGCTGAATGCACTACAGCCCTGCCCACGTCAGTGAGCTGTCCCCTCTAAATTAATGTGCTGTTTGTGCTGAGCCATGAGCAGCAAATGCCATGCTGGGAGTCTGCAAACACCCAGAGCAGCTTTGGGGTGTGTCAGCAACTTGTGCTCAGTCACTGGGATTTGTGGCTGAAGGGTCTCTCCTGTAAATCCTCCTCCACAGGCAAAGCTGCTCTGGGCTCCCCAGAACTCTCTTTAGATTCCAGCTGGAGCAAACATCTGGCTTCAAAGCTGAATGTGCTGGGCCTTGTCTAAAGGAAACTTTTCAAGCTGATTGTTAAGCAAAATTAATCCCTCCACTTTGGCTTTTTTTGAGTGAAACCAAAGGCTCTTGCAGCAAAATGGCTGCAGGTTTTAATCCCTTCTTAGAAAAGTAACTTTTTCAGACCAAATAAACAAACAAAGAAAGAGGAAATGTAAGATGATTAAACAGGATTCCTCTCTGTTCCCTATGTTCAGCATTTGCTGTTTCTCTTAGGTCATCAGCCACCATGAAACCAACATTTCACTCACAGACTGATTGCAGCAGCTGCCCGAAGCCCTGCTCATAACCTCAGAAACCAAACTCAAAAAAATATCCAGATGAACTTAGTTTAATTTGCTCAACATATTTGTAACGGAGCACGGTACTGCAGATTGGCATTGAAGTTCAAAATTTCATCTGCATTAGATAAGGGAGGAAAGTGCTACTTTACACAACAGAAACTACTCTGGGTTTAATTCAATAAATTGTAATCATGTGCAGTGTACTCGTGTTCACAACAAATGTCCCAGATATCCTGGAGAGAAAAACATGAAAGACTCCATGTCTTTTAGCTCTGGAGTTGTTAATCTTTTTGAATTCATTTGTTTGGTTTCCCTTGGTGGAGCACTTAGTGTATGTAGAGCATGACAGTGGTTCAGTGAGCATGACTGGAGGGTCAGAGCAAACAGTGTTTTTCTAGTCTTAAGAACATTCCCATCTGTCTGTGGAACACAGGTTCTGCCTGGTGGAGAAGGAAAAAATCCCTTTTCTTCCAGCTTGTGTTGCAAGTCTCCTACATCGGTATGTGTCTGCAGCTGAGTCATTTTTTACTGCAGTTTCTGAGCACCTCTGTGTTTATTTTAATAAACCAAAACACAGATTGAAGCAGGCAATGGAGGGGACTGAGGTGGAGGGGGATGTTGCAGATGTCTGTGACCCACTGAGGAGGTAAATCAGCCTGAACTGCTGCTCAGACTGCTGGACCACTCTGTCTCTTGTGGCTGGGCAAAATCAGGTGGTGATGGGTTGTTACTCATCTTGGAAGGGGAACAGAGCTGGAGGAGATGGGAAACTTTCTCTGTGAGTAAAAAGGAGAGTATTATTCCAGGAGAGTAAAAATATACAGGCTCTGTGTGCTAGCTGTTGGGCAGGAGCCACCAAAAAATGTCCTTGAAATGTGTTCATTGTCCTGCTGATATTTTCTAGTTTAACCATCAGGTGAAATTATCCTTTGCCACTCATCCTGGTAAATCACAGAATCCTTTAGGTTGGAAAAGACCTCAAAGATCATCAAGTCCAACCATAACCCAGCACCACCACCATGCTCACCACTAAACCGTGTCCCCAAGTGCCACATCCACATGTTTTTGTAACACTTCCAGAGATGGTGACTCCTCCACTTCCCTGGGCAGCCTGTTCCATTCCTTTACAACCCCATTTGTGAATTTTTTTCCCCTAATATCGGATCTAAACCTCCCCTGGAGCAACCATTTCCTCTCATCCTGCCAAACCGTGCAGTGGGCGATGCTGCAGTCCGATGGTGCTGAAATCAGTCTGAGGGTGCTGAAGTCAGGCTGATGATGCTGAAGTCAGTCTGCCCGTGGGCTTTGGGAGCTGGGCAGTGTTTTGGAGGCTTGCTAAAGCCAGGAATGTCCCTCTGGGGTGGTGGGCAGCTCAGAGAGCTGTGTGCCTGATCCCCACTGAGGCCAAAGAGGAGCTGTGGTGGTGCTGTCCAGGTGGGAAGCACAGATCAGAGTGCACAGGAAGAGTTCCCCAAGCTCTGCTACCGAGGCTCAGCTCCCTGCAGCTGCTGCTGGAAGAGCTGCTCATTTTGCACACCCCGGATCTCTGGCAGAGAGGTGTAAGAGCTAACTGCCTTGGAAATCTCCTCCTAAGACTTCCTGCCCTGGCTCTGGTACAGACAGGTCATTGCTGGGCTGCTGGACTCCCTGGCTCTTCCCAGGCACTGAAGATTTCTGTAATCAGGATGATTCCAAATATTTCTGTTTGCCTCATGTGCTTTCCATTATTTGTTGTTTATTTTCCCGCATGAAATTGTTAAGCTGCTCATGGCAGGAAACATTTGCATGAACAAATATTTTGCTAGTTGTGCTCAGATCAGGCAATCCTCCCGGCAGGGATATTGCCTTTAGTCGCTCTCACTCTCTCTTTTAAAAAAACTAATTCAGAGCCCCATTACCCAGCATGGGGCACCAGTCTTTGGCATTTCAGTGAGAATTTTCTGATGATAACCGAGGAGCAGTTGGCTCTCTATTGAAAGTCATTGAAACGCCCCACCTGTCACAGCAAATTTACACATTCATATGCTAAAAAGCCCTGAATCAGCTGGTGTTGTGTTTCCTTTCGGTGCCAGATTGTTTGCCTGTCACCCAGGAGCAGATATTTCCTGCAGGATTTCCACGGGGCTGGAGAGCAGTGGGTGAGCGAGCGCTCGCAAGCTGCTCCTCGGCGCTTGGCTCTGTCTGATGTGCTCTGAGGCAGAAGTTCCCCACCTGGACCTGGTGTCCCGGGGTGGAAGGGAAAATTGTCAGGGTTCTGGGCACACCCTGGATCCTGTTGTGTGGATTTTGGGACTGAGTGTGCCAGGTGGTGAGATCTCTGGGCTCAGGGGTTTGGGAATACCTAAACACAGCTCCGTCTGCAGTTACAAGGATTAATTCACTCAGGAACATGTATCTCATTTCCTACAGGTGTTCCTGAATCTGCCACCTTAGGCACTGCACCATTCACCTCTTGCACACGTGTAGAGAGAGGTCAGGGCAGGTAGATTTTAGGCTGTGGCCACAATAATTCGTTTCTCCCTCTGCAGGGCTGGTTCCCCAAGGTGAGGCACTTTTCAGTGTAGTCACAAACTTCCCAGGCTCGAGGTGGAGCATGGGCAGAGCACACACATGCCTGTCTGCACCTTGCAGCGTAGCCAAAACTTACCTGAGCTGGGTCTGAGCCCTTGGGAGGCCACAGCACTTTTACTGTGACTCAAATTTTTCATAACTCTGAGCACATCAGCCCTTCTCCTCCTGGTGCTGGGCACTCACAGGGTCAGTGCCTGTCTGTCTTAGTGTAACTTTTTAATATATCCCATATCGCCTACTCTATGCCCAGAAAATGAATCTTATGCCTTTCTGTGCCTTTAAACTGAACCTGAGACGGGAGAGAAGGAAAAAAAGCAACCAGAAGAACTTTTCCAAGCAGTTCTGCGCTGCAAAGTCACTACTTCTCTCTGTTGTTCTTGTGCTGTCGGGAGTGTAGCTGCTGCAGCAGAGAGCAGGAGGAAGCACCTTCCTTGCTTTCCAGCCAGCTCTCAGCTCTGTTCCTTCAAAAAGAAAGAAAGAGAATTTTACTGAGACTTTAATTTCTTCTTCTTCTCTTTTAGACTTGTTCAGAACACCAAAACATCAAAACCTCACTGAAAAGCCTTCCACCGGCCTGGAGGGGATCCCCCCCACCGACCCAGCTCCGGGGAAGAGTGAGAGACCACACCCAAAAAAACTTAAAATTCTTCCAAGTTTCTCTCCACAGCGAAAGATTTTGTTATTTAACATTATTATTCTTTTCTGGTACCTTTGTTTAATAAATAAATTTTTTTTCCTCTTCACTTTCCTCCGAAGAAATATTTTCTTCTCCCAAACCTAGTGGGAGAGGGGTAACTACAACCTGCTTTCTATCAGAAAATATTCTCCTCTAAATTTGTCTCTAAATCTGTCCCACGCGGCATCTCCCATTTCCCGTGGGTGTTTCCGAGGGCTGCAAATGTCCCACTGGACACGGGCTGGGGTTGTTGTGCTGTAATTCATCAGATTTATGCTGGCAAACCCGCAGAGAGCGCAGTGCCCAGGACTGTGCCCGGGGCGTGTGCTTTGTGTGCTGTCCCCGTGTCCCCAGCAGTGATTTAGGTGTTCCTGGCAGAGCAGCTATTGCAGTGTGAAGGATTTTGGCCGCAGCCACCTGACGGGGGGACGGCTCCCGACATGAATGATGGCTAATTGAGCGGCGGATGTGTAATTTGTCATTATTAAGGCTGCATTTGCGCTGGCAGCTGCTGCTGCTCGGGGAGGCCGGGCCGGGGCTGGAGGCGATGGAGGATCCAACACTCTCTGGATGTCTTTCCAACACTGCCACCTTCTGATAAAGCAGCGGCAGGAGGGTGTTGGAGACCAGCAAAGTCAAATAGCTTTGCCTGTTCTCCTGGGGAACAAATTTACCCCCAAAGCTCCACAAGAAGGCTTTGCCATGGAAATGAGCCCTGGGGAGAGGCTGCCCCCACTCCTGGGTGAGCAGCAAACACCAAAGAAATGAAAAGCTGAATGTTTGATGTGCCACAGAAAAATGGGTTTGTAGTTTTAGGAATTGCCTCATGTGTTACTATGGGACCAAGATGGAGATTTTAGGTGTCAGTCCCTTGTCCTTCTCCTTCTTCCCTCTTCTCCTTCTTCTTCCCTTTTCTGTGACCTCAGTTCCTATCATGTAGTAATTAGTACAGAGAATTTAGTTTAGAAGAGACCTGTTAATATTATTGATAGTTATTGGATTTAGAAACAAAATAATGTACATAGAATCTTCCTATTTGATGATAAAACTCTATAATCTCTGTACACTGTGTGTCAGTGGCCATTTGGCACCTGGACACAGTGGAGACTCTGTGCTCCTGAACCCTTGATAACCTAGAATAAACAACCTGAAGCAGCAACGAAGTCTTTTGTTATTTTTCCTTGACATGAGAGATTGAGAAGAAAAAGCATCCTGGACACGAACCAGCTCTGTGGGGCCCAAATGGTTCCTCAGAGAGGTGAAGGTGAGGATGGGTCTGTGTCCTCCTGCCCTGCCCGACCCTGCAGAGCCATCCCATGCCTGGAGGTCACCCTCCAACCCCACAGGCATCAGGGGATGTCCTGGTCTGTGACAAATTCCGAGGAGAATATCCTCCCATAGAAAGCAGGCTGTGGTTACCTTTTTCTTACCAGGTTCCGGAAAAGAAAATATTTCTTTGGAGGAAAGTGAAGAAGGAAAAAAACCCCTATTTATTTAACAAACACACACACACACACACACACACCCCCCCCCACACACACACACACAAAAAGAATAATAATGCTAAATAATAAAATCTTTCACTGTGGAGAGAAACATGGAAGAGTTTAGTGTTTTTGTGGGTGTGGTTTTTCTCTCTCTCTTTCTTTNGGTGTTCTGAACAAGTCTAAAAGAGAAGATGAAGAAACTAAAATCTCATTTTTACTAAAATTTCTTTCTTTTCGAAGGAACAGAGCTGAGAGCTGGCTGGAAAGCAAGGAAGGTGCTTCCTCCCCTCTCTGCCACAGCAGCTATCACTCTCTACAGTAGAAGAACAACAGAGAGAAGAAGTGATCTTGAAGCACAGAACTGCTTGAAAAAGTTCCTCTGACTGTTTTTTACTTTCTCTCCCTTCTCAGGTTCAGTTTAAAGGCACAGAAAAGCATAAGATTCATTTTCTTGGCATAGAGTAGGTGACATGGGACACATCATAAAGTCGCTCCAAGACAGGGGAGAACTTCAGTCCTCCTGCAGCTTCCCAGCTCAGACACCACCTTCCAAAGTCCTGTAGGATGTCAGTACATGCAGGCATTTGGAGCTAACTTGTGAGGAAAAATATTAGGTATAAGCTCAAATGGGATAGGAATAGGTGTAACTTGTAACGTTGCTGTTACTGAACAGTATCGGGAGATATTGCTGATAAAAAAGAGTGAGTTCCACATATGAATCAGTTTGTTTTGCATGGGGAAGGCACTGAATAAAGCAAAACAACTTGCTGAAAATGCAAAATAGTTTGAAGTGAGAAATTTTCATCAGTTTGGAAACATTGTTGAGATAAACTGCTTTGTTGTAGGACACACTGAGCAGCGGCTGATACTTCTTAGGGCTAAATTTTAGGAATGGATAAAAGGACCAGCTGAGGAATGTTTGTGCCCTAATAGGTAATAGAGCCTGGAAAGTGTTCTTGTTGCATCCAAGGTGAGGTGCCCTGGCAAAGTGAAGAATTTTGTACTCAGTGCCGACAGGGCCTTGGAGGAGATTTCTCTGAGGAACCCTGATGGGGTGAAGTAGGGAGCTTATGATTTGAGCCTGGCCTGGGTAACACTGGCCTCAGAAGTGTTAACCAGCACTGGCTTCCATGTATGTGAGGCCTGGTTGCACAAATGTGTTTTTGCACATGGATCCACCACCCTGAAGATCCTGGTGCAAGCATTAGCACTAGAGAGTGTGTGTGTGAATTTATGGCATTCCTCAAAGGATTTGGGTTCTATAAATTTAAAATACTGGCAGGCTGGGACAAATGTAATTCAGCTTCCATATGTTTCCTGCTACATGGAAAAGAAAGTAAGCATATTTATTTCGTGCTCACACAATGGAAACTCAAGCCATTAAAACATTTATTTTCCATTTGAAGAGCCGCATTTTGTTTGATACCTTCTGTTACCATCAGGCTTCTGGCTTGAGCAGAGCCAGTGCAGCATTAATTAGTCCTTAAGATTACAAGCAAGATGGGATCAGTGTGTGACACAGGGGAGAAGGGGAGTGGTTATCTCTGTGTTTCACTGATATCTTTCCAGATTTCTCCTTGCTGTGGCTCAAAGAATGATGCTTCCTTTCTTCCTGAGGAGAGTTCTCTTCCATGGACTCCTCTCTTTGATTCCTCCCCTCCCTTTCTTGCTCTGTGTCAGCTCCAGACCTGCTCTGATTGCACAAGGAATTGGTCTAGTCTTTTCCACTGTTGTTGTTGAGTCCAATATCCGAAGATTATATTGAGGCACAGCTTGGCTGGATGATCAGAGTTACCTTGATTGCCCTGCTGGCTTGCCTGTGTCCCTAAATTCTCTCATCTTGGTTTAATTGCAGCCTGCCTCAGGCTGGGCTGTGTCTTCACGTCTCTGCACAGTAGATCAAAGCACTTGACCAGAGCTCACAGGTCCCGCAGTAGCAGGATTAATGAGAACATTCTGGAGGTCTGACAGTATTCAAAAGGGTCTCTTTGGACACAAAACATCTCTAAAATTGTCTTCAGAACAGCAGGATTTTGTCTGTCGTGTTTGCTTTTATATCATTCAATCCTTTGGAAATATTTACTGTGTTTGGGAGTGATTAAGAGAAAAGGATTTTGTTGAATTCTGTGCTATTCAGGCCAGGTTTTGCCGCAGAGGAAGGCAGTGCCAAGCCCAGTTAGCCCAGCAGAGCCCTCACACCTCATGTCTCCTCCCTGAGCTGCTCTGCAGGTGAACTTGAAGCTGAAGGGCTGCTCTTGTCTTTGAGTTTTAAACACAACCTTGTAGTTCACAAAGGGCTCATCTCCATTTCCCCCACCCTACAAAGCCTGGCTGCAGTGCCTTCCCACAAGTACAGCCTGCAAGGTCTGCATAACATGAGGCAATATTAGCAAAGCCAATGGGATGTCAACACTATAATCTTGTCAGGGTTTAATTTTTCATATTGTCTGGTGTTCTGATGCTCAGAAATAGGCACTTAATGACTCTGTGGGTGTGTCAGGAGGACTGTGGCAGTGAGAGGATGAAATGTATATTCTAAGCTGACTATTTGATGGTTTCTCTGCCATGGATTGCCCAAGCCCAAGGGAGAGCTCTGGTCTCTACCCAGTGGGCAATGATTTCAGCAATCCTGTCTGCCTGCAGCTGGAGGGGTCTGCTGCTTTTGGCTGTCGAGGTTCAGCCATATCACAGGGGAACTGTAACTGGGAAAGCATCACTGGTGTGGTGTGTCTTTCTCCTGGCATCAGTGCTCTGAAAAGCTCCCAGGAAGTTCCAGGTCTCCAAGGATGATTATGGGGCTCAGATACACACAATCCTTATGAATAATTATTCTAATATTATTCTAATTCTAATATTCTAATATTATTCTAATTTGAATATTCTAATATTATTCTAATTTGACTATTCTAATAATTATTCTAATAATTATACTGTATTTACAAAACACTTTTTTTTTCTTTCTAAGCAAAACATGGACTTTTCAAGGAGCCAGTGAAGGTGCAGACTGCTCTAATCTGCTCTGCTAAGCAAGGCTCCTCTGCTGCCCAGTGAGTGCAGTTAGAACACACCACAGCATTTGCAGCACAGCCAGTTCTGCCCAACCACCCAAGGGCTGCCCTCCAGCTCCTCCACGGATTTGAAATTCAAATCTCTTGGAAGGCTCTTACTGCTGTTATTCATCCCCAAACCTCAAAAGCCCCAATCCGCATCTATCCATCTTGAAATGATGAAGGGTCTCTGGGTCTGGGGAGGGGACAGAAACACCCTAAAATAGCACTGAAGGAGTTGCTACGTGCAGTGGGCAGAGCCAGAATTTTTGCTGCTCGCTCTCTGTCCTCAGCTCACCTCCCATCCAGGGCTCTGGACCATCACTCACAGGCAGGGGCAGCATATTTTGAAATTATTGGGTTTTACTGCATTGCATTTCCTAGGCCTGGTTCCTGTTGCTCATCGGATGAGCTGCTGGGGAGAGGCACAGCTCTCCTATAAAAAATTTAAGAAGTTTGTGTAGCTACAGCCCAATGCACTTGCTGGCCTAAGCCAAATGCAAAAAGATATTTAAAGGCGTGAGACTTAAGTGCTTAAATCAGGCCTAAATGTTGCTTTGGGACTTTGAAAATTTGACTTAAATTTCAGAGGCACTTGGGAATTGTTGATGACATTCCCTTGGAGCTGCAGGAATCCTGTTTCTGGCCAGTTTTTTATTTAATTTTCTGATGGTGGTTGGAACATGTCTTACCGTGACCTGGAAAAAGAGAATTGCATTAAATAATGATGGGGGCACTGGGGCTATTTTTCTTGCCGTATGCCAGAAGGTGTTTGAATAAATTGATGGTGTATTTTCTTTTTGTTCTTCATCTTGGTTTATTTCCATTCTTGAACTTTCCCCCTTTGGAGAATCCGGTTGTAGGTTTTCTTCCTGAGCTGTACACAGAGCCAGCCTTTTATGAGCAGTCTCTAAACATATGTCAAGAGATTGAATCACCATTTTTTTTCCATTTGTGTGGAGCAGATAAGACAAATAGAGGTTGCTCTGAAACACTAGATTTTGGAAAGAGAAGGGGAGAAAATTCAGAACAAAGACCACCCAAACTATTTTTCAAGCTCAAGATCCCAGTGAAAACAAACACAACAAAAATAATGTGCTTCTGATTAGCTACATAAATTAGCTGGTATTGTTCTCCTTCCCAGGGCAAATGATTTACTGGTTTATCCCACCCAATGTTAAATGTAAATTGGAAATGTGTAAAATTACATTTGACTGTGGAGCACACCATGTGCACGCAGTTGGTGAGCAAAGCCAGCCCCGTGTGTTCCATCCATTACAGGGACACAGTCACAGAGCTCTGGCAAGGGCTGCCAGCTGCTGGGCCATGGAGTTATCTGGGAGCTATCAAATGAATCAATCTGGGACAACTGAATAATGAACATATTGAAAACATTGGGACGTTACTGGACCAGCTGTAGGGTGTCCAACTGCTCAGTTTTCCCATTTGCTGCATCATAAAAGGAGGTTGTGTTCCTGAATGCAGAAAGAGCAGGGGCAAGATGGGCCAAGGAAAGAAAACTTCTGGGGTTTAGGCACCAAAATCCAGAGTGGGACCAAGTGTCTACCTGCAGACCCTCCTGCTCACCTGAGCAGCCCCAGATTTGGCAGCTTCTCCTGCCCTGGGCTCCTGGTTAAAAGGGTGATCAATGCCAGCTCCCTCCCCACCCTGGGTGTGCTGGGAAGGGGTGAGAGAACAGCTTTTTATGAGCAGCTCTGAGAACTGCTTGGCCAAGATAAGCTTTTTGCTGCTTGGTTTGTGAATCCAGACTGACCTTAGGATGTAGGGAACTTTGCCTCCACGAGTTAGGATTTAGCCTAGTCCATGAGTTTGTTGTCCCTGCCCATGTGGAACTAGATGTCCTTTAAGGTTATTTCCTACCCAAACCATTCTGTGATTTTATGAGAGGCTTCAGCCAGTTCCCACCAGAGTGAAACTGGGGCTCTGATGTGTGAAAGAGACCTTCACACACTACTTAAAACCACCCAAAAAGGCAGAGGGCTTCTAGAAAAGTGAGATTCATCTCTCGGCACAAAGCCATCATGTCACACCCTTTTGGTTTAAGCTCATGTTCCTTCCCTATTTTAACACAGGACGCTGTCACTGTGCTGGAGGCAATCCTTTTATTCTCTTTGTTTAGCACTGGGCACGAAAAGTTTGTGGTGTGGAGTTACTCTGTGTGTGTGCACGTGGATATTCACACATACACACGTCCCTGGGTGTGTACATTTGTCAGGGGTAGCTGAACAAGCTCTGCTTCTTACACCCTGCCCAACACCTGCCTTCATGCAGGATGTTTGTTGATTGATGGTGGTTTTCAAAACATTCCTCTTTCCCACATATTGAGTTTGTGCTGCATTTATTTATTTATTGTTTCATTTGTGCCTCTTCCGATTCATTCTGCCTCGTGTTTTCCTTATCGGTGTCAGTTGTAGTCAATTACTCTGTGTGAAAAGATTGAGGACCTAATTTATGGCATGATGACACACAGTAGATACACTGCTCCCATTAGAACCTGATGAAACCTCTCTATTAATTTTCTCAGTGTGCCAAGTCGAGTCACAGAGGGTAGACCTTTGATGAATAAAGCATATTTTCTTACTTAGCTCCATTCCTAACTAGCTCAACTTCTAGAAATAACATCGGTTGGCCAATGAAAACACTTCTTTGAGAGTGGCAGGAATTTAAGATAAAAAACAGCTGGGTGAGTTTTTTTAGACGAAAGGAAACAACTTTGAACTCCGCAGACAATGTAGTTTAAACCCAAACAGATGTGGTTTAATCTTGTTTTTGATCCTCTTGTAGATTTTCTTTTAAAATGCATGCATGTGCACGGAAATGATGACTTTCAGATGGCTGGACATAATTTGTTAGAGTATCACCTTGGTGCATAAATCTTCTCTGCCAAAGGCTCCACGTCTTTGAACATGGCCTGAAAGGTACCAGAGGGAATTGATGTTGTTCTTTTGGTGCTATCCTGCAACTGTGTAATAGGAAGGTAAAGTCTGTAAAATGAGAAACTCAGATGTGTTTTTGTGGTTCCCAATAAATCTTTTAACCGCGAGGGCCTAAAGTAACTCTGAGGCAGCAGAGACAGTATGAGACTTACCCCAAATCAGCAGAGCCCTTTGATCTGAGCCCAGCCCTATCTCACTTGGAGAGCTGTTAGTCACATCTGGCATTTTCATATGCTAATTTCCCTCTCCTTTCCCTGTGTATTAACACAAGTGGAAGTAAACATATAAACAGACTTCCCTTCAATGGATAATCAGCTTTTCATAGAAATGTGGTAGTGACACTGTCTTTCAGCACATGTTCCAATCACCAACAAACTTCAAAGCTCCGTGCAATCAAGACCTGCTTCTTCCCTGCAGCCAAATCAGAGGATTGAATTCAGGAGGGCTGGCTACAGATGTGCCTCTGCACAGATGTGAGCATTTCTTTCTCCCCATCTCTTATCCTCACTGAAATCAGGGAGGTAGGATGAAAACCAGCATAAAGAACAACCTCTTTTCTTCTTGGCAGAGGTAAAGAGTACTCTGAAAAAAAAAAGATGATACTTTGCTACCCTTAACTGGGATTTGGGAGCTGCTGCAAGTAGCAAGGAGAGTTGGGAAGAAGAGCAACTCACAGACAGTTTTGAAAATGGGTGCATATTTTTAGGACCCATACTTGGTCCTTAGCCCTCATATTTAGGTCTTTCACATACTTTGAAACCAAGGGGAATTAGTCATTCTAATATCTTTTGGATGTCTGAGCCTTGCTACAGTTTTCCTACAGTCTGTGTTTCTCAAATGAAGGTAATACATGAGGCTCATCAAGGGAAAATTTTTGGTTTCATAAACTTCAGAGTGGAAGGAGAAATATTGAAGATGTCATGAAAAAAACAAACAAACCAGAAAAAACCCAAGTTCATTATCTTAAAACAAACAAACAAACAATTTTTTGATTTCTGGTCATTGTTTTTGTGTGGTTCATTTGTGATTTCAGAACAGAATGCAAATGCTCTTGGCTGGGATGTGTTGGTGCCATCCTGTGAATGACTGAAATGAGCTCTGAAATGAACCAGGTCTTTCCTGCCTCCCCTCCTCAAGCACAGTCACTCCAAGGCAGGGACCTGGAAGAAGTCTTCTTAAGGATAAAGATAAAAATACCACATGATTGCTTATAAGATTAAAAACAGAGCTTCTAGCAGAAAAAATACAGCAGATATCCTGGCTTTTTACCATGACCTAAGCAGTTGTTGTTTTAGCAGATAGCAGGAAATTATTAGGAACCTGTTCTCAGAGCCTGGTGGAAATAGGGATAAAGTTGCTGTAGATCTGCCTCTTGAAACATTACCTGGACTCATCTAGACCTTACCAGAGGAGGCACCTGCTACTGCTCCATTTCCTTCCAAATCTTCAGGGTGCACTGTATTTTTACCAATATTTTGTCTTCTTTTTTTTTTTCTCCATCAGCAATAAAGGGGTTTTTAATACAAATAGATTTATTTTATGTGATCTTTTAAAGATCACCTTGTTCCACCCACCTTCCACTATCCCAAGTTGCTCCAACCTGGCCTTGGACAGTTCCAGGGATGGGGCAGCCACAGCTTCTCTGGGCACCCTGTGCCAGGGCCTCCCCACCCTCACAGGGAAGAACTTTTTCCTAATATCCAATTAGGATATCCACTTAGTCTCTGTCAGTCTGAAGCCATTCCCTGTGTCCTGTCCCTCCACCCCTTGTCAATTGTCTCTCTCCATCTTTCCTGTAGCTCCTTCAGGCCCTGCAAGGCCACCCTGAGCTCACCCCAGAGCTTCTCCTCTCCAGGCTGAACACTCCCAGCTCTGCCAGCCTTTCCTCCCAGCAGAGCTGCTCCATCCCTCTGATCCCCTGGAGCCTCCTCTGGGCTCTCTCCAGCAGCTCCAGGTCCTGCCTGTGCTGGGATTTTTTCTTGTTTGTGACGTCCCTGTTAGTCCTGCACAGGATTCAGGCTGTGTTGCACTTCCTTCACAGCATCTCCCAAAAGTGCCTCAGCCCAGGGATGGTCCCACATCCCAAAATTCAGCATCTCCCCCTGAGCAGCCCCAGGGCCCTGGTGGGGATGCTCCATCACTCCCCAGGCAGCACTGAAATGCGAGTTTGGCACCACCCAGCAGAGCTGACAGACAGACAGACAGGTGGGAGAGGAGGCAGCAGAGAATGGCAAGAGCAGTCATTTGCACAGATGACTACAGAAAACCTGTAATCAATTAATGATTTGCATGTTCAGAATGGAGACGAGTTGAGCAGTAAATTATTAAGTGCGGTCTAATAGCTCCAGCTCGATGATAGCAGATAATTTGCTGTGCTTACATTAGCAAATAACTGAGGCACTCAGGATACAGCAAAATCCAAAGCCACAGAGTGGAATCAAAAATACAGCTTGAACAGCATTTCTCTATTGGTGTGTCTTTTGAAGAAAAAGGGTTTTTTTCCCTTAAAGATAATTTTAATTGATTATTTATCTTTTCCAAAGAGTTTTTTCTTTTCAGGAAAAGGAAAAGAAGCCAGAAACCTTCAGCCTTCCTCTCACATCTCCACTCCCTCCAGAGTCAAATTAAAAAACAATTAATATTTGAATTTTGATAGCCCCCTTGAAATTTTATGAATAAGGTCTTTAAATCTGCTTTTATGTGCTTCATCCACATGGACATGTACAGTAAAGTGCCACTACACTCACACCTGTGTCTGTGAAACCTCCTGCCATGCCCACCTGAAAGTCTGGAATAAATCTGGTGTGGATACCAGCGAGACTATGCCCAGACCTCTTCATTTTGTTAGAGGTGGCCAAGTTCTCAATGATCTGTGCCAAGTGTTGTCTGGTAACACAATTACAGCCTGTGTTTGTTTGGCTTTTTTAAATTTATAGCTGTGTGTAAATTGCAGGACATCTAATTTTATGTCAAGTATGAAAAATCAATTAAAGATACTTTCATTGAGTAAGGAATGGGATTTTAAGTCATGGATATTCTCCTTTTATTTTACATTTTCAGGACCATTTTCCTTATTCTGCTGGTTTGGGGGTAGTTCAGTTTTTTTTGAAGCATACTGTGAAAGCATAAAAATTGAGATTTATGAAATAATGTGAAATATTTAACTACTAAGCAGCTGCTGACTCTATGTAGCAGCATTAAGTACATGAAGGGAACCTCTTGGTCCCTCTTATGATTAAAAGATTTAATTATGGCTTGTAATTCATGTATCACTTCCACTTAAAATCAGTGCTAAAGCTTGGCCCCTCGACTGCAGGCAGCTCTTACCTTGTTCTAAAGCTTTTTAATGGTTACACAAGGTTATGTCAGTGATACCCAGAGATTCTGGAATATTTGAGCAGCTAAATGGTGAATAAAATCCTGGCACTGGGATGCAATGAGCTTTTCTGATAACATGGATTTATTCTGCTTTTTTTTTCAGTTTTAATTCAGCTCTTCCCTGTCAGCTAATCAGAGCCAGCAGAATATGATTTTTGGGGTATAAAGGGCATCAGGAATTGCATTTCATGGATGAAAGTTTCTCTAGAGGACTTTCCAGTCCCCACCATGCCCTCAGGAGTTTTGCTGCTGCAGCATGTTGTCCTGACTACATCCTGTTGTAGTCACCTTAGGATAATTCTTGGCTTCAGGGAGAGCTGAGCAGACCTTGTTGGTTAAAAATGTGTGTGTGTCTATGGGCATATCTCCGCCTAGGTTTTCAGATGGGTGATTATGTTACAGAGCTCATCCTTTCCTGCTTTCAATCTTTTTGAAAGACAGGAACTTTAGCCCACCTCATTATCCATCATTCACAGACTTCCAGCCTGATCCATTCGATGATTTTCCATCCTACCCTGTGATGCTTTCAGGATAATGTTGGCATGGATAAATTTGCTGCGTTCTGGGGAGTACAAGCCATATCACCCTGCTGGTTTTACAGGAAGTTAGTCACCCTTTGTGCATGAGTGGAGAGGGGAGAGAAGTTCTGTAATTTCATGGAATTACCCTTGATTTGATCACAGCTGGCTGAGTGAGCCAGCTCGCTGTCTGCCATGGCCTTGCCTTGCTGCTGTCGTGGCTCACACTGCCTTGGATCACATTCCTGGCCCAGGCAGCATCCCTGCTGCTGCTGCTGCTAGCACGGAGCATCTGGGATCCGTGTGGGCAGGGGCCTGGCACAGAGTCACCCATCCAGGGACACAGGGCTGGCACAGAGTCACCCATCCCAGGGACACAGTGCTGGCACAGTCACCCATCCCAGGGACACAGTGCTGGCACCAGGGCTGGCACAGAGACACCCACCCCAGTGACACAGTGCTGGCACCGAGGCTGGCACAGAGTCACCCACCCCAGTGACACAGTGCTGGCACCAGTGACACAGTGCTGGTGATGAGGTTGGCACAGAGTCACCCACCCCAGTGACACANTGACACAGTGCTGGTGATGAGGTTGGCACA
>VZRF01001706.1:612-56835 GCA_013396875.1 Vireo altiloquus
TCGGGCTAATGAAGAACATCATAACAACGAGCAGGTGGATCGAGCTGCCCAGGTGAAAGTATCACAGGTGGATCTAGACTGGCAGCACAAAGGAGAATTATTCCTAGCTCGTTGGGGCCATGATGCCTCTGGTCACCAGTGAAGAGATGGAACATATACTGATGGGCTCGTGACTGAGAGCTGGACATTACCATGGTGTCGTGGGTTGAAGTATATTCTATCACCATCCTCATGAACTGTTGAAACCAGGTGAGGCAGTGCTCCCTGCGTCCCTCCCCCCTCTGGATTATCTTCTGTTAATGGGCCCATCAGTGCCTTGCCCATGACTCACAGATAACTCCCTCCTGGACTATCTCCTGTTAGGCCCATTAGGCCTTATCACATGATTCACCATCCCATTGTGAGATGCTCCATCCAGAGGGAGGAACCAAGCATTCCATCCTGGATATAAGCTGAGACTCTTAACACCACAGCAGCGCTTACCTACTGGACTCCCAGAGGACAAGAGCTACTGCTGGACCTTCAGACCCATTTTGCTACAGGATCACCGCCTCAACAGAACCACTCTGCTTGGATTGCAACCACCATAGGGTGTCAGGTTGTATTCTGTCTTTGTCAGTGTTCTTGTACTACTGCATTTATTTATTTCTTTTAATTTTTTCCCTATTAAATTATAATTCTGACTTGCAATCTCCCACTGGTTTCATTTCAAATTAGTACACCTTCTTCTCTTCTGGACTGTTTCAACAACATCAGAACACATCAGAACTTTCCACTGAGGCCCTGAGGTGGGCCCTAGCTGACCCAACTCTGAAGAGGAGAGAGACTACATCCACAGAAGGACTCTCAAATCTTCCAGGTTTCTCTCCACAGAGAGAGATTTAATTATTTAGCATTATTTTTCTTTTCCTGTGTTTGTTAAATAAGTAGTTTTGTCTTCACTTTCCTCTGAGGAAATATTTCTTTTTTCCCAAACCTGGTGGGGTAGAGATTACTGTAATCTGCCTTCTTTTGAGGAGATGTTCCCTTCAGAGTGTTTCCCTGAATTTTTCTTGGACTGGGACAATCAGATGCACAATGACATTAGAAAGGCCAGGATGGCAGTTTCTAACAGAGGAGCATAAATGCATGACCACAACACAAAGAATACAACAAAACAGCCAAAAGGTTCGTGCAACAAAAGTGTCAGATTGTCTCTTCAGTCAATGCTAGGTAATAAAGAGGAATCTCAGTGCATTCAATGATTCAGGCAGAAGACTATACAAGGTTTGCATCACCCCCCTATGTAGGATGGTAAATGGAAGATCTTTTGTCATTATATGTTGTGAGATTTTTACTTCAGAGACTTCTTAGGACTTCTTCATTTTGAGATTATAAACCTTTATTAGAAATTATCTGTGTCAAATCCCCTTTAAGATTTAAATATGCCAACAAGTATGTCCTTTCTGTAGTAGAGATAAAGGCTTCTTTTGAATTTTTTTTCTTAACTATCCTATTCAGTTAACAGGAAGAGAGCAGTTTGATGGTTTTGTCTCCAAGATTCACTCTACCACTGGTCACCTTGTCTCAGACAAAACACAAACGTGCTGGATGTATGATCCTGTGCACAGCATAGCAAGAGCTGTCCAAGAGCTGGCTTGTCTGGCAAGATTTTTGTAGTGCTTGGTTATCAGGGGCTCTCCATGGCCATGAGGCGAGATTGCTGCCTCCCTCTCTGGCCCAGGTGTGCTGAGGTGTCAGCCAATGTGCCTTCGGTAGGACTTCTGTCAGGTGAAGATAGATACCTTGATTGAATCCAACCTGAATGCTTCAGCCAAAATCAGGCTGATGACTCACAGCCAGTTAGCCTGCTTAGGCTGGTCCAGGTGAGTTTTGCCAGAAGCAAATTAGGAAGCATTTATAAATCCTCCTCTGATAGAAAAGTGGATTAGTCAGTTTGCATCTGGGTGGAGGTGTATTGTGTGAGACTTTCTGTTGTGTTAACTGCATGCAGAAGAAGGTTTGGGGCCCTCATGTGGCTGGATGGAAAGGTAATTCTTATCACAAAGTTGTCTGCAGCCCTTTTGTTGTTGACATGTGTGCACTTAGGAAAGTGTTCCTTATAATTATTGTTTATTTCCATACAGGAAATAAAACTAATAAGATGTATGACAATGTAAGTTGCCTTAATGCTCCTCTAACTGTATTTATTCCAGATGGTGTGATGATGGTTTTTAAAAGAAATCACGTCCCAAAATTTTGTGTGCACAGAAATCTGTGTAAAACTGCTCTGAGTGGCTGGGACTCTGTGATGGGTCTGACTCCTTACTATGCTGCTTTGGTAGTATACTGTTGTGGCAGTCAGAGAAAGGAGTTTTATTTCTCCAAATGTTATTGTAGGCTTTCTCAATTCCTTTGGATGCATAAACCCGCATTTGTGAAACTGCTCAATCTTAAAAGACACAAGTTCTGCAAATTTAGTATACTGATGTAAATGCCCAAGTTGGGATTATTGTGCATTGTCCAGCAAAGAAAATCAACTGAGACAGGAAATTCCCATCCAGAAAACTTTCAAGCATGTGCTGAAGCACAAACCTTGTAGTTCTCATCCTGGTTGTACGGAGCATAGAGGCAGAAAGATTTCATTGTTTTGGTCTGAACCAAGAAGTCTGCTTGAAACTTCTTTTTCACTTGTGCCAAAGGCCATTGCTTTATACACTGAGGTGCTGCAAGACTAAACACATTGGCCAGAAGAAGAGATGGACTTCAGTGACCATGACATAGTATTGTTCCCTTCCTGGAAAGGCTGCCAGGATAATGCATGACTATGGATGGTCCGTAGTGTAGAATTCCTCATAAGAAGCTATTAGATGATTTCTTTTTTTTTTTTTTTAAGGATTAATAGATGCTGTAAACACATGAATGACTTGACAAATCCATATTAAAGTGGTAGTCATAGTGATGCCTGAAGTGGCTACCTAAAAACAGAGAGTAGACAGGAATAAGGGAATAAAGATAGGTATTTATTTGAAGTGCCTTCAAAGGTACACCCTGGGGAGTATAGAGGCTACTGCCCCAATGGATCCCAAGATGGAGGACAGGTCATGAGTTCTTCAGATTTTATAACTTTGGTTAATTTGCATATCAGGGTTAATTCTCCAATTAAATCTTCAGTTACTGATGTAATTTCCCCAAGCTTGCCCCCCTCTCCAAGATGTTGGCTTACGCTTTTTGGGCCTAGGATGATCTGGGTATCCTTGGAAAGCAGGCTTGGAGAGGCTTTGTTATGTCTACTTAGCAATAGGCTACAAGAAACTTCAGAGTTATACACTAGGCAGTAGAGGACTTGAAAAATATAAAAGGGAAAACCCAAGGCATCAATAGAGCCATGCAGTCCATTCACCTGCTCTATTCTAAGAAACCAAACATCTGTATGGCAATTAATAGCTCCCTGTAAATGCAGATCTGCAGTGTTCCTATTTTGGCTGACTTCTAATTGTATATATGAAACATCAGGATTAATAGATACCCAAATCCCTTGATGATTCTTCCAACTGCATGCACATTTGCAGCCTACAAGCTGCTCTAGATGTCTGAGCGCATGATCCTTTCTGTCTTTACTCTCAGTTATGGCACAATAAGTCTGCTCCCATGCCTTTTCCTGACTCTACATAGAATTAGGACATGCAAAGTAGGGGAAAATGAAAATTGTCTACAAAAATAACTTTAAACTTGTTTTGTGTTAAACACCACCATGAAACCTTCTGGTGAGTCTGGGTGGTGCTGCTCATTAAGGCAGGAATTCTATTTTCAGGAAAGCCCTTGCCAAATTCTGCTGGCTTGGTTCCAGCCAGCCTTGTCTGAATTAGGTTGCAGCCCATCCTGAAGAGATGGATGTAAAGGGCTTAATGCTGGCTATCCATCACCTCCCTCCACAGTGTATGGAACTGCTCCAGGCCACAGGAATTCCTGAAAGGAGTCAGAATGAGCTCCAATCAAAATTATTTGCTCTGTGCAGCAGTAACCTGAACCTCATGAGAGGCCCTTCTACCAGGTGTGATGGCCACATTGGGTTTGCAAAGGGAAACCCATTATGAAGATCTACCTGCTTACCTAGACTGTTACCACACTCCCAGTGTCAGATTCCTGAGTCTTGCAATAACCAGGATAAAAATCGACTGGAAAAAAACCAATGCCTCATTCATTTACTTGACCTGCTTAGCTCTAGCAATACCAAACAGGATTTTGCCTTTGTGCAGTTTGTGAAACTGGGATAAGAACACTGTATCACACCTGATGTTTGCAGTGGACAAACAAAAATTGCAGGTGATACAGCTATGGGAGCTCCAGAACCATCTGAGAAGCACAAGAGTTTTGTTTATCAAAAGTAGCACTTAACCTGTAGCTGCAGGTATAGACTTAATTCTGACATAAAATGAGTATGGTTTCTGCCCATCACTGGCTTCATTTTTCTTTAGAATGTACCAGGTAGTGGTGAAGTTGCTCAAAATGAGAAAATGTTGTCTTCCCAGAGTTTATTGCTTATTCTTTTGACTGAAAATTTATGGAAAAGATCAATTCTTTATGATAACAACTTCCACAATCTTGCTGGTTTAGCCAGATTCCCTTGACTGCTAACGGTGATGTGATGATCCCACAAGAACACATGCTACTGTCTGTGTTGTCTTTTTAAGGCTGCTCAAACACCCCATTTTCAATGCTTTCCAAATACTTGGTATAAAGATATTTCTCTGAGTGAAGGATTTCAGTGCTTTGGAAAATGTGCTGTTTAAATCTTAAGGTGCAGCATTTACATGTATTTTTTCTACTGAAAGAACTTTCTGTGACTGTAAGGTGGCAGCAGGCAGGGACAAGATAAAATATTAAAAAAATCTTTGGGGTGTTAAATCATAATAAAGCCAGAGCAGGAACTGCAGACAGAAGTTAGCTCTTTCTGATTAATTCCAGCAGAAACTTTTCTCTATGCATATATCTGTCCATCATGTACATTTTTTGCTTGTCTCTTTTCATGAGTTTATCAAAGCCAATTACACAGCCCTACTGTAAATGAAGGCTGGGAGGCTGAGCAAATCAGACCATTTGTTATGAACCTGTTTAAACACAGAAAAGCACAGGAAACTAAGTCTCTCTGAATAAAACAGAAAGGTTTGAAATATACCCCAAAACTTGATTAAAACCAAATGAGGTTGTTGCCAAAAAAATGGATATATTTTATTTAATAGTAAAAGAGGCAAAGAGAAAGAAAGAAAGAAATAGAAAAAGAGGTTTGAGGGGTGGGATGGGGAGAGAGTGACAGGGGTTAGGTAGAAAAGTATCACCCTTCCAGGAGTCTCAATGATATCTCATCGCTCCCCTCCATCTGGTGTTCTTGGTGGTGAGGGTCCCCTGCTGCCAAAAAGTATAGAATCCAGTGGTTCAGTATAGGTTTGGGCCAGGTGGGAAGGCCCATGTTCCTCCCCTGGGGAGGGCAAGTTTTACATTGTCTCTTGCAACACTGTGGATTTGTTGCATCATGTGCAGTGCTCTGGTCCAGAGCCTGGAGACCCCTTTGGGGGGCCTTTGATGGGCCAGGACAGCCCCTCTGCTGTCCTTCATGTGCATGCGGCTTTTCCCGGCGTGAAGGGGCCCCACAGCTGAGCTCCTCTGCACACTGGAGAATGGGTGTTGACTGCCTCTCACCAGCAGCTTTTTCACTAACACCCAAAACCTCTCCTCCCCACTCCAATCTTTGGTGTGAGGATCTGTGGGAGCTCGGCAGCTGATAGCCCCAGGGCTGTGGTCTCCACCCCAAAGGTGCTAAGTTTGATCCCCCTGTGAATGTATTCTTCTCCAGAAGCCCAGACTTGAGTTACTTTATCTTATCTCCATCAACGAGCAGTCCAGGACCTTAGTCAGGGCGTGGTAGTCTTCTCTGCAGTTTTATACAGTTTTGCTATAATAGGCAAAGGTCCTTCATGCAGATGTTTAAGTCATAAATTATAACATTTCAATCTCCAACACCATCCCTGTGGATGTTTAAATGAGTCAAATGACCTCCAAAAGCATGAATCTTAAAATATGGCTGTATAAACTAACAGGTCTCAATGGTGATTAGCACAAGGGACTCTTGGAACATCAGAAAATGATGGCAGAGAGGGAGAGGGGGAAGAAGCAGCAGCAAGCTCTTTAATTGTCATTTTGCTCTTCCAAAACACAGTCTTGACACATCCAAGGGTAAATATGCATAGCATTGAAATGGTGGCAAGGGGAGGGGAAGGAATGTTAGGAACTGCTGCTGAGGTACTACAGCTGGAATGAAAGTCACTTCTCACAAGTCAAAGGGCTTGTGGAAGTCTAAGCTGGAAAGTGAACTCCTGTTCCCTAATGGAGCAAATGGGAGCCTTGCCTTTGATGTTAAAATTTTAAACACTTTGACGGTAAAGTAGGGCAGCAATTATTTGCTGGGAAGATTATTGAATATGCTCATAACTTGCATTTCCTTGTGCAATTATGGGTGGACATGGGGAGCAGGATGCAGGACATGTGATGTGTTGCCATATGTGTGCATGGACACAGTCTGTGTAAGAAACAAGTTCCCAGTAAGCCCCTGCAGTGCTCAATTAGAATGTTAAAAGAGTCAATCACCGGTTGATTGTCCTATACTTATCTCCCTAACCATTGCTAATTATACTCCCTTTTTCCTCAGATCTCATCTTCACTGCTCCCTGAAATGGTGCCCGAGACCAAGAGGACACAGGCATATGCAAATAAGAGAGACCTCTGGCATCATGGGATCATTTTGTGGAATAAAAGCCCCTCAGACAATGAGCCAACACACAATCAGAGGACCTAAAAGACACCCCAGGTTGAGGAAAGGGTAGATGCATCTCCTAATCCTGATTTGGGCTTTTTTTGCCCTGTCACCCTGACCTCCAAGGAACTGGGCTGGTGTGTACCCTGGACTTCAAGGTGAGGAAGTGATGTCTTCCAGTGCTTCCATGAGGACAGGATCCTGACATCTGCTGCACTGCACCCTAGCAACAGATCTACACACCTCCTCCTCCTCTGGTTTGCCAGTGGGAGCTATGACAGTGGGAGTGTATCCTGTTGACCCCCCCGCCCAGCTGATTTATTTAATAAAGAGCTGAGTATTAATAAAGGCTTCAGCCCTGTTCATTTCACATTATACTTGAATTTTCCTAAGATTCCTGTTTTGGTGGCTTCCTGGTACAGATTTGAGAAAACACTAAATAGATGTAGATAGCTCTTTTATTACTGATTTTTTTTTGTATATAGCAACTTTGAAGGCTGAGGATGGAATTGTTCTCTGCTGGCCAAGGACAGTGAAAGCTAAAACAACTTTCAGCTTTTGCTATATTTAGTCACTAAACTTTGCAGAGCTCAATTCAAAAATGTGAAACAATATTGACTGGCAATTGAGCTTTAGTTTGGAGAAGTGTCCCAGTATGTGAATGCTGTTCTGACTTTCTTGAAGCTGATTGTTTGGAAAGCTTTTCACATTATCCCAGGCCTTTCTTTTTGGGTCCTTTCTAACTGTTGCTTGATCCCCAGGATATGGTAGCAAGATTTATCTCACATTTTGGGAAGTTTAATTCCAAGTTTCTCATTTTGCAATTCTTTGATGTTTATTTTTCTCATAGAAAAAAAAAATCTTCTAAGTCAGGTTGAAAATTTCTGGATGCTGACATGTCAAATCAATTTTTGCTAGCTTTGATTAGTTTTTAATTAAAATACTTATTCCCCAGGGGGTAAAAAGTACAAAACTATTATTTTCATGAAGGTTACTGAAGAGTTGGAACATCTTTCTTCCCTTCTTGCTAGGTCCTGGTTTCCAGGTTATTAGATGAGGAACTTGTTCATCTTGGGTTAAAGTTGGGGATAGGCTGTGAACTATTTGCAGTTGAACCCATGATACTGTGAGAGCTTGTTCTTTAACTTTCAGGTTTCCCTTTGAGTGCTGAGATCTGGAAACTTGACTGATAACCATGGTTACTACTTCTAGTTAATGTACTTGTGCCAACACATCAGCAACTGCTACCACCTCTTGTAAAAATGGTAGTGGTTGGTTTGGGTTTTTTAAAACAAGCATGAATGTAAAGTTCGTTTCCAATGTTGAACATGAGTGACCCCCACATCAGAATGGTTGTGGAGTTCTCCTTTGCACTGGCAAAATATCTTGTGTGCAATAAGGGCTCATCTACAGGTACTGGCTGCCTGGTCAGAGAGGAGTTCTCGGGCATCGGACTGCAGCCAGAGCCTGTAAGAAAGTGCATTTCCCATGCATTGAAGAATGTAAACAATCTTGCACCTGGTGTTTGTCTGTAAGATGTTTGTGTTTCTAATTAGCCAATGGTGTTGGGGGGTGTCAATCAAATAACCAATCATGTAGCATCTGCATGGAGCTGTCTATAAAAGGCTCTGTGTGTCTAATAAAGAGGCCTTTTGATTGTATTACCTTGTGAAACTTTTGGAGTCTTGTATGTCATATCTCTCCGTCCCTAATAAAACAGCGACACTCATCAAGCTTCTACTTTTTGCTTTGTCCTCACTCTTGCTATAAAGTATCTGATCTCACATCCAGGTTATCAGGTCAGAGATGGTAGTTGATAAACTGTGAGGCATCAGTGGAGTTAAATCAAAGGGCTGAAGACAAAGGAGCTCTGAATCCCTTCCCTGCTGGCAGATCAGAGAAGGATTTAACAGCTTGAGTAAGAATGGCTCCATTGAAAGAGAGGCAGTGAAGTTACTTTGATGCTCAGAGTAGAAAGCTGGAGGTATCTCTTAAATGTCCAGTGAGCCTTAATGACTCCTCTTTCCATACCCAGGAGCATGCTATTTGTCAGAGAAAAAAGTGGTGAAGTGTTCTTGTATGTAAGTCCTCTACCTATAACAGTTCTGTCACTTCAGAATGTTATTCAAAACTGGCTGTTTGGGATTGCTGTGTGGAGCCCTCTGAGGGGACTTGCTTAGCCCACCGTACCTGTCACTGGTGTGCAGGACACCTGGGTTGCAGTCAGGAGAAATATCTGTACTTGCCTTGGAGCTCCCTTCAGTGAGTCAAGGTAATCACACTCCACACACAGACCGCAGCAGGAGTCAGACATGAATGTAGAGAAACTCTGAAGATATAGCTGATAGATTTTTTTTTTAATGTTTTTTGTTAGCCCTTGTAATTTAAAGGTGTCTTGGTTTGAAAGACAGGTGTCTGCTAAGGAGGGCAGGAGCCTCCCTTGGAATAGAAGATGTAACCCCTGTCCCTCCAAATTGTTATAATTTTGAAATTAAGGGACTTTCAGGCAAAGATATGAGGAGTAGGAATAACAGTTCTTTACTAACAGATATATATAACAAGGCAAACAAGCAGCAGTAACTGTGGCAGTGATAGCAAACCGAGCAGACCCAGAGCAGCCTCTCCCGGTGAGCAGGGCGGGTGCGATGTTCCCCCGCGGCTGCAGGGGGCGCTGCGGAGCGAGCTCGGCACCACGCGGTGATGGCGGAGGGGAAGCCACTGCACAGACCCTGTGAGGGCAGAGGGACCTCGGGAACAGCAGGCTGGAGCAGGAGAGATGGACCCAAATCCCGGGTTGTAGATGAGATATACCAAACTCCGGAGCTGCAGCAGGACTTCCGGATGTCTGGGCAGGCAGGGGGTGCCGCGGCTACAGTGTAGCAAAAAGCTCACAGCAGCAGCAGCCACGGCAGCAGCAGGAACAGCAGCAGAAAGCTGAAGCAGCAGCAGCGGCAGAGAAGCGGCGGCAGAAAGCAGCGGCAGCAGCAGAGAAGCGGCGAGCAGCACGGCCTCTGTCTCTCCCCTCCGGATCCCCGAGCACACTGAGCCAGGCTGTGCCTGCTTCCCGTCTCGAGTTCCAATCTCGCGCAGCCTCTCTGCCCAATGAGAAGCTCAGGCACAGAGGGCAGCTGGCTGGACCCTCCCCTGTGGCCAGGTCCCTTTGTTTTCCCTTAAGTGCCCAGCAATTTGTTCCTTAGCAACAAAACATGGGGAAAAATTCCTTTAGGGAAAAAGAAAGAACGGGGGAACTTCTAAAACCCCAACAAAAGGGATCAGAGTCGAGCTATGCTAAGCTCAAAGAGGCAGCTACATCATGCATATGCCAACTTTAAACCAGCGAGAAATGATGAAAATTGCAGGAATGGGCTCAGAGGAGGCTGTGAAAACCCAGCTGGACCTTAAGTGCCTATGCACACTATGAGCTTGTGATTGGAACCGTGTGTGTGACCTGCATGACTCTACATGAAACTGGCTGACTACCCTGATAGCTGTTTAAGCAGCGTAAAATATGCCATGCACATGTTATGAATGGATTTTTTGTTGGCTTTTGCCATGTGTTGTATTAGTTGTGAATCATATTGTGGGTTAAGTTATGAGTTATAATGTTATGTGATGTTGTATGTTATGATATTGTCTTGGGGGAAAAAATCAAGGGGATAATGTGTATTGGAAGGTTTTGTTGGGGTGGTTTGATTGTTCGAGTTTGGCTTTGTGGGGATTGAGTGATTTGTGTGATGGGTACGGTTCTGTGGGGTTTTGCAGGGGGAGAGCAAATTCAGCCAGAATTCAGAGACACCACCATAAAAGTGATAAGGGACCTGACCAATGAGAACCCTGATTGCCTCAGAGACAAAAAGCATGGGAACCTCAGAAGACTGACATGCAGCTATGTAAAACTACAGATTAATATGCATCAGACTGAGGGTATAGAAGGAAGAACCGCAATTTTGTGAAAAAACCTCTGGCACCAAGCTAAGCTCCCAGCACTGCCCCATTTTGCTTTGTGTATATTTTTTGCATTCTCAATAAATTTTAATAACTCCTATCTGTCGGGGTGTTCTTTGGACCCCGCTGACTCCTGGCCCGGCTGTGTTCCATGAACAAGGAACATGACACACATTTCAGTGTCCCATGTCCCAAAAAGATGAAACGAAGCTTCTTTCTGCTGTTTCAAAGCTTGTTTATTTTTCTTTCTTATCAAAGTTTCAGAGGCACAGACTGTGCTGTGACCTCCAGGAACATGAGGGCAGAAAGGGCAATGGCTACCCAAAGCAGGTAGCTTTTATATCTATTATCAACCAGTTAGAAAACTTTACGTATCTTATTTTGTTCCCAAAACCAGTGAATATCGACCTTATTGACATACCTCCTCTACACTAAATTCTATCTACCAATTAGCAAATCACAGGAACTCATGTCAGAGAGAAAAAGGAAGAGAAGAATAAAGAAGAAGATGAAGAAGAAGAAGAAGCCGACACCCTAGAATCTCCATGTTGGCTCTATATAATATATATAGCAAAACCTAAAAACTACAACTACACACTCTGTGGTACACTAAACAACCATCTCCTCATTTCTTTGGTGCTCTCAGCTCACCCAGAAGTGAGGGTAAATGCTCCCACGAGCTTGGTTCGCAGGCCAAGCCTTTTTTGAGGAGCTCTGAGGGTAGAAAAAACACCCAGAGGAGCAGGAAAAGTTCCCAGGCTTTTCCTGGACTCCAACAATATCCATTATTCGTTTATAACACACAGGAAACACAACTGTGTGTGTAATCACACTAATTTAAATAATGTAGTTATAGCACAAATTTTTAAATCCATGTCTCTGGGATGAGGTTTCTTATCACATCCAAATTATGACGGTCCCAGCTCAAGCTCCTCTTGTACCAGTAGGTTTGGTCAGGGTGGCAGGAGTTAAGGCTGTGTTTCCCAGCAACCACGTCACCAAACATGAAGAAGGTTTAACACTGAAAGTGTTGATCTGAATTTGATTTGGAAGTTCATGTATAACCTGAACTGTTTGTAGATATGAGACTTCTCATCTCTATTTCCAAACCTCTTTGATAAGGGTGTGACAGATTCTGCTCCTGTCCATTTGCTGTGGGGCTTTCAAGTGAAAATGACTTAGAACTTATAGTTCTAAGTTGTAAGCTCTCTTTGAACTGATTAGTGTAAGGGCACACTTAGAATAAATGGAAGTTGCCCTATGACAATTGAAACTATCAGAGATGTTTCAAAAGAGTTACCTGGGGCTGTAGGAATGCAGTATCTCAAAATGCCAGGTAAGCAACAAATAATTATTCTTGCTGTATCCAGCTCAATAAACTGAGATAAAATGGGACTCCTACCAATTTTTTCCAAACTTGTATATAGTAATCTTCAACCAGAAACAAACACAATTTTAGGAGCACTTGAAGTGAAATTATTAGTTTAGATTGTGCTGTATTAAAAAAACCTGCCTTTTTGTTTGTCTCAAGTTTTAAGCTTCTGGAGCTTACTAATAACAATGGTATAGGAAGATGTGAATTTAATATAGGAAATGAAAGCTGTTAATCTTTCATAATCACCCTATTCCAGAAACTGAGGCTCTAACCATAAAAATGCTCAGGTTGTATCTCATCTAAAATTTTGCATGGGAGATGAAAACCCCCTACAGCATTCTTTGTCTTTAAGGCTTTACTTTTAAGGGACAATTGAAAATGTGATTTGGTTTGATAATAAAATTCTAATACTGACTTTTTACTTTTGAGTCAGAAGCCACATTTTGCCCTGCAAGTCTCACAGCCACTAAGTGTATTAGTGGTGGTGGCCTGGAATGTGTCACCCTGTTACCAAGCATTGCTGAAGCTGGGAGGGGTTCAGGGGGACCAGTGACTGATTCAGCTTAGGACCCATGTTGGAGGGAGGTAAGTGAAGAAATGTTGTGGCAGAAAAGATGTAAGGTGTGAACTGTATGGGCAGATGAGCCCTTTGTTGAACTGGAGGAAACTGAGCAGGACTTTGACTTTAATTTATCTTGTAGCTGTTTGTTAATAACATGAAAGTTCTGGAAAGAGAGTGAGTGCTGACTATTGAGAAAACATTGGAGAAGATAGCAGCTCACAAACCATATCATAGCATTAATTTCTTTTAAAGTTCTCAATTGACTTCTATTTTAAAATGAATGCTGTGGTATTACCTAAAGATAGAAAAGAAACTGACTATCTAAGAAAATATTTCTCCAACTACCTTTAAGAGATCGGCTTCATATTCCACAACAATGTCAAAATCATTTAAATGAAACAACAGGAAAAAGCTCTCTTCTAAAAGGAAAGGGCTTATTCATCTTTGTTATAAGTACATATTAACTAGAAATAACAGCTTCAGCTGAGAGAAGTTAAAACAGCCTTGTTTCCAAAACAGGATAAATGAAACTTGTGTGTGGTGCTGACTCTTCAGTGGATCTTAGAGAGATCACAGCAACAGGCTGGAGAAGGGCAGGTTCCTTTTGAGTTGTCTCAAGTTGTAACACTTACTCCATTTCTGAAAGGGAACTTCTGTAGGTTCCCAGGACCAAGAATGTAAATAATGAAAGATGTTTTGGTAAGGTGTTTTCCTTGACCAGTGAAAGAGCTTTGTTTGTTTTCATATTTGTGAGACTGTGCTGCAGAGACAGACAGACACAGTCAGACAGAGGATCTCTCCAGCAAATATGGCTGGAGAGATAAAAAGTTTGCTCTCTGTTCTTGATAATTAATAAAGCCTTCTGAAAAATTCTGTGAAGATGGAGTCATTTTGTGGACAAGCCCTAGAACCAGGGCTTCATCTTTCCCACACTTATGCACTTAATCACAGTTACAAGATACTCTCTTTGCTTTTAATAGTAATTCAGCAATAGTAGAAGTAGCAGTTCTGGCTCCTGGCTGTGGTTCTTTCACCCCTTGGCCTGGCTGGTGGATTCATGCACCAGACCCCACTCTTTCAATCCCATACATAGAAACTTCTCTATTGCAGAATGATTACTTAGTATTCTTACCTTTGCTAAATTATACATGTTTTTATAGGCACCCCTTTCCAGGACTGGAAGATGTTTCCCTCATTACAGATGTGCCCTTCTCTCTCAGCACTTCTTGCTGCTGGTTCTGTTTTATTGTACACCATCAGCTTTTGTAAATCTGTTCATTCCCTTAACTGGGGTTCTGTGATGGGAAGTTTTGTATTTACTGAGGTAGCATGTAAACCTTATGATATGGCCTTGTACTGGTCTTGGTTAAACCTGAATCTGGGATCCTGGATCCAGTCAAGCACTTTTTTTCTTTGGTTAATTTGGTGCATTAATATTTTTGGGGGGCTTTAAATTATAGTAATGGAGGATTTCACAATTTTTTCACTAGGAACATGTACAGTGCATTTTCTATTAGTAGAAGAAATTTAGTTCTTATGTCCAGTGTAGATGTGAGGTGTATACCCTGGTTTGTCCTATGGTCAGTGGCATGGAGAAGCAACAGGAACAAGCGGGCCCGGAGCAATGTGCAAGTTCCTAAATCCACCTAAAATCAACCTAAAGTGTCTTTGTATTGACCTCAATGGTTTAGAAGACTCTCTGGTTTCAGCTGAAAGACGAGATTCTAACTAAAAGTAAGCACAATGTACTAAAGATTAAAATTAAAGGATGAAATTGCTCAGCAACCAAACTCCCACCTAGCTACTCACTTGCTTCCCTGCTGCTTTAGCAGAATGGAAAAGAAAGAGTAAGATCAAGAAAGCTCATGGGTTGGGATAGACAAGTATGTTGTTTATCAGTAATACTTGCAGCAAAACAGACTTGACTTGGAGAAATTTATTGCCAACGTAATACATATTTGATCATTGATTTGTGTATTGGCAGAAAAAAACTAAGTCAAAACCAGCCAAAACAATTAAAACACCTTTCCTTCCCTCTTCCTGATCTCAGTTTCACTCTGGATTCTCCCCCTGCCCTTATTATTCTCACTCTCTTCAGTGAGAAGTGGCACAAGGCATATGAGGGGGTTGCAATGAGTATTCAGTGGCTTCTCTTCTGTTCCTTCCTCCTCACTCTGCTCTGCATAGGTCCTTTGGGCTGCAGTCCCTCTGGGAATACCTGCTTAGCCATGGGTAAGCCTCTTCTTCTGGCCTCCATGTTCTGTATCTTGGTCTTTTTTCCTTTCTCTTGCCCTGTAGTGTTTTCTGCCCTTTCTGACCTGTTTTCTGAGAGGTGCCCCCAGTTTGGCTGGTGGCGTTGTTTATGTGACATGGTGGGTCTGTTACAGAGCCACCTGGAACTGACTGTATCTGTCAAGGAGCAGCCATTGGACCCTTCTACCAGAGGCTGCCCTCACTATCAATACCTTGACACCTATGTCCAGTTTGGAAGGCTATAGGCTGGTTAAAATGAATTGCAGGAAAAAATAATGAAATTAGATTGCCCCTTGATACAGAATAATTCTATGGATATGGGGTCATTCCCCACAGTGTGGGTAGCAGGGGAACGGGGCGTTCTGCCCCTATGCCCTGCTCAGGTGAGACCCCACCTGCAGAGCTGCCTCCAGCACTGAGGTCCCAGCACAAGAAGGACAAGGAGCTATTGGAGTGAGTGCAGAGAAGGCACCAAGATGATCAAAGGGCTGGAGCAGCTCTGCTGGGAAGAAAAGCTGAGAAAACTGGGATTGTTCAGCCTGGAAAAGACAAGATTTGGAATGACCTAGCTGTGGCCTTCCAGTACTTGAAGGAGCGGACAAGAAAGATGGACAGAGCCTTTACAGGGGCCTGGAGTGACAATACAAGGGGGAATGGTCTTCAAACTGACAGAGTAGGTTTAGACTGGATATCAGCAAGAAATTCTTCCCTGTGAGGGTGGTGAGGCCTGGCACAGGTTGCCTGGAGAAGCTGTGGCTGCCCCACCCCTAAAAGTGTTCCAAGCCAGGTAGGACAGGGCTTGGAGCAACGTGGTCTAGTGGAATGTGTCCCTGCCCAAGGCAGGGAGAGTAATGGGATGAGTTTTAAGGTCCTCTCCAGCCCAAATCATTCTGTGATTCTATAAGTAGGTACTATAATTCTATAGGCAGTAAACCAAACTTTACCTGAAACCCAACTCACCGAGCAAATCTTATGTAGTCCTTGATTTGACTACAAACTTGTTTAATAGAAGTACCGTGATGAAATAGACTTAGTTGTGTACAGTCAGCCCAATGTCATTACTCCTTTTCACTAATGATCAGAAAAATATGTAAAATCCCTCCTGGGGAAACCTGAATGTACCAAAAAAGACAGGCATAATGATGACAGGAGAAAGAGTGCCAATATCGGTGTAGCCAAACTATTTATTCCACACCCATCTACATTATTCCTGATGAACTGTTAATGGTGAGTTGTTTGGAACAGCTGTTCAGTGCACACCCCACCCCTCAGACTACGAGCTGGGTGTTTTAGATAAGGAAAAAGAGGCAACCCTCAAAGGCAGGGTAATGTTTCTTTTTCTTCACACCTATGACCCAACCCTGATAACTCCCTTCTGGGAAGCAGCATCACAGTCCCACTCATCCTGAAGAGGTCATCTCTGCTACCAGGCCATAATTAACTGAATAGGCACCAGCCAAACAGGCAGCTGGAATAACCATCAAGGACTCCAAAATTTCCTATGACTCACACGATTACATCATTCCATTGCAAAATTCCCCACCCTGGGAGAGGTATTGAACATTCCTGCCTGTATATATTCTGGGCACTTTGGGACTTGGGACACCACCATTGGATACCCAGAGGAGGACCCAAACTTCCACAGGAGACCCAGACCTTTCCACAGGACCAATACTTTCGACCAGAGTACAACCATCACTCCTGTGGGACTGCCACCACTGCTTAATTGGACTATGACCACCACTCTGAACAACATGGTGTCAGGTTGTACAGTGACTTCGTTGGTTTAAGCCAGTGTTTTCTGTATTATTGCATTTATTTTAATCTTTCTATTAAATTGTAATTCTAACCTAAAAATCTCTCTCAAGGTTGCTTGGGGTTCATTTCTCCCACTGGGTTACTTTCAAACCAGCACAACAGGACCAGCAATGCGCAACCTAGAGGGCAGCTGGGTTCCTCCAGGTTGCTATGCAGCAAGGGGTCACCTCAATGACTTGTGCCTTCATCCAAGGGCAAACACTAGGTTGAATGTGTCAGACAGAGAGGAGGATAATCTGTATTACCCTGTGGCACAAACACTGGAAAGGATTTACAGGAGCAATGGAAAAGCATGAACTCCAGCATTCAGTGCGATATAAAGAGAGAAAACAGAGGCTTTATGGCCCTAGTGAGGGAGAGCAGTAAGTAGGAGCATGGTGATGGTCCTGTCTCTCCATGCTGTGGAGCAGCATTTGAATTCTGTATTCAGCTCCACATCTTGGAACTAGGGTAGAACACTGGTGATGGCACAGACCTGCAAAGGTTATTTTTGGGGAAAAAATCACATGTTTTTCTTGGGATTGTAGGCATGCCCATACTGAGCAAGGTACAGTAGTACGGAGAGTCCTGGGTTGGTGTTAGGGAAGTTTGAAAGCATCTGGCAGCTTCAATGCCTGGTTAGGGGTGGTTCTGCTCCTTGTGCTGCTCTCAGCAGAGTTGGTAATGCTGGGGGAAGGGTTGTATGAAAATGCTGCTCTGCTCTTGGGCCTGTGCTGGTGTTTCTCACTCCATATATCAGCATAAAGTCCCTGGCAGACAAGCTGGCCGTGGCTGCTGTTCACTTCAGGAGTTCATCTTCCAGACCTGTCAGGCTACTGTGAGGGTGCCCAAGTACACTGACAAAAAGAAAATATTGGTTAGCCAGCCTGGACACCCTTGAGCTCTTGGCAACTACATTTCCTTCTCCGTAAAATGTTGGAACAGGGGAGAAAAAAAATTACTTCAGTCTGAAAAGCATCATGGAGCAGCTTTGTCTAGCACTGCTTAGCTCTGTTTAAAGAACACCGTGTTTGGGTGGGCAACTAACAAAACTAAGTCTTTGGCTTGCTTTGTTCTCTGGTTTTAAGGTATATAGTGGAGCTTTTATGCTTAAGCTTTCCATCTGAGACAGGAAAGGAAGACTGATGTTCATGTAAATCTGGAGAGGTGAATAAACACTGTGCTTCCTGTTAGTTACTGGGCAAATAGTGGCTGATAATTCACTGAACTCAATGACCTCTCCTTTTTTGCTGGAGCTTGAACTATTTGGAGGTTCCAGATACCTGGCCTGTTATTGTCCCTATAGTATCTATTGGTGCATTCAGCAGAAAATCTTGAACTATGTACAAATCTTCCATTCTCTGTGTTTATAAATGTGTGGCTAATTGCTTATTATCATATTGAAAAGCTGCGCATGACAGAGCAGATGCCAGAAATTCAAGCAGCTGGGTGGAGCTTGGGTACTTCAGCCTGCTCATTGCGGTGGCTGTGAGAACAGAGACACTGAGGAACACCAGGACGTATGAGCCAGAAGCAGCCTTCTTAAAAATCAGACTATTCAGTGTTGTGTTTGCTGGCTACTGTTGCAAGCCGCAATGGCAACAAGTGCCAGAGAGCATCTCTGCCCGGCCTGGGTCACCCCTGTGCTCCAAGTCTTCCTTCTGAAGGCATGGTCGCAGGGCTCTCATCGGCCAGGGAGCCTTCAGGCTAGCTCAGGCATCTTGTGCTCTCCGCAATGACGCAGCAACAAAGGGCATGAGAAGAGGCCTCTGCGAGAAGCACACAGAAGATCTTTATTCGCATGCTGCTATCCAGATGTCCAGGGGCAGAGGCAAAGGGAGGCAGAGAGTCTGGGGTTTTATCGGGACCCGGGGGAGGGAAGGAATTGGGGTCCCTCAGAGACCAATAGGAGGAGCCCGAGGGAGTGGCCAGGGTTTAACCGGGAAGAGGGCAAAAGGGGGTGGGGGAACACCACAATTCAGTACAAAATGTTAAATATGCTGTTAAAAAACATAGATTTTTCTGCTTTAATCCTTTGGCAGTGAAGGAATGCATCTCATGAAATGCAGGAGTCTTCCAGAGAGGAAGCACACTGATCATCCTCTAACAAACGCTGGGGTAACCATTAGAGTCCTGCTGTCTGCTGTGCATATTCTTATAACTTTTGTCATTCAAATACATCTCTTTGCCTACAGTGTGCAACTGAGATCGCTCTTTTGAGCAGCTTTGGAAAAGCTAGTCATAAGATCCTGGTCCCTTTTCTGCCCCCCAGTCCCTTTTCTGCCCCATCTCTCTTTTGCCAATTGGTGTGTTTGATCAAAGAAATCCAAGAGTGATTTACCAAGCACCACCTTCCCCCTGCACACTTTCTGCCCTTCCACTCTACTTCAGTTTTGCCAGCAAAAAAAGCCTGTGCTGTGAAGTGCCCTGGACCAAGGAGCTGATCCAAGCTGAAAATAACTTAGTAAAAACCTGAGGAGTTCTCTAGAAGAGCAGCTCCTTGGTTTGTTTTGGAGTGTAGATGTATCTACATTTACTTGAAAAAGGATCCAAGGCTAGAAATAGGAACTGGGGCAACTTAAACCAGTGTCACTGACAGAAAAACCCCACAGAGCCACAGTCTTATTAAGATATGCTTTTTCTGTCCTTATTTTTATTATTATGGGTCTTTTTTTTTCTCTATAACACCACAGTACCTCTGTGGTGACTTCATAGTTTCATAACAGGGCCTATAAACTGTTCCATTCCAATGCTCCAAGTCCAGATACCTTTTCATGGGAAGCTACTACAAGGTTAAGGCTGTGGAGGCTCTGATATCTGCCAGGATCTTCAATATACTCTAATTTTTATGGTACTGAAAATACCTGGCTGAGTGCTATCCGTTGCTGGGGATCTATTGCCTGCAAATTACCCAACTTTTCACTCATTTATTTTATACCAGCACAGCTTGATCTTCCAGATCTACTCTCTTCTAGGGCAATAATCTTACTGAGCCAAATCTTGGAAGACAGAAACTGGCACATCTCTGCTGAAATAGGGGAATTTAGTTGAGAAGGTGGAGCATCAGATGATGGAGAGTAAGAGTAGGAGCAGCAGGAATCATCTTTGTAAGCTCTACCATCCCTTGTGGTAAGACTGATGTAACAAAACTGTCCAAGTGATATGCATTTTTCTTACCTCCTGTCATTTCTATCTCCATTTTGGGCCACTGCCTGCTATTATAGTAAACATTTTAATAGTGCATGTATGTAGCTGTAAGTGCTTTAACAGCAGAGATTACACAAATCCAGCAGTTACTTCTGACTTCAGGAGGAAGCTTGGCTTGACTGAGTTACCTCAGTCATCTAAATCAGTCACTTCAGCTTGTAAGAGCTGGGCAAATTTTATGGAACTGAGAACGTACTAAAGTTTTAGATTGCAGTGTTTTGGGGGTTTCTGTCTACTTGCAAACAGAAATTGTTCCTTTTAATCCTTTAAAATGTGAAGTTTGGTCTTTAAAGACAAGAAGGGTTGAATAAACACCATGTAGAGCAGGCTAGGGCATTAACAATATTGCAATCCTTTCCCTTTTATCTTCAAACTTACCTGTCTGCATGATTGTCCTATTGCTGTTTATTTTTTTTAATGGTATATTATTTATCTATTTTTGAATATACGTTTATATCACTGTGTTACGAACCGGTTTACACCCAGAAAAGCCAAGAATGCTAAGAGTCTGGGCATAAACCGGAGGTAACATGTAAGATTCTAAAATGTTCCCACAACGAGATTAAAACCAAAGGAGATTAGATGTTGTTGCCAAAAAAATCGGTGTATTTTATTTAATAGTAAAAGAGGCAGAGAGAAAGGAAAGGGAAAAGAAAGAAAGAAAGAGGTGTGCGTGGGGGGGGGATTGGGGGAGACAGGAAGAGGGGAGACCAGGGTTAGATGGCAGCATATCACCCATCCGAGGCTCCTGATGGCCTGTTGCTCTCCTCCGTCTGATCTTCTGGTGGTGGTGAAGGTCCCCTGTTGGTGCCATGTCCACGCCGCCATGCCATGCCGGACTGCCGAGCCGGGCCGGGCCGGGCCACACCGGGCCGCCCTGGGCCGCTGGGGCCGCCGGGGCACCGGGAAGGCGGGAAGCCAGGGTGCCAAGAAGCCGGGTCGAGTAGAGAATTTCGTGGGTTAATATATGTTTTTGCACCAGGTAAAAAACGCCCATGTACCTCCCTTTTGCAGACACTGTCCCTTGCAACACTGGGGGGCTGTTGCATCAACTCTGGTGCTCTGGGGGCTCCTTTTTGGGGGGCCTCTGTGTTGGGTATGTTTCCCCTTCTGCTGTGGATACACCCAACACACCCAAGGCCTTTTCTCCCCCCTCCCTTTCATGCGAGCAGCTGATAGCAGTGTCCACCTAGGGAGGTGTTAAGTTGCGTGTCTTTGAAAGTCCCTTGGCTCTGTGTTGTTATCTTATCTCCATCAGCGGGCAGTTGGGTGCCTCTGTCCCCTCTGAGGGGAGGGGAGCTCCTCTTTGCAACCTTTTGTAACACAGTTCCAAACAGCAGGGAAAAATGTTTAACTCGTAAAACTATAATATTTCAGTCTCTGACACACTGCCAACAGTAACATCAGTGAGGTGCTGGTATAGAAGAGATGTTCATTTTTCCTCCCTTTTCCTATGGATCCAAGAGGATCATAACTGACAGCTGCAGTTTGGCTGAGCAAAATGCAAATCAGAACAGGTATCAGAGTAAAGGAGACAGTGTTGATCAAGGCAAAAAGGGATGGCATCACAGGCCAGTGTTTTGCCTTCTGGAAAGGGCTGCAAGGCTGCAGCAGAGCTGGCTGTGGTAGGAAGCATGTGGAGAGGGAAGTGACAGGAGAAGCAGCTCTGGGAAGATCAGGTGGTTGTCTTTGCCTTTCCCACGGTGTTTTTCACAACTGTTATCTGATACTTTTTTTTTTTGTTACACATGATTAAATTATTTCACTGAAGTCTGATAATTGTAGCCACACACCTATGATTTGTCTAGTCTAATTTTACAGGCTGTTAATTGTAAGGGAGTTAGAGCTGGTTAGAGAAGAGTTATTGAATGCTGATGGAATATGTCCTGGTTTAAGACCCGAGTTGTTCCTATATTAGCTGTCTGGCTGACAGGAGAGCATAAAAGTATTTCCGGGCTAAGTGGAGGGGTTTTTGGAAGTAAGCACCAGGGAAGCTTTCACTTCCATGCAGGTCTCTAAAGGAAGACAAATAAGGGTTCTCTGAAACTCCATGGTGATATTTTCTATAGAGACGGTGGTTAAATTGATTTTTCTTCTTTTTTTTTCTTTGTTGAGACCGAAATAATTAGGTGAAAAATAAAGGTGGAAAAAGCATCCTGCAGAGGAGGAGGTGAGGTTTGCTAGACAAAGCCATCCAGTGGTTACTGCTCACTGCTCTTGCTGCTCATGGACTCCAAGTTCTCAGTCACAAAGGGGTTTGGTGCCTGCTGCAGGACCTGGTCACCTCGCTGGGCTGTGTCTGCTCCCTCCTGAGCAGAGAAGGAAAGAGTTGGTTGCTATTGAGTCAGAAAAGTAAAGGGAATGGTCCCCTTGAACAGAAGGAAGTCAGGTTGCCCATGAGAAAATTGCTTGTGTTGTTGAACAGCAGAGGCCAACAAAGGTGGTGGATGGTCTGGAAAAGCACTGCCAGAAGTAGTGACTCAAGTAAAGCCTGACTGAATGAAGTGTGTGAGCCCAACCAGGTGTTGAGAGCATGGTGACCCCGGCTGTGCCTGGGATGCACAAAGGACAGCCAAGAAACAGCTCTCAACTGCTGCTGGCATGCTACACTTGTGAGGAGATGTGAACCTTTTTTAAGCAAAGTGTTCTGTGGATTAGTGCTGAATTTATTAAATTTTCTTACCCTCCAAAAAAAATTTCACTTTAAAATCCAGAAGACTTTGTTTTGTCACATTCTAAATATTTTTATATTTACGTATAATTTTAAAAGATGAAAACCACTGAGTTTGGACGGCAGCTTTCACTTGATCACTATATGCAGTTTCTCTATTTCCCCATAAAAAACACCTGACCAATAAAAAATGTTTCATATTAACCTAAAATACTCTCTTCCCTGTATTCCCTAGTTTGGTAAATAAACAAAAATCATAATTTCCATTGTGAAGCTTTAGTTTAATGCCCATTTTCCTCTTGAAGATGTTACCTTTGAACTTTGTCATCTGCTGTATTCAGAGAGCTGGCATTATAAACTTTTCAGAAGGTATTACAGAATCCACACTGGAGGTACATATTTATTAGGAAAACAGCTACCTTGTCATCATCATGTGACAGTGCAGGAAGTTTGCATTGTGAGGAAGCATAAAGACCAGTGAGAGGGCTGAAGATTTTAATGTGGGTAGAGGTGTACAGTCAATGTTGGTAAAGAAATGTGGCAAAGTAGACAAGCCCAGTGGAGATTTCTCCTGCTGTTGCACCCTTGTCAGGGAGAGGAGACAAAGGATTAAATAATCCTTTACTTCAATAGCTGAACCTAATTTTACAGCTTCTAAAATATCTTCATAGTGCATATACTGTGTGTTCAGCCACAAGCACAATCCTGTTATTAAAATGCAACTTCATTGCACCTGGCAGTTACACGGCTGCATTGCTCATCTTTTCTGAAACTCTTAAGGGCACTTCTAATGTTGGGTTTTTTTTTTCCTTAAGAGCTTGTTTCTAATTTTAAAAATATTCCAAGGAATGCTGATCTTATCAAAAGCTAGTGGGATTTTTGGGCTCTAAATCACCAAAGTGCTTGCTGTAAGTTTGTTCCTTGCCAATATCTAAACTCCAGCACATGAAAAGTGAGTCCAAACCCAGTAATGAGAAGGCAGAGAAAATGAATGTGCATTTGATCACTTTTTTACTATTCTTTTCTTTTATGCTGCCCTTGTAGACCATTTTTGGTTCTTCTATGGATCCAGTTAATCAATCTTTACACATTTGGAGTTTGCAATGTTGCACCTTCAATGGCTGTAGAACGAGTTTAGTTCTTCAGGTGTGAAGCTGAAGGGAGTAAGGGGACAAGTGGTGTGTGTGCCACAGAAGCAAGCAGTTAAGCCCAGCTTCTCTTAAGAAAAGCAAAAACTGGGCAGTTTTGTTTTGTTTTGTTTTTTTCTCATCACTTTTTGTTTGCCTGTTTCTTTTGAAGAGAAGAAGTACAAGACAGGACATCAGGTCAGAAAAGATAATTTTCTCTGTTAGCTGGAATAGAAAAGATTGGGTGACACCTCCTCTTTGCCAACACCACATGAAACAAGTAGCAGTAACAGACTCAGTAGGCCACATTTCCCCATTTTCAGTGTAACTGCTCATTTTAAGTTGTTGCTTTAATAAGAAGATGGATTTTTCATAATGCTTAAAAGGAGTTAAAGCATGAAGGCACTTAAAAAAATCAGATGTCAAGTCTTTAACTAACGGGATTAGAAAGTAGAGACCCTTTAAAGACGGCTTGGTCTAAGTGATCCAGTAGCCATAAAGATCTTATTATGGGTCAACAGTTTATTTTGTGAACAATAGTGCCTTTTGAAGAACTCACACAATCAAAATTAAGATTTGTGCAAAGTGCTTAATTTTATTGAAGTGCCGTAATATAAATGCATGAGCTTCCCTTAGCCAGGTGTGTGTGCTTATGTCTGTACTTTTCTAGAATGTGGGCTCTTTTGCATCTTTAATAAAAGACAAATTCCGTGGATTTTCTTGTTCCAAAACAGCATTTTTATCATCTTTGTGATCCAATGAATGCCATCCCTTCAGGACTATTTTTATAGAAGCAAGAGGAGAAGGGGGAAAAGTCACCACAATTAAAAAAGCTCATGCTTTAGTATTTAAAAATGTTGTAATGTTTCTTTAACTCAGATTCAGCTATGGGCTAAGGGCCATTTCTGTTATGTTAGACTGTAAAAGGCAGGGTTTTGGTAAAGATTTGAGCATTTGAAAACATAAGGTTTTATAGAAAACACTGCATCTTTATTGCCTTCAGTGTTGGTGAAAGTCTAGATGCCTTATGGGAAACGTAAGAAGCTGCTGAGGAGATGTGAATATTCTCCTAAATATTCTAAGGTCAAATTTCACCCATAAATTCTCCATTGACTCTTAAAGGATCTTTCTCTGTGGTGTCTAGGGCCTGATCCAAAGGTATTCAAATAAATTGAAATCCTTGCATTGATTTCCAAAACCTTTACATCACATCCTAAGTACTTTACTCTTTAACATATCTGATTTTGGTTGATTTCTCACTGAAATCAATGGGGACTTTCCCAGGCTAATGAGAATTTTCCCTTTTACCTCCCAAGAGTGTTACAGATACCTTTGGAAGGTATCTGGTTTTGTTGTCCTTGCTTTTGAGCTGAGTCCCACCTCCAGGGCCATGCACTTGACCCAGTTTATGCTGATTTCGGGATTTGGGCATGAGGTGCAGAAGGGGGAAGTGCAGAAGGTGCAGTGCAGGTGTGGTACCCATCCCTTGGCATTCGGGGTCCTGATCAGCTCTCACGGTGATCCCACACTGTGGTGACACCATATCCCAGCCAGCAGGATCTCATGGGCTGGTGCTGCTGCAGCTTCCTGACTCTTGAAGGGCACAAGCTGTCAGAAGCTGATGGGAGCAAGAGGCACATTTGGATCTGCTGTTTCCCGCAGGAATGTTCTGGGGGACTTGCAGACAACCACTATAATCTGACTGTGGAGCGGTTTCTGGAATTAGCCCATTTTTCAACCTCACAGCTGATGAGGTCAGGAAGAATGGTGACTCTAGGTCTATGAGTAGATCCTCCTGGCAGAGTTTTCATGACATTAAGTCAGGGTGACATAATGGTGAATCCAACATCAGGAGACCCACCTCCCTGAGAGCTCCTGGGCTGCTCAGGGTAGACAGAGGTTGCTGTACCTGCATTTGCAACTTCCTACTGGGACTGTAAAACTTTCAGGAGACCTGTGAAGGGGGGATGTTTCTAATCCCAGCAATGACTGGATTGCGTAATTGCTGTTAATTTGAGCTTTCTGAAGTGCCTGGGCCAAGGAATAACCTGTACATTCCCAGAGGGATGCTGATTCCAAGCCTTCTCTGAAGTCTACAAGAGGAACTGACCCCGAGTTAGCTGAGTCCCTCGGGTGTGATATGTTTTGCTAGAAAGACAGCTCTCTTGCAGACAGGCAAAGAGCCAAACCTGACTGAAATGTTCAACAGGACTTAGATTAAGCCTACAAATCCTGATTCTGCAAAGATTTAAGCTTGTACATAACTTTACATATGTGAATACTCTCATCAAGGTAAAATGAAATAAGATAATGTACAAATAACAAATTAAAATAATGCACCTGCTCAAGTCTTAGCAGTATTGAGGCTGTCATGACCTGGATAAAAATGTGGAAGAGAAAAGGTGACTTTCTCAGAGCTATTAAGGCACTATTTCAGAAACCTAGCCAATGACAACTGTATTTACATGGACTATGCAAAATCTAAATGAATGGGAGTGTTTATTCATCCATGTCATGTATTTGGGTCAATAAGGGATCCCACAGAGCTTCAAGGGTTTAGCTTTTCTATTCTACTCAAAAAAGCACCTGAAAATATCAGTTTTACAGTCTGATCCTAGTGCAATCACTGGATGTTTTTACTGTAGAGAGACTTCAGGATTTGGATTGCAGGCCTTATTAAAAATAGGCCCAAATTGAAGGAAAAAACAGTGTGACAGACTGAGTGAAAGGCTTGCAATGCTGCAAGGGCTTCCTTGTGGTGTGAAGAGTCAGTTCTTCTCCAAAATAAGGATAGGAAGAGGTTAAATAAAATCTTTTGGGGGAAAAAACAAGTCTTGTGCTAAAACAAGTCACACCTCTGAGCTGAGGTGTGAGGGTGACATATGCTTGTGCTTGCAATGACTGCTGGCCACCTGTCCTGCCATCTCCCCTCTACCTTCAGCCCTGAGCTTCAGTCACTGGGCTCCTCTCAGCTGCCACTGGAAACCAGTGTATCCCTGCTCCTCTAACAGGTGGCAAAACTGTGGAAGCAGGAAGTGGTGGAAGCAGCACCCTTGTTTAGCACACTTTTTACCTCACCTTTCCTCTGGTGTTTGAGGGCCCCAAGTCTCCCTTGGAACCCACAGCGTTTCTAGGGATGGCATCCCCTTCAACATGCTCTTCTGCTCCTTGCTTGGGTCTGATCCCTGTATTTGGGTTTTCAGAGGTCATCACTGGTCATCACTGCACTGGTAAAGAAACTGGAGAGGGGGAAACCCTCCCTGTGCCAGCAGCCAGCAAAGCGTGTGTGCCGGTGGAGCTCTGACTGGGGCCAAGCCAGAGATGAACTGGGAGTGCTGGAGCAACTCTGTGTGCAGGGCAGATCTTATTGCTAAGGTGCAATCATCTTCCTTAAGCTTAAGAAGCCCTCTGCTTCATCAAGCACTGCCAAACCAGGATTAATTAGGAAGGCAGCACTGTGCCAGACACAGCCAACATTCACACTCACTGGCAGCATTTTAAGGTGTCTGCTCTGGGTCTTATCAAAGCCAAACTCTTTTTCAAAGTTGGAGAACTCTTTATCCTGTAGTTCCCAGACCTAGAGGAGCAAGAGGACAAAGCTGACCTTGCACAGCTGGCCCAGTGTTACCAGCCAGACTTGAGGCTATCTTTCTTGGCCTCACCAGTCTCAAGCCTTGAGGGAGGAAATGGAGCTCACCAAGCAACAGGTGACACTCCTAGGGTGCATTTGCTGGAAACAGAAGCCACACAAAGGAATAATCCAATGGGGCAGTCTGGTCCAAGGCCTAGATTTGGGAAGCCAAATATTACTCTGCAGTAGAGACTCAATTGAGGAAGTGAAACATCTCCTTTTAGATCAGGGTCCTGGAGAGACTCTGTGCAATTCCTGTCCCAGGAACAACCTGTGCTATTTGAGAAACCTAAGCCAGGAACATGGCTTTTGGTGTCCATATCTACCATCAAGAAGCAGTACTTGGGGAAATCAAAGTCAAAGAAAATCCATCGCCTAGGCTGAAGGATCCTGGGGAGCTCCATGGACAAAGAGCCTTGTTCCCAGGAGGTGTAGCTGTAGGAGAGCGGTCGGGTGCTCCGTGCTGGGGTAAGTACCTACATACAATATGATACAGTACAGGCCAGTACATACAGGGAACAAGTCAAAATCCAGAGGGTAAGGCTTCTGCTGTTGTTTTTGCAGAAAAGGATCACCTGGGGGGTTCTGTTTATGGTGGCATTGTATGACATCATGTGGGGTCCAGAACTCAGGGGGAGGGAGCAGATTTATTGGGATATTGAAGTCTAACAGAAATGAGAAGAACACTCATCTCCATGGCATTCTTCATAAATAGATCACAAATAGAAACATGTCACTCATGCTAAATGTAGGGAAAGAAGGTGAAATGGCTTCTTCCAAGTCACCGAGCCAGGCAGCAGAGAGGTCCCTTGGTAATGGGCTATGGCTGCCCAGTGCTCTGTCCTCTAGGATAGACCAAAGAGATCCAGGGGAGAAAAATGTTTCCATTCAACTCACAGTGACAGGATTGTTAATGATACCTTTCTTTTAAAATAAATCTTTTTGTTAAGAGGGGAGACTGTCACAGTGAGAAAGTTCTGCTCTGTCCCAATTATTTGTATATATTTGCAATTACTGTTCACCCAGGCACATACATATATACGCACTCATGGCTTATTAGTGGCCTCAGAGCCACAGAATCACTCTTGTAAATATCTCCTTAGGCACAAAAGCAATAGTTACAAAAATAAGAAAAAAATATTTTCTTGCATTTGCTATTCATTTTCTGTAGAGAGACACTTTCAAACTACAAAATGCTATTAGATATTTTAGAGAAAATAACCTACCAAATATGTGTGTTTGTTTTAGACAGAAATTCTTCAGGACCAGAAGTATGAGCAGCTGGTAAACTATTGATTATTTCCCCCTACATTTCTAACAATGTACTCAAATTATTTTAGCACTTTAAAAATGCTCTGCTGAAACAGCCTATGTGTCAGCAAATTTAGAATTCTACAGATGTCCTGGAACATAGAAGTAGTGATGGGGGGAAAAGAAAAAGAGAATTTAGAGGTAAAGAGAGGGAGAATAAAAATCCCTTTAAGGGACACACAAAGAGAAAGTTAACAGATAGGAGTCCTTACAGTAAAGGGGTTTGTAGATTTACAGGGATCTGAAGAGCAAGTTGTTTATAATAACACAAATAATTTTGGGTGTCTGTGAGCTGAGGGAAAGCTGAGGATGAGGAGATTAAAAGATGGGAGGGGGGATTGGGGAGCAGAAGAGCTCTCCTTTCCCTATCCTCTCTGAGGGCCAAACATATTGCAAGCAGGCCAGAAGCCCCTGTTGTCCCTCCACTAAAGTCACCATGCCAGAGGCGGACAGTGTTATAAACGGGAACGCGCTCCTGATACAAAGTGATTTCAGCTGTTATTGTGTGGCCTAAAGCACAGGGGATCGCGGGTAGAGCACACACCGAGGTCGGGGGAAAGCAGAGCAGGAGCGCACCTGGTCAGCGCCAAGTGGTGCTGCAGAGCTGGTGCTGAATCTTCCTCTTGGAGAAGGGATGTTCCCGAAATGTTCAATGTTGAGCAGCACACCACTGACCTCGATGTTCCCCTTGTTATACCATTTTTTGTCCTTTTGGATTGGTCTCTGGTTGGATCCTTTATTTGCAAGAAGATTAAGGCAGTGATTGGTCCTTAGAGTCCCATCGAGGCAGGCTTGTTTGCTTGGGGGGGGGGGGGGGGGGCATTTTATTTAGGGGTAATACGGTAAGTTAAGTACTGTATTTTCTTCAACTTACAACTCCTATAATAACCAAACTTTTTAACAGTGCATGAGTTATCAACAAAACAATTATTAACTGTCTAAGATTACTACCATTAACAGTATAACAATTTCTAACCTATTTTTGACAACAGGATAGAAAAATACTGCTAGTTTGGGAACAAGTATGGGGTTTGTGGCCTCAGCTGTCCATGTTTAGACCATTTGTAGATTGTTTTGGAGGATACACCTTTCCAAAGATCTCCCACTTAAAGGGCAGTCTCTAACTAAAACTATATGACTTTTTAAATTCAGTGGAGCGTTCTTAAGAAAAGACTGGTTTCATGGTGGTTTTGAACAACACCTGGCACAAATATGATCTTTTGATTTCCTTCAGTGTGAATATTTAATCGAAGTAACTGCAAATCTGGATCCTGTTTTTGGGAGACCTTGGCTGTGCTCTACATTTTAATCCTGTATCTTGTTGTGTTCCCCCACAAGTGAAATCGTGCAGATAGGTAAGTTTAAGCACCCAAAATTTTTCATTTTCCTTGAGTATACCAGTGTTGGGGATTAGGTTTCCTCAAAGTAATTTCTTCCCATTTGTTGTCGAGAAGACTGGGGATGGGGGGGGAGGAGGGGAGAGGGAAGAGGGGAGAGGGGAAGGGCTTTCTAGGTGAAATAGTGGCAATTAAGAGACAAAAGCACCTTGACATACCACTGAAAGGGAATGGACTTTTGGCAATCTTTTAGCTGGGGGTAGGCAGTCTTTGCCCGGTTTGGAGGGGAGACGGTTGCGGTTGTTGGTGCTGGATTTCTCCTGCCCAGGGGGCCCAGTGCTGCTGTGGAATTCTTCTTGCTGCCTGTTGGTAAGCCTGCTGCTTGCAGGAGCTGATGGCTGAGTGGGAGTTTTCAGCACCTGCCATTGCAGGGAGATCCTCAACATCTGTGTGGGTGTTTCAAGGGAAGACTGAGTCTACCACCTCCTCCCTCACTCCAGAGAGAGGGTCCCAGCTGCTGGTTGACTGGAGCCTCAGCAACTGCCATTGCCAGGATACTGCCCCGGACATGTGAGAGCCTGAGGCAACCAAGCCCCACCTTCTCTCTCTTCCCAAGGCTGCCATTAATCCCGGGGGAGACTGAGGGCTTGCACTGCAGCCCCCTCGTGAGCCATGGGGCCCCTCTGCCCCGCCTGAGCCAGCAGCGTTCCCCCGCTTGTGGCATAGCACCAAAGGGGAAATTTGCTCTACAGGTGGGAAAATTCTGTTATTGTTTTTGTTGCTGTTGTAGTTTGTTCTGTTTTATATATATATTGGCTAGTAAAGACTATTATCCTTTTTCCCATATTTTTGTCTGGAAGCCCCATAATTTTGGAGTTATTATAATTTGGAGGGAGGGGGTCATCTTTCCATTCCAGGAAGGTTCCCACCTTCCTTGGCAGACATCTGTCTTTTATACCAGGACAACCAGAAACAATTGGAGGTTATGAACAACCTGCACCCTTGGTCATAGCTCCAAATCCTCTCCCAGCCAGCTCTGGCTCCAAAAGTTCCCCCCACCTCTGTTTCCTCCCAGAATTTTTAAAAAGATTTTTTCTCCTGACAGTCTTGGCTTTTCTGGTTTTATCTACTACTTTCCAGTGTGCCTGAGGAAAAAATCCTTTCTCCTCACATCTGGGTGGAGCTGGAAGCAGGAGAGAAGAGTGAAGGTGAGGATGGTGAATGATGCTTCCCTAGAAGATCTCACTAGTGATGCCTGGAAACAGGAAGACTGGAGTTCAGCCTGGCTGTGCTGCTCTGAGGTGTCTGCTGACTTTGAGTCCTGCCAGGATTTCCTTGTGTAGTTGAGAAGTCTTTCCCTTCATTGTGATTCACACTTGGATGAGAAAATTTTGAATTTTAATACGAACATTTTATGACCAAAGGCTGTCTTGAGGATTTTCATGCGACTGCCTTTTTTTCAGGAGCATAGTGAGGTGAAGAAATTATTCTGTATTTGGAAAATCAAGGAATAGGTTGATTTCTAGTTGCCTGTAATCTAACTGTGTGACAGCAGCATGAGGGCCATCTGGAAGGACAGAGTATCCCCAAGAATGTGTCATTCCCAAGCTCCATAAGGAGATGGAAAGGTGGCAGTGCTGTCACCACTGCATAAACTTCCTTGGAGCAGGAATACATCAGGTGTGAAATCGGGCTAAGTACAGTTTCCCAGACAAGATGAAGAAGGAGAATGCAGGGACACAAGAAAAACTAGGATTGCACCAAAGGGGAATTGCTGTGGCTATTCCTGGGACTGTGATGTTACCAAAATAATGGAGGTTGGTTGTTTTCCCTTACAGGCAGTTCTGTATTTAATTTGCGAAGCTCCCAATGAGATCCTTGTGCTCTGGCACTTTTAATAGACAGACAGAGCACAGGGATTTGCTGTTCCTTTAAGGAGATAGAAAAGATATGAATCCCACTTTTTGGACTGGCTGCAGTTACCCCTCTGCTCCAATTGGCTCCTACCCTGCAATATTTAAACTGTTTTGCAAGCAACAACAACAAAAAAGTGACTTCAGCTCTTTGTAGCTGTTGGCTGGTCCACATGAGTGCACATGATCCCATTCTCCTTTTATTGGAGGGGTAAATAGATTTTTGAGGTGAAGATGACACTCTGGTCTTCAGATGTGTATTTTCCATGCCATTCACCTCCTATCACTGATTTTCAGCAATTTTTGCAAGGAGATTTAACTGTGCATATGATTAAATGGGTAAGATTTTGGAGTATTCCTCTGATCATTTATTTTTCCTTCACTAGTCCCAGGGAGAGCAGAGTTTAAATAGCAAATTGACATCTGCCACAGAGTCACATAGGGCCTGTCTATAATTTGATTGATGTCTATAGCCCCTACACTTGTAGAGTCTTCAGAAGGACTGTAATTACAGTACCAGAGTCTTGCTTTCCTCCTGGACTGAATCTGGAGTCACATCACAGAACTTGCCTGATGGAATAAGAAGTAATCACTGCTTCCCACTACTCAGGCAGGGCTTCCAGTCAAGTTTAAGACAGGTTGGAAGAGTTCCAGGTTTGTGAACATGGAGAAGATGGCTTCTGTCCATGTATAGCTAGAGTATTGTCACATGGCAATGGAATATAAAGTTGATACAGTATCTTTGTTCAGAATTATTGAAAAAACAGGGTTTTGCTACGTGAAATTTTGTTTCCTGAAATTTTGAAAAGAAATAGCTAAATGCAGAAGACATTAAGACTTTTAAAGACTTTTCTTTGATAGACTTTTGTCTTAGCTTGCTTAGAACTCAAGGAAGAAAGCTAAACTTGAATAAAAACAAATATGTGAAAGTATGTCAACAACTAAGACAACTTTGGTAGCACATATCTCAGTGTTCAAAAAGCCTGCAGGCTGAGATGGTCAGCAAGAGCTTCTGGCACCTGAAACACATTTAAAACTGGCCTAAACATGGCAACTTTGGGTTCAAAGGCATCATCTGGAAAATGTTTTGATTTGCTAGTTTGTGCTGGTTTGAAAGTAAACAAGTGGGAGAAATTAACCCCACACAATTACTTTGGAGGATTACAGGTCGGAGTTACAATTAAATAGAAATATTACATTAAATGCAATGATACGCAGAAAAACTGGCTTAAACGCACAAATTCAGAGTACAACCTGGCATCCTGTTGGTCAGAGTGGTGGTTGCAGTCCTGTCAAATAGTGGTTGCAGTCAAAACAAGTGGTCCTCTGAAAGTTCTGATCCTCCTCTGTATCCATTCCATGGCTGTGGTATTCCAAGGCCTCAATTATATATGGTCAGGTTCAGGTGGGAACGCTCAATACCTCTGCCAGGGCAGGGAGTTTCACAATGGACTGATGTAATATTGTGAGTCATAGGATATTTTTGGGAGTTCTTGATGGTCTTAAGTGGTTGCAGTGGCTCATTATGCTGGTACTGTTGAGCAATTATGGTCCATTAGCAGAGATGACCCCCTCTCAGCATTGGTAACTGTGCTGGTGTTTCCTCAGAGGCAATTATCATGTCTGAGTCATTTGTGAAAACAAAGAAACTCGCAGGGTTTGCATCTTCCTTATCTCATATAACACCCAGCCTGTAGCCTGAGGGGTTGGGTGTGCACTAGGCAGCTACTGTGAATGACCCATCATTAACAGTTTGTCAGAAATGGCATAGAGGGGAGTAGAAGACACGATTTGGTTACACCCCATATTGACACTATCCTTCTGTAATCCAGGACATAATTTCATATGAATAAATTCACACTGACATCACACCACATTCCATGAGGTGGGGGGTGCTGCCATCACAACCCTGACCAAACTCCCACTGTGATGCAGCTACTCTTTGGCTTGAGAGAAGACAAGCAACATGGTTGTGCTGGCAGAGCAGCGTGAAAACATGCTCTGCAGTGTGCACAAGGCTTTCAGGCATTGCTCTGATCACACTTTGGTTGTATCTGCCTTTTTTGGGTCAGGGCCTGAAATGCCCTTCACATGCTCCTCAAAGGGACCAGTCCTCTCACAGAAAGAGGAAGATGTTTTGCCAGCTGAGAAACTCCTGACTTTCTGTGACACTGGACAAATGTGGAGTGCAAATGGTAGGTATATCTAACATATTTTTAAAAGGCTTGTGTTTTCACCTGGTTATACTGCAGTGCTCCAGGGCCAGTCCTGAGCCCCTCTTTGTCTGGTGCAGTGCCCAAAGGTGGAGGGAGCAGGTGCCTTCTGTTTCTGCCAGTCTAACCACAGCAGACAGTGTTGTCTCAAACCAACATGCAAGAAAGCTTTTGAAATTATCCTGCCTGTTCTAGTGATGCAGAAACCAAAGTAAAATGCTCTTAGTAGGAGATTATGATATTCCAAGGAGAGGATTTGAGAATTTCTCACTTGGTGATGGTCAGTGATGCAGCATTCTCTGGGGAGTAATCAACTGACAGGAAATGCTCACTCACTCATTTCTGCAGAGAAAATGAATAAAAGAGAGAGTTTGTATATCCCTAGTTTGTTTCTTTCTTTTTTTCCTATTTTTATTTTATTTTAATAAGATGTGCCAGAGAAAATAAACTCTTTCTCCATTCCTAATCTCTCAATGTGATATAAATACCACCTCAAAATTTGGCATTGTTAATTAATATGTACTTTCCATTACCTTCCTTTTGGAGAGCTCATTATCTCAAGGAATGTAACTCTTCATTCAAACATTTCATTTTGTAGCAGGAGAAAGAGATGGAGGCATGGAAGAACTACTTTAACTGGATTGTGTGACAATGGCTGTGGTAATAATTGTCTGGGAGAATTATATGAAGGTAACAAAAGGACTCACAAAATGAATACATTACAAAGACTCTTTTATGACTGAAAAATACTCTCTCTCAAAAGAGAGAGAAGTAGGAGTTGGATGATTTTGTAAGAAAATGCAAAGATTACACTGAAGTTTGTCTTGGCACAGGGAAGATGTTTTCTTAGGATTGCTGGAGGAAAATTTACACTCTGTTCCATTGTTTCCGTATCCCTATTTCCACAGCACAAGTTCCTTGTCCTGCCCTAGTAGCAGTGAGAGGCTAGGCTGGTCAGCCTAACCCAGGCTCTGACAATTCTGCTGCCAGAGTGCTCATCAAGCGGAGCAGCTCTGTGAGTGCTTCGGCTGCTGTGCCAGTCTGATTTATCTCTGCACAGAGAGCTCATGCCCAGTTAATTTCAGCAGTTGAGGCTCACTGCCAGTAGGATCCAGTTGTGCAAGCAGGGTAATCCAGGATGGGGTCAATACATGGAAGATTAAGAGGCAGGCAGAGAGGCAGAGGGGGTAACTAGTTATTCTGAGCACTCATCACCATGACTGCTATCTATTTCTAGATCTATCATACACACACTTATTTCCAGAGCATGCAAAGGACTGGTCTACTGGGTAAAAAAATGGGGGTTTGCCTCTTTAAAAAATATGAGAGACTCTTTATTGGACCCACTTGACAAGTAGATTCAAGCTTATTAGTTTACTCTTAACTCTAAGTTGTAATAATGAGAAGTCTCTTTTTCTTATCACTTATTTCAGCTAAAAGGTTGCACTTGCTGTCACCATTTGGAATGCTGTTGATATTTGTACTGAACACTGTGTTCAGAAATTTTTATTTTTGTCACGAAAGTACAGCTGTGTCTTGAAGGTGGTACAGAATTAGAATAAGCTATAATGAGGTGCTTTAGGTTGCTAATACACATTATACTCAGCAGCACCTTGGCATGTGGAAATGTGCAACTTTACACATCTGGACAACAGGAACCAACAAAAAAGAGATCTAAATTATTTTAATGTTAACAAGGGAAATGTCATCATCAATGAAACAGGTTATTTCTTTCTGTAGTTGGTGACTCCCCAGATGATCATCTTTCCATGGCTAGTGTTAATGTTAATCACTTCAAAGGCATGGGAATGTGGGAGGGGAAAAAATCTGCTTTAAAAAGCAATTTATTTTTCTTAGGGGGTAGTGGTTGGCTGGATCAGTTTCTGACTTGGCCAGACACATAACCATGAGTGCCACTGCTGCAGGGAAGGTGCTGGTGGAGAACAGGGCGTGTGAAGGGAAGCAGGAGAAAAAACAGAGCATGGACATTCCAGCATCATCTCTCCAGTGGAGGGGCCTCTCTGAAGTGCAGCCATTCCTCAATTCTGCAAGCCCAGTACAGCCTTTTATGAACAATGCTAGGTTGACAAACTGTCATGGTTTGACACTGACCAAACACCAGGCACCCCCAAAGCCACTCACTCACCCTCCCCTGCAACATCAGAGGAGAGAAAAATTTAATGAAAGGTTCCTAAGTTGAGATAAGGACCAGGAGAAAAACACTCCAAGGGCAAAACAGGCTCATCTTAGAGATATTAAGTGAATTTATTACTAAAAAAATCAGAGGAGGATAATGAGAAGTAAAATAAGCCCTTAAAAAAATATTCTCTTCCCCCAATCCCTCCCTCCTTCCCATCAACAGCACAGGGAGACAGGGCATGGGGGCTTTGGTCAGTTCGTCACCCAAGGTTTTCTTCTGCTGTGCAGGGAGATAAGTTCCCCTGTGAGACCATGGAGTCCCTTCCCACAGTAGACAGTTCTCCGTGAACTTCTCCAGTGTGGTCCCAATCTCACAAGCAGCAGTCCTCCCAAACTGCTACAACATTAATTCCTCCCATGGGTACACAGTTCCCCCACAACTGCTGCAGCGTGAGTCCCTCCCACGGGCAAAAAGTCCTCCCAAAACTGCTGTGGCATGGGTCACTCCTCCATAGGGTGCAGTCCTCCAAGGACAGGCTGCTCCAGCCTGGGAGCAGAGCCCCCTCTCTCCACCAGGTCTCCCANGATAAGTTCCCCTGTGAGACCATGGAGTCCCTTCCCACAGTAGACAGTTCTCCGTGAACTTCTCCAGTGTGGTCCCAATCTCACAAGCAGCAGTCCTCCCAAACTGCTACAACATTAATTCCTCCCATGGGTACACAGTTCCCCCACAACTGCTGCAGCGTGAGTCCCTCCCACGGGCAAAAAGTCCTCCCAAAACTGCTGTGGCATGGGTCACTCCTCCATAGGGTGCAGTCCTCCAAGGACAGGCTGCTCCAGCCTGGGAGCAGAGCCCCCTCTCTCCACCAGGTCTCCCAGTGGATCACAGCCTCTTCCGGGCATCCACCTCCTCTGGCATGGGCATCACCCCCACGGTCTGCGGGTGGATCTCTGCATCCCCCGTGGATCCCCATGGGCTGCAGGGGCACAGCTGCTTCACCATGGTCATCACCATGGCCTGCAGAGGCATCTCGGCTCTGGTGCCTGGAATACCTCCTCCCCCTCATTCTGCACTGACCTCGGTGTCACCATGTTGTTTCCCTTACATGTTCTCACCCCCTCCTCTTCTCTGTCTGGAACTAAAACTGCCCCACAACCTTTGTTTTGATTTTCTTCTTAAATATTTTTATCACAGAGGCATTACCACCATCTCTGATTGGCCCAGCCTTGGCCAGCAGCATGTCCATCTTCAGAGCCATCAGGGATTGGTTTTGGCGGACATGGTGGAAGCTTCCAGCAGCTCCTCACAGAAGCCACCTCTGTGACCCCCCACTACCAAAAACTAGGCTGTGCGAAACCAACACACAAAGGTTAAAGAACAGCCAGCAAGCAGAGCAGTCTGCTGAAGGTTAACAAGAAGCTCTGAGTAAAATGGCTGTTCAGGATGTCTCAGGCAGCATTAAGTATCGTTTAGACTTTAATTTGGAAGTGTCCTGTTCAGGCAGACATCTAGATTCTCTCTTTGATGCAACTGTGGATGATAGAAATACTGAAGTCCATTTCCCTATGGATTTTGTGGCCCATCCTTTCCCACAATCCCACTCCAATGACCCTCAATTCCTGTTCTGTTTCCCTGCTGCAACATGCCTTTGCCTCATAGGGAGATGATTTCCCAGTAGTGTGTTCAGTGCTTCCCCTCACAGCAGTCTGTGGTTGGAGCAGTGTGGTCACTGCCACATCACTATACTCCACAGACAGACCCTGGCTTTGGTGTGTGACTGATTGAGTCACTGAAGTTGGCTGGGAAACAGAAGAAAGCCTAGGGATCATATATATTATCATAGAATTACTTCGGTTGGAAAAGACCTCTAAGATTAGCGAGTCTAACCAATCACCAGCTTGATAACCAGACCAGAGCACTGAGTGCCACATCCAATAGTTCCTTAGACACCTCCAGGGATGGGGACTCCACCACATTCCCTTCCAAAGCCTGACAACCCTTTCCATGAAGAAATTCCTCCTGATTCCCCTAACATAAACCTTCCCTGGTAAAACTTGAGGTGCCATATCTTTTTGTCCTGGGAGCAGAGCCTGAGCCCTACCTGGCTGCACCCTCGTGTCAGGGAGTTGTAAGAGAGAGAGAAGGTCCCCCCTGAGTCTCATTTTGTCCAGCTCCCTCAGCTGCTCCTCATATGCCTTACTCTCTAGACTCTTCTCCAGCTTTGTCCCCTGCAAGCAGGTTAACATCAGGAAAAGTGTCTAAGAATGCATTTCAAGCACCAGCAGCATTTTTTACAGTGTATGTGAAATTGAGCAGACCTAATCCCAATCTCACTTTCACTACAAGGTTTGTAATTCTGGTAAAAACCGGGCAGTCCTGGAACGGGGGCAGGTGGTGGTTCCACACACCCAGGGCAGACTGCTGGGTGCTCTTGGGAGCTCTGAGTGGGGCTCTGGGGCTCAAAATCGGTGGGACTCCTCATGGCTCCTTCCGAGCAGGAGACTCCCAGACTCCCAGAGTCTAGTGGTGGTGTGAGCCGCGGGTGGCCCGGCAGTGACCGAGGGGCTGAGCTGCAGAGGATGCTTGTTCAGCTCCTATTCAGGGAGCAAAGAGCACCTTTTCCTGGCTGCTTTCCCAGGGCTGCCTGTTCAGCTCGACAGATGCTCCTTTCTTAACCCTTCCCTTTTCTCCCTGCCCCCCAAACAGATCCTTTCCCCAGTCAAAGCCGGTTTTCCCCAGCCAGTCACTAAATCAGCCGGATGTGGCTCCCTTCCCCCACCTGACAGGGCGACGAGGAGTGCCTGCTGATCAGTCCTTTCATGTAGTCTCTGCCGATTGCTGCTTCGGCCACTAAAACAAAACTAAAAAAAAAAAAAAAGAGAGAGAGAGAGAAAGAAAATGCCCTCAAACCCAGGCTGTCCCCGCATTCCTTGACGTACGTGGCCGGAGCGGAGCCCAAGCCGAGCTGCGGCCGGGCAGGGTGTGCCGGCCCCGGCGGAGACGCGGAGATGTCGGGGTGAATGGTGTACGAGATTCCTGCAGACCTGGAAGGAGGTGGAGCTTGCTGTTCTCGGCTTTCTTTGAGTCGCATGAGTCCTGAGCAAGCCCAGGGCTGAGGTGCCGGTGCGTAAAAGGGGCTGAACTTGGGCGCAATTTGCCGGCGTCGGGTGTAGGACGAAGCACGGCAAGGAGAGAAGCTGGAGCATCCCTCCCCTTCCTCCAACCGCTTCCCTGGTTCCCGTGTCCTCTGGCTGGGCACACTGGCTGTCCTTCCTTCTCCTCTCACCCCACGAAAATACGCATGCTCAGCCGCTTTAATCGGATAAAAGAGGAGGTCTTGAGGAAAATCAAAAGCATGTGGGGAAGGAAGCAGGTTGGACATGTAAAGAGGAAAAGAGCTCTAGAGTTTCACCAGTGAGCCATGAAATGAAAAGTAACAGCTTATATACTGAAGGAAAGGAGAGAGAGTCGTCATCGGGAGTTACGGATCCAAGGTTAACGGTGGGGAGCAATGGGAGCTGGAACTTAAAGTAATTACCAAGGCAAAAGAGAGCGAAAAAAGGAGATCTACACTGTTGCCTTGTGCTGCAATAGCTTGGTAAGAATCACCAGGAAAACTGGCAAATATTAGCAAAATCTTTGCGTGGTCGAGAGTCACTGCCCCTCTCAGTTTAGAAGCACGAGGTTGAGCACCTGATTTACTTTAAAACAAAATAACACAAAACAGAAAACGAACAAAAAAACCTCCCCAGAGGACTTCCAAGAATTTGCATTTTCTGTCCCCACAGTTCCTTGCCCGAGAGGCTGAAAGGAAGAAACCATTTCACTTATTTTTTTTCCTCTAGTTAGAATATAAATACAGAAATAAAGAGCTAAGGAGTGGAAGTAGAGGTGTAGGGGGAAATCGTGCATCAGGATGTAGGTTAAAAATACCAACACCACTGGAGAAAGAACACCCCTTAATTTTTCATTTAGAAATATTAAAATGAATGGGTTAGATGTTGAGAAGAACATTATGTTGTCCTGGCGAAGTGTGATGTTGAACAGTATCAAATCCAAGGAACGAATTTTCTTGCTCCTATTTCACAACCCCATATACAAACACAAAGCAGGGCAGAAGCTTTCCAGCTTGGCAACCCAAGGCTGAGAAGCCACAATTCCCATTGCCCGAGCCCTAATGCACCAAGAGGGGTGACATGTCTGCTCCCTGTCCCAGTTCATCCCACAGCGCGTGCGGACAAGAATTTTCCACAAAGTTGGCCAATGCCCAAAACAGTGAAGCCAAGGAATTTGTGGGAGTGAGCTATTCTGTGGGATTCTCTTTTCCCCTCAAGCCGCACCGCTTGCCACGATGTCCTTAGAAATTGCCCTTGGCCAGTTGCCCTGCAGAGGTACCCTGGGGAGGGTGTCACTGCTGTGGCCCCTTCCTGCAGCTCCCGCACTCCTTTGTTCCACAGCAGTTGTGGCTTGACTACATCTCCCAGCAGGCTGCACTGGGGAAGGGTGGGGAGAAAGGCTTTCCCACCCTTTTTCCTCCCCCATTACATTCCTCCTCAATGAGACAAAAAAACCATACTCACTTTGCTGACACATCATATGCCTTGAGAAGAAAAGAGGTGCAAGGCTGCAAGAAGTCAGCTAAATCCTGAAGTAGGAGGGATGTAGCCCTGAGCTTTGACATCTTAATAAATACATAGAGGAGAGATTTTTTCTTTTGTGTGCGGGGTCGACGGCTGCCTCTGGATATACCACTTACACAACTGTTTCTCCATCACAAACTAAAGCACACGCATGTCTTGCATAATGTTGTTTACTGCCATACAAATGTTTCTTTTCTGGTCCCTGTAGAGTCTACAAATTGCTTTGCTGATCTTCTGGCTTTATCCTTCTGGTACTGCATATATGCAGATCTGAGATCTATGTAAATATGTATAAACAAAATGCATATTTTGTAACAGATTAATTTTTAGTCCCTATGTTTTTATGCTAGGGATAAAGAAGTTTGTTTAATTGATATAATTGGGGTAAAAGTAGTGCTAACAGTGGAAGCTGAAACCTTATCAGCTTTTAGAATTAGAATTGCTGGTTTTAAGTGGTCTCCCTACCCTATACACACTGTTCTCTTAGTTATTCTTTTGATTTCTGCAAAGCAATGCTTGTTTAAATTAAGATGTATCGGTCTCTGGTTTCTAACGAATCTCGGCAACAGAGTTTCTCTTTAAGAAGAGCTTGGAAGTGATGATTGTAACAGGAACGGAGTGCCAATCCTCTGCTCCTCATAGAGATGGTCCCACTCACACACAGAGTGCTGCCCTGTATGCATGTGTTTGGAAACCACATTTGAATAACTAAAGTAAGCTGAGGAGCAGACCTGGCACTCAAATATGTGGGTTTGGGCATATATATGAATGTCTAGGTATTTCTGTATGCATGTAGACATAAATAGCTTTATAAATACCACATTGTCACTGTGTAACAATTGTCTGTGTGATATCATGTCAATATACACAATTGCCTGTGTGATAAGAGAAAAATATAATGTCAATATATAGGATTGAATTTTATTTTAAATTGTAAATTTGATTAACTTCTCTGGCTGATTTGGCAGAGTGAATTATTGTTCCACTGCAGAATTCATCACAATATTTGTCCTTGGTGTCCTAGGATACTATGCCATAATTATTTTATTTTAAATACCTTTACATGTATATATTAAAAAAATACTCACCTGTGCTGCTGATAGTATAACCAATCTGGAGAGAGTAGTTTTAAATCTGTAAGTTTTACATTAATTGTTTTCTGTTCCCATCTGAATTGCAGCAAAGATAACAGTCCAAGCTGTTCCACTCCATTATACCATAACTTTTCCTCTCTGAAGTCTAGGCTTCAACCTTTCTGAGGATTGCTAAAATCTCTTAGCAATCAGTGTTGTTTTCACTGAAATTAAAAAATTATATCAAGGTGGTAGTTTTATATCAACTAAGTAGGGCTTAGATTATTGTTTTTGTTTTTTTTTTTACACATTGTATAACAGAGTTTTGAGCCAGATTTGTGATTTCAAGCCCCAGCCATAAGACGGTGGTGGTAAGGAGGCACCACCACTTAAGGCTCAGAGGGGCCTCTTGGAGTCACATTTTCTTCCCAGATCAATTTTGTTCCTAAGAATAAATGCCCATTTACTCCCAACAACATGTGGCTGCCTCTTTCCTTTTCCAAACACCTCCTCGTACCTTCCATTGAGCGGTGGAGGGATGGTAGCAGGTTGTATCAATCCTCACCTTTCCACTTGTTTCAGTGAAGAAATACCTGGTCTTTCTTTTTTCTGTTTGAATTCCAAGCTCTGATGTGTTTTGTGTGTGTGTGCCTTGAGTTTGCTCTGATTTCTGTGGCTGAGCTGTCATATCAGTCACAATCTGGTCATCTAAACAATGCTCTGTAAAGACATTTGCTAGGACGGTGGCCCTTTATACTCCATTTTTTAATACATCTGTATGCTGGCATTAAATACATCCTTGCTCTTGGACAGGCTCAAGGGCTTCTTCAGCTCTGGGATAGGAACTATGGATTAGAGCCAGATAAAGGATATTTTGCCACATTTGCTAGATGTTGAAGATGTTCTGCCCACAGCAAGGGGATCAGATTAGATGACCTTGAAAGGTCCCTTCCAACCCAAACTATTCTATGATCCTATAAATAGACTGATATTTAGTTGCCCTCTACTAGTTGATTATGTATAAGCAGGAAGAAGGACACATTTTCTAAAAAGCTCGTTGATCTGAATGGATTCAAATTTATAATACTTTGATCTCCCAAAGCTGAATGCAGAACCAAGTAGAAGTTACAGTTTCTCCACTGCAAGCTTCTATATTGCAAGAATTGGTGAACTTGGTTTAAACTGTTTCTTTTGTGGCCTCTGGTAACACCTTTGCCACATATAATTTTTCTGCAGTTCTATATATCTGCAGCCTGCCAAGACAGCTGTTCTATATTTGTGCTCACTGACTTCCTTCCAAGCTCAGTGGGAATACGATATTTCTAAGATGTTGAAGGCTGGTCTCAAATATATTTTTTTTCCTTAAAACATGTGGCTAAAACATTGCTCTTCTTACCCTGTCCTTACTGAACTTCTCTCTAGTTCTGCAAGCATTTTATTAATATTTTTTGTCATTATATAGAATCATCACAGAATCCCTTTGGGTTGGAAGGGACCTTAAAGCTCTTCTCATCCCATCCCCTGCCATGGGCAGGGACACCTTCTACTAGACCAGGTTGCTCCAAGCCCTATCCAACCTGGCCTTGGACACTTCCAGGGATGGGGCAGCCACAGCTTCTCTGGGCAACCTGTGCCAGGGCCTCACTGGCCTCACAGGGAATATGTAAGCTAACCCTACTCTCTCTCAGTATTAAGCCATTTTTCCTTGTCCTGACACTCCAGGCCCTTGTACATAGTGTTTCTCCATCTTTCTTGTCGGCTGCAGAATCCTCTTTCAAAACTGAAGGTATTTCATACTGTAAAACAGATGCCTATGCCTGAAGCAAGATCTCTGGTTGCTCTTCTGATAATGATTACTGCTGGATTCCTGTTAGGTATAATATTTGAACCAATAACTGAGGATGTTTTGCATCAGGTAGATACAAAAATATTGTTAATGGCAAATACATTTTTTAATTTCCTATGGCATTTGAACAAATTAGTGTGGAATGCTTTCAGCAAAGTCAGTTGTGTATTTCAGAGCCTAACATGATAAAGTAAAGAAAAAAAGATTAACCCAAAGCATTGTATCACTGACATCATAACAGATTGACAAAAATTAAGAAATAGAAGGAAAAGACCCATGGGCTCACTTCCAGTCCTGTAGAATCAAGGGAGGGAAAACTTGAACCCCCGTAAAACTTGTTAGCTTGTTTAGCTTGGTTGCGGCAAAGTGATCCTAAAGGGACTCATCACTGAGGGAAAGTGAGGACAGAAAGTTGCTGGACCAGCCCTTTTAATAAGATCAGATTTATTTTTGTGATGTGTTTTTACAGTATATATTTGCAACTGGGAATTTGAGGGAAAACCTTTAGGAACAGAAGCCAGGCAGTACAGGAGACACCTGTCCAAGTCATGTTATTTAGGTCCAAGTTATTTTTCATTATTTTTCGCCTTTAACTTTTGTAATCATGTATTTCCCCAGTAATGCAAATCAGCCAAGGGTGAGATGAAGGAGCCTGGGGACCAGAGGACACAGACATTCCAACAACAAACTCAGGATTGCTGAGCCAGGGCACTCAAACTTCATGAATCATACTGTTCCTGGCTAGTCCTTTGCTCTCAAAGCAAATTTGGGCTTCCTTTTGCTCACTCTTGGATTCTGGTTTTGTCCTATGCCTAGGATATGTTTGCAAGTTTTTCCCCATAGATAAAAGGACTAGACGGGGATTTAAGACCCAGACTAAGGGCATTTGAAAAGCAAGTCAAATGCTAGTCTTGCAAGAATGAAGAAAAAGGTTTCTGCAGAGACATAAAGAGAGTAAAATAGGCATTACAAACATAGGAGGATGAATTGTTTGGCGTCCTTACACAACTCACCTAGTATTTAACTGGGGCAAGAACAGGGAGGCTGATGTTTAGCCCAGAAAAAGACAGGGAAAGCATTTAGGCTGGGAATTTAATGCGGAAAACAGGAAGTATCAGGACATCAGTGGCCTTTTTTGGCTAACTTGCAAAAAGGCTTTGGTAGCTTGGAGAGTCGCATTAAGTTTTTGGCTGTGTGTCACTCTGCTTGTTCTGACCAAGGCAGTGGGGCCATGGCTGGGGCACAGGATGTCCCGTGGGAGACACCACTACACCTGAGAGGCTTTTGTGTTCACTTGGGGAAGGAGCATGAGCATGGTGTGTGTATACCCAGTGTCCATCTCCCTTCTTTTTTTTGACAGCCCTGGTAACTTTGGAAAGCACTCAGAAGCCTTTTGTTTTACCATCTTTTGGGAGAGAGCTCATGAGCCAAGTGAGAATACTTTAATGCCTTACTAGAATGTTAGTGGTCAGGAGAGAAAGCCTCACTCACGCAAGGATTTAATCAATTTTTTTCTGATGGCCTGTTGTGTTTTGTCTTTGCACATCTTTCATTACACTTATGCTTAGTGCAGAGGACTATTTAAGGAACCTCACTATGCTTTTTTAAAGAAGAGAAAAAAACCCTGGGAATGCAGAATGTACTTTTTAATATTCTTTAGAGCTGTTCCCCATGTTAAATCAGACACAATCAATAATTACATTGAACATGGAGACTTTCTATCATAAGTATTATATTTCATTTCATTTTTTTAACCTAGGATTGTACAGCTCCTAGCACAGTTGTCATACTGGGGAACCTATGTGTGTGCTACTTCAGTACTAGGAGATAAATAGCGTACCCTGCTCCAGAGAATGAGTGTATGGACTGCATGAACAATATCCTGTTGCTCAACACTTCTCATATGACTTGCTCAGACCCCCTATTTTGAAGGTGATATTCCCACAGCCTCACTCTGTGGTGCTCTGCAATGTTGCTTTCCAGTGATATTAACAGGAATGGTATTGATCTGAATATATTCCCAGAGTGATCCTTGGAACAAAATTTGTTGAACGAGTGTTATGTACAAATTCACCTCAATGTACAAAAGAAATACAATTCTCTTCTTCAAAGCAGAGTGATAAAAGGATTCTGGGGACTGGATCAGCCTTGCAAGACAGCGAGGCTGGAAGTGAAGGACAACAGCAGCAACAACAAAATTGAAAAACAGGATGGAGATGAAGACAGTAAAGACGTACACTATCTCGGAAGTTTCTGTAATTAAAACCATATTGAATATCTGTGCAAATGATACAAATTGATACAGTTTCAAAAAGACCTTAATGGGACTGCGCTATGGGAGTTCAATATATATTCTGCCCTAGGGCTTTGTTCAGCAGAAATGTTAAGCAGGACTTCTTTGTGCAGGAGCCTGCTGAATACAGTGAAATGGGCTGCTTCATCTTTTCATCCCATTCAGCAGAAATTTGACTGTCCTGTGAAAATATGTCTCAGTACTGCTGGGAACTTTTGCATAGAGCCAAAGAGAGGTGAAGGCTTCATTGTAATGTTCCTCTCACTCCCTGCTGGGTCATTTTCTGTTCATTGCACTATAAAGCCCTGTTGCTTTCTGCCACAGAAATTAATTTAATATTTTCCTTTGGAGTAAAAGTACCTTTGGGGTAAATCCCACATGGGATCTTGGGAAAAGATGTGCATGCACTTTTTGTAAGAGCAAAATGTGATATCAGGCAGCTGAGTCAATTGTGATGGAGCCAAGGTGACAGGTGTCAGTTCTTCTTCTACACTTGACCATGAGGAGATGACAGAGAACAGAAAGTTTGTGGTCTCACCCAGAGCCAGGCCTGGTTTTTAGGGTAGTAGGACAAACACAGATTTCCCAGATGACTTACTTGGTGAAGACATTAGTGGCACAGGTACTTCTTCCATAACAGTGTGGTTGAATTGCGAATCAGGCTTGGGCTGATAGCTGCTTATTCTCTTCTACCTTTCCCTACTAAAAAGCTTGAATAAAGGATTTTCCAAATGCCTAAAGAGATTTAAATTCGTAACTCTTGTTTGAAAGAGGCTTCTAAATCTCCTTGGGAGCTTGGGAAACCTTAGGCCTAGCATGAGAGATGTTTTCTATTGCTGTGACTTTCAACCAAGTTTATCTATCAATCTGCCCAAGTTTTCACCACTGGGAGACAAAACTGTTCAGAAAGCATTCTGTAGAAACAGTTGGCTCATTGCCTCCTGCCTGAAAAGGAGGTGAAGGCATGCTTTGGAAAGTGATGCTGGAAGGGATGGACTGCTCATTTCTGAGGGAAGAGTCAGAAAAAGAGAAAACTTGCTTTGAACTTCAATATCCTGTTAAATTCTTCGTTAACATGAAATGCTGGGAATAAGTGATGTTCAGATGAGATAGGATTCTTTTCTCAAAGGAAATGAGAAGCCCAGTTTCAAGGACTCAGTGAGGCTCAAGTATGAGTGCACACATCCTGGAAGGGTTGAAGCATTGCAAATCCAAGTGACTTGGATTGATAAGAGTTTCTTTCGTGAAGCTTTTACACTTTGACACAATATTATGCTGTATTACCTATGTACCCTTGTTCTTATGCTTCTACCCTAAATTAAAAAAAGGAAGCGAGGGAGGGAGGGAAGGAAGGAAGAAGGGAAGGAGTGAAGGAGGGAATGAGGGAAGGAAGGAAGGAAGGAAGGAAGGAAGGAAGGAAGGAAGGAAGGAGAATTTGTCTACTCCTTGTTTTCATGTGTGTAACTTGGTACATCTCAAATTGACTTGATTCTCCAGAAAAAAAAAGAAAAGTTAGCTCCCTTTCCAATATGAGAAGAGAAACATCCAGAAATTGCTGATCAAATTTAACAACACTCCTTTAGTGTCAAGGTCATGGAAGGGATTTTCAAAAGCGTTCAGCATTATTATATCTCATGTGAATTTTACTCCTCACTTCAAAGTTAGTGATGTTAGCCCAGCATGAGAGCTTTAGCAAATCACACTGCATTGATTTTGATCTCATAGGCAGCAATTGCCCTGCACTGATATCAGAGATGTGAATCAGGTCTGGGTTACACTCTCAGGACTTGCTTCAACCCAGGCACAGCTCCTGCGTGGAGTAAGGTGTTGGAGTTCTTTCTGCACTGACTGTACAGAAACAGTATGAGCCTTTTCCAGACTGAACCATTTTCTTGAGCAGCTTTTCCCAAATGTCCAAGACTTTGCAGAGTTTAGTTCCCTTTCCATACAGGCTGCTCTATCATATGGGGAACGTACTAGAATTTGAGTTTTCACAGGAGTACACTTTGTATGTAATTTACATGGATTTAGTGTGTTTAGAGAGATTCAAAATGTTCTTTCAAAACAAAAAGAATTGACTCAGAAGAAAATTATTTTAACTCTTCCCAGGGAAAATGAATAGAAAAATTCCCTGTAGTGTATCATGCTTCCAAAAAGCAGCTCATTCCCTTTACCAGACACTGTGGAGTAGGTGATGTGTGAGCAGTAGCACACAAAAACTAAGTTTGGTATTTAGAATAAAAATAAATTGGGTAGGGAATGGAAGTGGCTTTACTTCTTTGTCCCCAAATAAAGTGTGTGTATCTAGCATTTGGGTAGGGGTGATGAGTAAAAGAACTTCAGTCAATCCTTCATGTTCACTCCTGACTAGAGAGGAATGTATTGTGTGTCCCTTTTACTTGAAGTTCTACGTTATACTTACTGATGCAGCTGTTTCTCAAAAAAACAGCATGGAGGCAGTGCTGCTGGGCTTGAAAATGTGCCAAAATGTTTGATTTGAACAGATTCTTTTCCTTACATTGGTATGTCTGCGTTTTTTCAGAAGTCCTTTTACCTGTGGGTATGAAAACACAGTGAGGGATTTTTCAAGGTCTAAAATGAAAGCAAAAGCTCAGCTGATGGTTTACACTGGCATACAACCCACTGGAAGTTTGTCAAATGCACAAAAATGCTGGTAGCATTTTGCATTTAAAGGGCCAAATCTTTTCAGCAGATGGAATCAGGCATTCTCCACTGAAGTCAGTAAGAGTTGTTAATACATAGAATAGAATTTTTGCCCATCTTGAGATTCAGAGTCTGCTTGGGAGGCCTGATTCTGTGATTCAGACAGAACGCTAAAAAGAAAGAGCTGGGAAAAATCAGGGGAAATAGAGAGATGAAAGGACAGGATGAAAGGCAGAACAGGAAAGTGCTTATAACACAATGAGGGAGATTATTATAATTAGAGAAATGCTCAGAGTTTACAGTGGAAAGGAAACAATTTAATTGCAAAGAGTGGACTTGAGACCACAAGAAGAAGAGCTCCTACCTCAAGAGAAAAGACAGAATATAAGCCTAACGCCTCCTCAAATCAAAGAAATGGATTCTTTGGATGACAAGTCAGATCTCTAAAGTTGTTTGGGATCCAGTTCAGAGGTATAAATATCTTTACAAATTTAGTTCTAAGGCTCTCAAACCTTCAGCGTTGAAGAAATTTGTGTTCCAGATCTGGGCTGCAGCTGATGTAAGTGAATGTAGAATGACAGAAAAGTCCCATGAGTCAAATCCTGAATGCCTCACTAAAACACAGAGAAGGAAATTTGCCTTTAATAATGATGGGTCGAAGACTGCAGAAAAGCCTCAAGAGGTTCTGTTAAAAATGCCAGTTTTGCAGCAGTAAGTTTTAGCAACAGGCTGAAGTGAGTCTTTTGGTTGCACTCTAAAATCTGTACCTGCTTTTACATTATGGCAATATCCTAGAATAGTATCCTGGCTCCTGTTAATTGGTACTGCAGCTTCTACAGTTTTCAGTGTAATCCTTTTCCCATAAAGAAAGCCAGGAGAGTGTGTTTATATCTCTCTAGAGTCTTCAAGTTAGAAAGGATCTTGTGCTTGTCCTGATTCATACTAAGAGTATTTCTGAGAAGTCACTAAGTGTGAATCATTTTGGTGGATGTGGAAGAAGTAAAGCAAGAAGATAAACATGTTCAGAAAAATCTTGATACTTCTTTAAAGCCTAGCAGTATTATAAACTTTTTAAAAGTTCTATTTCACATTTGGAAGATAGTTACACATAAGGAATAATAGTTTAAAGAATTCCAGTTAAGAGGGAATTGCCAAAATTCAGCAGATTTTTTTCATGGTTGAGAGGGTGTCTTGGTTTGAGAGACAGGTGTCTGCTAAGGAGGGCAGGAGCCTCCCTTGGAATGGAAGATGCAACCCCCTTCCCTATGAATTATTATAATTTTGAAATTAAGAGGCTTTTAGGCAAAGCTATGAGGAATAGGAATATCAGTTCTTTACCTTTATATATATATAACAAGGCAAACAAACAGCAGTAACTGTGGCAGTGACACCAAACAGAGCAGAGCCCAGAGCAGCCTCTCCCGGTGAGCAGGGCGGGTGCGATGTTCCCCCGCGGCTGCAGGGGGCGCTGCGGAGCGAGCTCGGCACCACGCGGTGATGGCGGAGGGGAAGTCACTGCACAGACCCTGGGGCAGCTGATCCTGGTGCCCCAGCAGGACCCCCGGGAACAGCAGGCTGGAACAGCAGGGACGGACCCAAATCCTGGGTTGTAGATGAGATGTATCAAACTCCGGAGCTGCAGCAGGACCCCGGACGCCTCGGCAGGCAGGGGTGTGTTGCTACAGTGTAACGAAGGCTCGCAGAAGCAGCACCCGAGCAAATGGTGAGAAAAGTCCCTTTTTGGTGAGGTAGGGCGTTAAAATAGGGTCTCAAGGCAACAGCCTCTGCAGAGAGCAGGTTCCGCTCACAGGAGAAGGAGGCAGCAGAAGGCAGGGGCCTGCAAACAGCGATGGATTCCCTCCACCACGAGGGCAGCCTCCCTCTCCTCCGGATGCCAGAGAACAAGAGCCAGGCTGTACCCAGCCCCTTTTCGCCAGTTCAAATCTCGCATCATCTCTGCCCCAATGCGAAATCTCTAGGCAAAAAGAGGGCAGCCAGCTGGACTCCTCCCCCTTTGGCCAGGTCTTTTATCCCTCTTAAGTACCCAGCAGTTTGTTCCTTAGCAACAAAGCATGGGGAAAATTCTTTAAAAGAAAAAGAAAAAGAAAAAGGGGGAGCTCCTAAAACCCCAACAGAGGGTAAGCTCTCTTTTCCCATGCTGAATCTCCAAAGGAATTGCGATGTAGTGTGATCTTCTTGCCTATCAATGTGTCACTAATAGCTAGGGTCCCCTCAGCTTTCAAGTGCATGATGCAGAAAAGATCCAAGGAGAATAAATTCTACTTCTGTGACCTTGATTTTACTCCAGTAAAGAAGGGGAAAGGACACAGTGCCTCTTGCAACTGCGTGCAAGACCTACCTCATAAACTTGTGAAGAATAACTGGTTCACAATTCTGGTGAAGGTGGGAATATAGACACTCATGGTAATGAGACAGTGAAGATGTCAAAGACTTAGAAAAAAACCGAGAGGATCAGATCTTTAGACAAATGTTTCAGCCTCCTGCATACCTTAGACCTCAGCATTTCATTGTTCTTCATATCCCTTCCCTCTGATAATCATAGGGAATAAATGAATTTCCTGACTCATTTTGCCTCTCCCAAAGGTTTTTCCACCAGAGACAAGAGCTGGCTACATCTCTCAATCTCACCAAGATGACTAACCATTGTCTCTAGTCTCCAGATAAAACTTTTAAGAGGGAAAAGTTACTTCTATAAAATAATTTCTGTTCTCTAAAGCATCTTCTCAGTTAAGGTGGAGAGATGATCCTAAAAGGGGAAGAAATATATTGCAGGATGGAGGTATCCAGAAAATACAGGGCAAACTACAGATCTTGTACAGATTGGACAGCCTTAAGCCCCTCAGTGGGGCTTCAAGCTCTGCTCTAGTTTTCTTTTTACCTTGCTGGTTCTGAAGTTTTATTACCACTGGCTTCTACCTGTAGAAAAAGCCCCTGCTCTTGCAGAGAGGTTGTCAGTGGCTTGTACAAAGACAAGGTTCTGTGGTAGATTTCTAGTCACTTCAAGGACTTTCCCAGGGTAGCCTGTACCCAAGCAGCTACTCCCTTTCTCAGTGCCTCATAATCTTACCGTTTTCAAACCCTTTTCTTTGCCAGTTTGGGAAGAGGATTTGAAGTGCATGGAATTTGCAGTGTCATTAATTCATTAGTTGCCTTTACATACAACTGTTCAGTACTTTATTCCTCCATATCTTTGTAGCACTTTTTGTAGGAAAATGAGAATATTGCACAATGGCATGTGGGAACATGAATTTCCAAGTTAACCATAATGAAAGACAGTATGACCAAAAAGGATTAAGTGACTTGCTCTCCTCTGTAAATTTGCAAGTCTTGTTCTGAATCAGTTACAATATCTGATAAGGGAGGAACATCATCAGCTCTCATGGGGACTTGAAATGTGAGATTCAATGCCCAGGTATTGGATTCCTGGCTACCTGTAATTAGGTGCATTGGAAGAAAAAAGTTTTGGGTGTCTTGTGTTCTTGATACAACAATTGGTCCTGAGTCTTTGTAGGCAGGAAATATTGTTACAAGTATTATTTATTTGTCTTCTATTGATACTGTACTGTGCCTTTTTAGGTAATCCCATCAGATAGGTCTATCTGCCAATACATTTCTGCAATAACTTTAGGCAGATAAAGGTTCTGATTTAGAAATGTTTGTGCACATAAGTAACTTTATTATCAAAGACTATGAAAGTGATACACATCCATTAAACGTTTCATGAGCTTGTAAAATTGGCCTCTGTTCTCATCCAAACAATGTCATACAGAAACTAAAATACCTTCTGGCAACAGAGAAGCTATGCTTATAGTTTGCTGTAGAACACATACACCTTTTCTCCAGCACTGCCGAGTAGTTGTGTTTGCAAAAGTCCTTTTCCAGGCTCTGAATGGTATCTCCACCACTCCAAGAGAAAGGAGGGGTGCAGTTTCTTCTAGAGGAGTTCTGGAGTCCCACAACTTCTAAGAGCGAGGATAATCTTTTCAGGAGACAATGAAAAATGTGTTCATGTCACATGAAGTATGACGTTTCATTCAAAATTACCCCTTTTTTTTTAGCACCAACCATAAATTTCTATGCTTAAGCAAACACTCCAACACTGCCAGCCATCCTACTCACCCCCCAATTCACTTTGCATTTCCCAGCTAAACTATAGCTATTCCTTATGCAGAGGAATAGATTGAAGGGAAGTCCACTGAGCTCTTGCAAGCAGGATGATTTTTGCCATCATAATCCTTGAGTAAATTGCATAAAGCTGTTAATATTTTCATAGGTGACTGCATAATGTTATTGCATAAATACATTTGTCAGATTAATGTATTTTACACAACTTCCCTAGAAAATAATATTAGCAGCATCAATAAATGAAAAGCAATGCAATTCATTAAAATTTATAATTTATATTTGTATTAAAATTTGTGGCCCATCATAGTAGCATTGAAGATGTATAAACTAATTTTTGAATAATGGGCAGGTTGAACAAGTTTCTAAACTTTTCCTGTTGACATCTCACTGCTGTGGGGAGGATGGCATGGTAATCCTCACCCTTGCAGTTAAAGTCAAATTGTCAGCTTCATGAACCTGTACACATCTTTGCAGGAAGTCAGGCTTACAGGAATCACTAGTTTTGTTCTGGTCAACAAGTGACTATCTTATAATGGTAAGAAAAAGGCTCTTTGCTCTACCAATGGAATATGCATTTAAAACAAATCAACAAATCAATATCATCAAGCATAGTATCAATGAATTAATCACTAACATGTAAAGAAATCATACAAGTTTAATCAATTTTAGTTGATGGCTGAACTCAGAAGCTTTGCTCTGCTATAACCAGAGGTTACAAAGGTAACCTTCACAATTTACAAAATTACTTGGCAAAGCCCTGCTTTTGTTGTGTCCAACACTACAAAATACCTTTGTACAGAACACATGAGAAATAACATTGCTTTGACATTGAAAGATTTTCGTACTTATCAGTGTCTGCAGGACTGACTGATTTGTCTTTACAAACGTGAGTAGAGTTTAGATTTTAAAAGTCTCCCATCAGCTAAGCCATTTTATTGTTTGAGAATTAAAAATCCCTTTGATATTTTAAATCCAGACATCAAGTTCACTATGGAAGACCTAGATATCATCTTGAGAGAAAGAGCGAAACTTCCTACTTTCACCTGTTCAAGCTGTGTGCCAGCACAAACAAATGCTGTAAGTGTAGCCCATTACCTAAACAAATCTTACTAATGCAAATAAAGCTCTTCTAAAATAATTTATTTCATTGTAAGGTTAATAGAAAATTTCCATTTAGACTTTACTCCTAATTTTGGTAGGCTAAGAATATTTCACCATGAATCTTCAGATTATCTTAGTGTAAGAAGTTGTCCTATGCTTGAACAGAATATGTCTGAGAAGTTTAATGGAACTTGAATACATTGTTTTGGACTCACAACACGTTATATCTCAAACCAGTTTTAATTAGAGTATAGGTGATCTAAGTTGGTTTTGGCATATATTGGTGTCTTTAAATAGTTTTGAGATGAACTTAGTTATTAAAATTGGCATCCAAGCACAACTGTAGCACAGCAGTGTTTTAAATATTGACTAATGATTTAGGCTGAGTTTCAGCTTTGTGTTTTAGTGCAGATAAAATAAAATATCAGTGTTCAATCAGTGCAGGAGTGGGAGTGTGTATACACTCAAATTCTGGTCTCTAGCACTCCATCACCTAACTACTTGCTAAAAGGTGCCCTAAATTTTGACTGTCATCCATAAAATTATTCTGAGCATTGTTTTTGGCTTCCAATCTTACTCCATGCATCAAGACAACAGTAAATCTAACTGCACAGCTCCCATTACTGCATAGAAAATGCTGCAGCTGCATGGTGAAACACTAACTTCAAATACATTCATGCTGCTGGTTTGAATCTATTTTTAAAAATTGAGAGCTGGCTTGATGCTTCATCAGTTGGGGTCTGTCCATAGGACCTGGAGCCTTGTCACATGTTCATGGAAGAGAAGTGATATCAATGTGATGTGTTTCTGTCCACACCTGATCTGGAGCACAACTGTGGTGCAGGGTGACCTGGTGGTACTTGGATCCCTTACTAACGGCTGCAACCATGTCTTGACTTGGCTGACCTGGAGCATCTGCTTGAGCCAACCCTTCTGTGCCAGTTCAAAGTATCGCTGCTGTTATTTATTAACTAAACAAGTCAGAAGGTCTGCATCGCCATCCCTCAGCAGGAGGTCCATTTGAGTGTGTCCCGTGTCCAAATGTCCCACACTCCCATCCCTTTCCCCTTGAGATGCTACAACCCCGTGTGCTCTCCCTTAGCTGCAGACCTGAAAGTATCTCATCTGCCAGGAGACTTTATCTTCCCTAGTTACATTTTGCTTTTTAATGTGTCTCAGGTTTGACATCCCACTTTGGAGTGTGAAGACACGAGCAGTGGGGTACAGAAGCTTGTCCTGGTGAGCATGTAGATGGGGTGAGTGAGGAACCGCATAAACCGGTTGCGCTGCCCTGTGACTCTCCAAACCCTGTGACCCTCCAGTGCCTGGATCTCTGCCTGAAGCAGGTGACACCTGCCGGGATCCTCGGGATAGCCGAACCCGGGATGCTGGGGGGTTCCCTGGGGCGGGCACGGCACCTCACGGGATGGGGGAGGCACGGCCGGGACGGGGCAGAACGGGGGAGGTGCGGCTGCCCCGCCTGCTCCCCCCGTGAGGACAGGGACGGGGAAGGGCAGAGGAGATCCAGCGGCTGGAGAACGGGAACGTGGGTCAAGTTGAATAGGAGCGCGTGGAGCAGAGGTCGGGGGGGAGCTGGGAGGGGGGTCTCTCCCTCACCCCAGGGCAGTCTCCAGAGGACACGCTCGGGGCGGGCAGGAAAGGGAAGGGAAAGGAAGCCGAATCCCCTGTCTCTGCTCCCGTCCTTTCCTCTGTCCTTTCCCCCTGTTCCTCTCCCTTTCCCTGTCCCTATCCTTATCCCTGTAGCAGCTCCTGCCTATCCCTGTCCGTATTTCTGTCCCTATCCCTATCCTCATCCCTATCCCAATCCCTGTATTTGTCCCTGTCCCTACCCCGTCCTTATCTCCTATCCCCTATTCCTCTCTGTATCCACTGTCCCTGTCTCTATCCCCATCTCTGGCCCTGTGTCCTATCCCTCTCCCTCTCAACTATCCCTATCCCTATCCCTATCCTCAACTATCTCGATCGCCTACCCTCTCCCTCTCCTTCTCCCTATTTCTCTCCCCATCTCCATCCCTATCCCTGTCTCCTAACCCTACCCCTTGATCTCTCCCGAACCCCGGCCCTGGCCCCGCCCCTCCCTCTCCACTTTGTTGTGGTGGCTCCGGTAGCAGCAGGAGCCGTTCTACGCACGCGCAGAGCCCTGAATTCCACCCCCCGCTCCATCCGG